>OZ025292.1:111052668-111496290 GCA_964019185.1 Maratus speculifer | reverse complement strand
CTCTGTTTTGAATTCTATTCATATGACAATCTGTTATGGCACATTTAAAGTCATTCTAAAAATCTCGTGGAAAAATCTCGAGGATTAAAAATAGATGACAGTTTTGTAATTTTTTTATGATTTATCATAAAATTACAAAATTATTATGCATGATAAATACTTTGAAATAAAGAGAAACATATACATAAAATAAAATTATTTTTAAATAAGTTGTGAATAAGCAAACTTTTATTTGTAGGAAATCTTAATAAAAAAATATAGATATATAATTTCTTCAGAAAATTTAATCCTCTCTTATGAATCATATTAATAGAATTCCAAATCTGAAGCACAGCTTCTTTTCAAAGTAACGCTTTTTCTTATACTTTAACATCATGTGTGAAGAGAGATATGCTAAAAAAATTAGTTTTGCTAAACAAATGTAAAAATAAAATCATGTATAAAAAAAGCTAGCGTGCAATAAGGATTAAATACGTTAGTGTTGACTGCAGTTAAAGACAAAATCTTTTTCTTGTAATGTATTTATATTCATAAGACCATATCTACTTTTTCAAATATGCAAAGCCTAACAACACTTTAATTAATAAATCTAAAAAGTAATGGAAACAACGATTAAAAAGAACTAAACAAAAAAATGTTATAATACATGGACAAGGTTTATGTAAATCGAAATTTAGGTTATTAATATTACCTGCCTTTTAAAAATGTATGCCAGCTTTGTAGTTTCACAATAAATTTTAACCCACATAAAAATAGAGCAGAAAATATAAACGAACAATATATAAATGCTTTTGACCGTTTAATGTTTAATTCAAATTACATATTATTTATTTTTTTAAAGTAATTCAACGATATATTTTTTTAAATACTAGTAAGTTTAAAAGAATGTTGGATATTTTTTGTAATTTTTTTAAATGGCTTTTTTGTAGATTTTTTATGTTATTTTTTGACACAGAACTTTTAATTTTTTTTTTAATTTTGAGCTAAAAAAACATTAATTTATTGAGGCATTGTTCTCTACTTAGGGACTTGTATGTAAATCGGAAATGTAAAATTTCTGTGCTTAATTTCCAGTTACTTTTAGTGAATGTTTATCTTTTTTTAAAAAATTGTAGGTAAGTCATGACATTATTGGCAATAAGTTTTTTTTTAATTCAAAATGTAAACGAAATCATTTAGCAATTTGTACATTTTGAATTTTTTATTTATTTGTTTTTATAATTGTCTCCAAACACTGTTTTACTAGAAAATGCAATCATTAAAGCTATGGTTTGCTATATCGATAACATCCAAGAATCGACCAATAACAGTTCCATATGCTAGATGAAATATTAGCATTAATTTTTGTAAACATCAAAATGACTCATTGCTTTTTCCAAACTTTCTAATCCGCTTATTGGTAGATATATTTCTTAACTCGTACTTGCAAATAGAAATAATTAATGTAAAAAAAAATGTTGTGTTTTGTTTAAATTAAAATATTAACAATATAACACTTAATTTAAATACACACAAAATGCGATGTATTATTTATATTTATATTTACACACAAAGTACATGTTCAGTAAGAGATATAAATACTTCGAAAGTTAAATAATTTTGTTACATTTTTCAACAATGTATACTTTCTTCTAATGTATACTTCAACGTACACAGCCTAATGTAAATTTTATATGCATATTTTACAATGCAATTATTTTATTTTATTTTAATTATTTTAACATCCAAGAGTGTAGACAACGATTTATACAGGGCGTTTCGCTACCAGAGCGACAAAGGGGTGATAGTAGACATGAAGACAAATCTTATTAAATAGGAAACCATGGGGCGCAAACGTCTTCCGTAGGAGCTAAGGGCCATTAAAATTTAAGGTCCAAAACTTCAAACAATTATAAAAAAAACGGAAAAAAGGGTGGATTCGCTTGCGATTTTCGCTAAAACCATTCTCTGCATCACGATTTGCTTGTAAAAAAAAATAAATAAAGGTTATGTTTACAAATTGTCAATAGAGGGCTTTAGACTTTAAAGTAATAAACAACTACTTTTAACCCTTATTTTGTGCAAGGGGTTCAAATTATTCTAAAGTTTAGATTTTAACTTAAATTTTAAGCCCAAAATCGGAAACATTACTATCGGGTAACTAGCAAAAATTGAACCGTGAACAGAGCAGGGGATTTTGAACGTTCATAAATATTTGACAAACTTGTTGATTTTGTTACAGTTTGCGTGTAGGTCATTCCCTTGGTAATTATTTTATTCAAAATAACTTACAGCGCTCGTGTCTCCATTTTTTATAGAGGGCGCTTCCGACACATCTCTGACATTTCAATGGGATTATTCCTGGGTTTTTTACTGCCAAACCAACATACTTCCAGGAAGTGTTAGGGATGGAAAGCGACTCAGAATCACATAGGAATGTAATGTTGAAAATGTCTTTTTAGCGAGTTGTGGTTAAAAAAACAGAGGAAAAAGCAACAGAAACAGTTAGGGAAACAGTTAGTGAAACAGCTACATGTTAATAGTGAAACACCTACATGTAATAACTACTAGCCAATGTGACAGAAAACAATTTAGTTAAGGGTTTTACTACAAAAGGTGCCGAAATTACGACCAGAAGTAATTAGGCATGCTTGACAGCAGCGTCGCATGCAATTCCTCACTCTTTCAAAGTTTCCTGGCATCTCGGATAGCTTTCTGGCAGCTACAGAAATTCGAGATGAGAGGTCTTTCACTGACGGTACGGGAGTCTCATACATTCAACTTTTCCTTTGACCTCAGCAGAAGAAGTCCATATAGATTCAGATTCAGATTGAGCCAAGTGAGGGGGCTACCAATTGGTTTTGAGCTCAACTAGGCCCACCCAGCATGGTTATTTAAAAAAATACATAACAATTATACAGTAATAAAATAAAGGTAGGTAACAAAAAGTAATTGATATAATGAAGTAGGTGCAACATCTGGCAGGCCAATGAACCGGGCCACCACTACCTATCCACCGATGTCCATATGTTACGTTGAGGTGTCTGCGAACATCGTTGGTAAAATGTGGAGGAACCCCATCATGCTATAGAGTGGCGCAGCGAAAGATGAATATGTGCTTTTACCAGAAGTTCCGACAGAACGTGCTGTAGAAATATCAAGTTGCTTTTTTCTCTGCTTCTTTTAACCCTAACTCGTAAAAAAGGCATTTTCGACGTTACATTATAATATGATTCCGACTCGTCTTTGCATCCCTAACACTTCGTGGAAGTATGTCTGCCTGGTAGTACAACATACAGGAGTAATGCCATTGGAATTTCGGAAATGTGTCGGAAGCGCCCTCAATCAAAAAATGGGGACAACAATGCTGTACATCATTTTGAATAAAATAATTACCAAGGGAATGACCTACTCGCAAACTGCAACAAAATCGATTAGTTCGTCAAATGTTTATGAACTTTCAAAATCCCCTCTTCTGTTCACGGTACAATTTTTGCTAGTTACCCGATAACAATGTTTTCGATTTTGGGCTTAAAATTTAAGTTAAAATCTAAACTTTAGAACAATTTCAACCCCGTGCACAAAATAAGAATAAAAAGTAGTTGTTTGTTACTCTAAAATCTAAAGCACCCTCTATCGACAATTTTTTAATATAACTTTTAAATATTTTTTACAAGCAAATCGTGATGTCGAGAATGATTTTAGCGAAAACCGCAAACGAATCCATCCTTTTTTCCGATTTTTATAATTGTTTTAAGTTTTGGACCTTAAATTTTAATGGCCCCTAGCTCCTACGGAAGACGTTTGCGCCCCATGGTTTCCTATTTAATAATGTTTGTCTTCATTTCTACTTTCACCCCTCAAAGTTTGTCGGTCTGTTAGCGAAACACCCTGTAGAATATCTTAAACACGTAAATTTCTTTCAATAAAATGATTGAATCACTGGATATAAAACTACGATAGAAAAAGCATTTGGCCAATTGATAGTAGAGTCTGTAACATGCACATGTAAAATTTTTCAAGTGGATAAAAAAAAATGTCCGGCCAGAATTCCAACAAGGGATGCATTGGCTGGAGACACTAATATTTTTCCAACTGCGTACTATGCCTTCAACAATAGGCATTATTTTAAGTTAAATATACATAAAATATGCTGTAGAACTTGTATTTATATTTTCACACAAATTAAATGTCCGGTAAATGATATAAATATTTCGATAGTTAAGTTATTTTATTTAAATATTTCAACAATGTATTCATTTTTCTTACAAAGCCTAATATAAAATTTACGTACATACATTACAATGCACATTTTTACATTATTTTGTTTATTTTAAAATTTTTAATCCAAGATTTTAGACAACGATTTACGAAATATAAAAAGTTTCAGAAATAAATATCAGTTTTTAGGTGCTTTCGTAATTGTGTAAATACATAGCACCTATAATTGTCGTTCGGTCCCTCCGTCTCTCCGCATATAACAACGCAAAAACTACCCAACCCAATCGTTTGGAATTTAAGATATATAATTATTATACAACTTTGTCGAGTCATTTCAATAGTTATGCGTAATCGGACACATAGTTCAATTACAAGAACAATCAAAAGCATTCTATTACGTTACAGTCGATGGGGAAAAAAATTTCAAGTGTATTTTAATGGTGTTAAATTCTTTCGAACCTAATAAAATTGATATGCATCTGTAAATTATGTACTGTAATGTGCATTATGTGTAATAAATGGCGTAAATATTATTTGTTATTTATTTACAGGGCCACACGAAAGTATTCCATTACATAATGGTATAGAGAGAACAATGTTTGGTACGCGTTTTAATTATATTAAACTTTTAATATTTTATGTAATTAATATACGTTGCAGGGGAATTCTACTAGCTATTTCCTGTATAATAGAAAACAGATAGTATTTACAGGGAAACACAAAAGATTTCGTCTTCTACAATGTATCCGAAATACTGTATACTATTACATCAAGATCTGAATATTTTAAAGAGTGTTCTTAAATATATAAATTCGTAGCAACTGTAGTCATCGTTCAATCTGTCCGTCCTTCTGCCTGTTTGTCCATCTGTATGCCTGCATATAACAGAACAAAATATACAAAAAAAAATCGGTTGAGATTTAAGATACATAATTGTTTCACAATTTCGTCGAGTCATTTCAAATTTTGTAAAACTCGGATGTATAATTTCATTTCAGGCACAAAAAGTATCTCATTACATTACGGTCAATTGGAAAAAATAGTTTCAAGTACATTTTAACAAAGTTATACTGCTTCGAATATAATTGCATTGACTTGAATCTATAAAGTATATACTAAAATATACACACTGTACAATCTGTGATGAAAGAATACATATTGTTATTTTATTGGACACATAAGTGTATTCCACTACATAATGATATCATCGTTAGGGACGTGTTTTGTTAATATTTAATTATTTCACATTTTTCAAATTGCCATATATGTCTGAAGATTAACATATACCCCTTCCTGTATATTAGAATACAGATAGAATGTACAGGAACATACAAAATATTTCGACCAAAATACTTTATCGAAAGTTCTGTATACTATTACAGCAAGATCTGGATATTTTTAAAACTTCAATATAATAGGAACGCACCTATTTTTCTAGGCTTCACGTGCAATTTCCAACTTGTTATAATGACACTAATCTATTAATTTAAAGAAGTTTGTTGAAATTCTTTCTTTAGAAGAAAGAATAGACATTGTTTCCTAGAAACTGGATGATAAAATATATGGAGAGGTACATAAATTTTACCATCGAAATTGTGGAAAACAACCACCAACAAGAGTTAAATATCAGGCTACTTGTCAATAAATTCGAACAAACCGGTAGCGTGGTGGATGAAAAACTTTCTGGACGACCATCATCATCTCACGATACCACCAAGAGCATTCGTGAGGAAGTTAAATAGAGACAATGTTCACAAGTACCCTAATATATGATGTCCTTATTGGTGACTGTTTCAGTATTTTCCATATGTTTTATCTCCCACTTTCCATTAAATAATGTCTATTCCTTCTAAGTAGAGCATTTTTTTCAAATACCTCTGAAATAAACTAATAGATTAGTGTTCTCAAAGAAATGTATTTTTTTAAACACCCTGTATTTCATTACCGTAGTTTTGTTTCAATAAAATGATACAATTCTTGGATATAAAACTAAAATAAAAAATACATTTTGCCAATTAAAAAAATTAGTTTATGTTACTTATAGTTATAAAAGTACATACAGTGGCAACTAAACAGTATAAATGCATTTTGCAAATAAAATTTAATTAATATTTTCCAGAACACATGTTCCACGTCTAATTTTAGAAATACAATTGAATCTAAAATTGCTTACTTCACTTCCGATAGTTCGATATTGCCTCAAAGGCACAATCATTCTTAACGATGACAAAAGACACTTGTACAATGAAAGATTTAAGCTGCGTAATTTTAAGGTCACGAAATCGAAGACGTATATAATTTAGGGCAATAATTAAAAAAGAATTCTCTTCTTAAAGCTATCTCTAGTTTTCAATTAACTTCGTGGCTCCCTTTCAAAACCCTTTTTAAGAGAATGAATAAGTTTAATTTAAAAAAATATCATATAGTTTAATAAGAGTAGAGACAGTTTAACAGTAGAGACAGTTTAATAAGTATTTTAATTTTTACTTCTGTTTTTTATTGTAAAAAAATCTTCAAGTAAAATAGTTTTCTTGGTTAAGTTACGTAGATTTATTTTAGAATAGTTTAAGATGTTTAGAAGAATTCCAATAATAATATATATGCATAGATATTTCAACCTCCAATAAGCAATTTTTTCGGGCAATAATTAAGGTGCTGTCCTGCCGTACAAAGGAATTCGAATCTTAATACGGTTAATTCTTATAATTATACTTGCGTTTTTATCATAGGCATTGCACATTTTTATGTTTTACACAGTTGTCTAGAGAAAATAGATACTTTTAACTGCATTAAGCTTGAAAACAGAGTTTCAATTTATTTTGTCACATTTTTTCTTTAGTTTTCAACGTCATTTCTGTAATTGTGGCAACTGAGGAAAAACATTTATACTATTTTTTCTGAGATTCTAATTTTACTTTTTTTTATGCAATCAAAATGCTAAAAAATCTAAACAAGTGGGTAATTGTGATCGCAGATCACAAGAATTTAAAGATGTAAGAATTTAAAATTATTAATATCTTACATAGATTATAGCATCGACAAATATAATTTTAAAATAATTATAAAAGGAAATTATCTATTTTAATCATATTTAAAATATTCAAATTAATTTATTTCAAGAAAGTCGAAAGTTTAAAGTTTTTCTAAAATCCTAAAAGAAAAAAAAATATTTATAATACCGAATCTTTAATAAATCACAACAGTTTTTAAACGAGAAAGAAAATTAAATTCAAAAGAAGATTAAGCATGTCAGATGAGCGAAATCCTAATAATATAAACTCTTACCTTGACAAACAATACGAATTTTTAAAAATTAAATCCATCTTAATATGAAAATTTCAACTTGAAGCACCGGAGATCGAATAACAATCTCCTGTTCGCTAACAAGATTTACTTCTAAGCTATGTTGACGACAAACTTTCAATTTAAGGTTTTCTTTTGAAACATAAATCGCAAATATGAACGGATGACATTGATAAAATTAATGTAATTAAAATGATAGACATTTTCAAAGTTTTATGACTTTTTCATGCGACATGAAATATTAAGCTGTAATTGCACACTATTTGAAATCTCTGACTTAAACAGTTTTTGTGAACGAACGCTGTGACAGAAAAACAAACAGAGGACTCAGACAAATAAGGTTTCGTCAAATAAACGAGACCCCAAAGAAAATATCAAGCAAATTGTATTCTACAATCATGGTTTACAGTGAAAATCAATGAACACAGTCAGAAGTTTTTTTCTGATCTCTCCAAATTTGATTAAGACGAGTTCTCAAACTCACGTCCACATTTATTCATTTTAGAATTATATTTGTCTGTATTTCTCTGTATAATACGTTGAAAATTATTTTCGAGTATTAATTTTAAGTAAATTGTGATAATGAATGTATTTTTTTTCTTTTAGTTGAGAGATGAATAAAATAATTCTCTGGAATTAATATGCATCTTGAAATCATCTGGGTAAGATACTATTGTTTAATTGTTATTTACTTAAATTAAAGGTACATTTCTTTTCATTAGTTTCACTATTTATTTTTAGTTTTACTATTACAATGTTTTCAATTTTTTCTTAGTAAAACAATTTTTCTCTTCTATTTTATTCAAGAATTCTTTTTCGAACTGCTACTTATATGCCCATTTTTCTGAAAAAATAAACCTGGCAAAAATGCTTTAACATGGTTTTGCATTGATGCTCTAAAATTAATTACTAAATCAGGAAAAATGTCTTATATAACAATTTACGGCGTTTTGTATAATTCAAACAAAGTTTACAGAAAGTTAAAGTATGTATTATTCCTAACAGTGATTTACTTTATTTTACGTAATCATAGTCAAGATGGTATATGAAAAAATATTTTAATATTTGTTTTCACTTTATGTATATAGAATTGAACCAAATCATTGATTTTTGATTTGATACTAAAATTGTTTCGATTTCTTTTCCATTTGTATTTTTTAGAGAATAAATATAAATAAACGCATGTCAGTTTCTAACTACTAAAAATGGTTTGCACACGGAATAAAATCTAAATTTTAGTATATATCTATTTCTACATTATTCAACAACATTGTTTGAATCTGTTAATTAATATTTAAAGGTTCAAAAACAGCATAAAAATAAATGTAATCAATAGTGCTTTTGATTAGATAAGCTTTTATCAAATTAATAGTGCATTTGTATTCAGTATGCATATAGTTTGTGTTCATTTATTTATTTTCCAAAGAGTTTATTTAAATGAATAAAGTACAACATGTCAGTACACTGCAAAAATTTCTAAAAATGTTTCACTTGAAGCAAAACGTTTATTTTCTGAAAAGAAATTTCAAGTTTTATTTTATTCCGTTTTTAATACGGAACACCTTAAAAACTATCAGAAATTTTCCTGCAATTATCCGTATTTCCAGTTATTTAGCTTAAAATAAAACGTTTCGTTCTCAAAATATCCGCATTCCTCTCAGAAAAGACAATTAGTTACCGCTTACAAAACAAAATCTACGCATTATTTTGCAGTGCATATGTGATATATTTTTTAAATTTATAAATATAATCCCATAAATTGCTTAGAATAATATAATACAATCACATTCCTACAGTCTTGTACAGTTAAAAACTGGTCTCTTCTCATGAATTGCATCTGGAGAAATTATCATGGTCTTACCTGGATCTTTATTGCTCTTTCTGAGGAGGGCAACTTTTTAACTGTCCAAAGCTATACGGATGTAATTATATTTTATTATTTGAGATATTATATTACTTCTGAATTTAAAAATTACACTTCGTGCATCAATTAGCAGTAATCATACTATATTCAGTATTCATCTATATTACTTTATTTTTTATGCACTGTAAAAAAAAAAAATCTGTAAAGGTACTACACTTTATCTAGGAAACTGGGATTCCAAGAACTTTTCCTCTAACGGTAACAACAAAAACTCAAGTTTTAGAATCGGCTACATTGATTTTTCCTGTTAGCGTTACATGAAAAGTTCTTGGAATCCCAGTTTCCTAGAAAATGTTTAGTACATTTACAGTTTTTTTTTACAGTGTACAAACTTTTGTACTTTTTTTTAATAAATTTACATTTGTCTATTTTTAAATTTTCTTAAAATTTCCTTAAGCACATTAAAAAATGATAATATATTAACCGCAATTTTACATATAAATATTTGTTTTATGTTGTTATTTAAAATAATAATAATAATAACAATAATAATAATAACATGTTGAATTCCAATTAACAAAACTGGTTCCCATGCTTAAAAAATCCAAATTAAAATCTTTATTTGTTATTACTTTAATCAAAAACATACTTTGAAACTGTTAAGTAAGCGTTATACATTTTTCATTATTGTGTATCAATATAAATGGGATCCCTATCCACTCTATATTGCAATTTCTATTCAGAACTAATATATTGTAAAACACTTTATTATTCTTAGTAACATTACTTTTTTTAAACATTAATTACAAAAAATTAGTTGATATATTTTTCATAAATCTCTGTTATTTATATTATTTACGCAAAGTACAAATGAATGAAAACAACTGCCATTCTAAACAATACCTAAATAAACAAAATTTTAGTTTACTGTCTATGTTTTAAAAAACACATTTAAATTGGATTATTTTGTATTTATTATTATTCTTAAGTACTTTTTATTGAGCTGTTAATTCCTAGATATAAAATCATTGCATCAAAAAATCAGCTTGAATTTAAAAGTATTAAGAAAAAACTAGCTTGAATTTAAATATGTTCGATAATTACTCTAATTACTTACACATTGGATTCAGTACAAATATCTTCTAAAACAACCTATCGCGCTTAAAAACATTTTACTATTTTTCCAACATAAATTACACGAGATTAAATGATGTATTTTTTCCTTAAATTATAGTCATTTAGTTTATTTACTTGAAGTAAACATGACTCTAGGAAATGTAATTTTTCAAAAAGAGAAATAGACAATTAATTTTGAAGAAAATTCATTTGCCACATTTTGGAAACATTTTTGGCATCATTCCAGATCAGCAAAAATAATTGTTCTAAATAGGTGGCTCTAAAGATTAGTGGAACTACTGCAATGGACGTTTTTACTTTAATATAAAGCAAGCTGCAAAGACTGTATATTATATAGTTTTTTTCAGGCAAAAATGGATTCCGTCCAAATTTTTCAACGTCAATTTTCTTGCTTTATATCAGAAAGAATTTCTTTATATTCTTCTTCAACTATAATACCGGGATTGAAGTATTATTGGATTTAAGAAGAAACTACATTGTTTGTAATCAAAATAATGAGTTTCATAAAAGTTACATCTGTCATAACATTTAAAAAACTTTTTTTTTTCAGCTCAAAATGATGTACAATTTTTAGTGTGTATGTTCTAAAGATTTTTAAGATAAAATAATTCCTTTTTATAATGTTTTTAAATTATTGCTTAACATAATAATCTCTACAATTGAAATGTGTAATAATGTAAATTATAAACAAAACTTTTATGTATGCGTAATGAGACCTTAATTCATATTTTTTGAATAACTCCAGTTATTTTTTTTCTATAATTAAATTATTTTAAACTTAATTATTCAAAATATAATTTTTACGGCAAAATTAATTTTTTCTGAAATCCTATATTTACTATAAAAATAGTTTAAAAGCATGTTTATGACATATTAATGGAAAGTTCAATCTGGAGTACCCTTTAAAATTCGCATATCAAAAAGTGATTTTGGATTCTCCAGTTGTTTTGATGCATTACACAGAATCGCAATTTTATTTTATGTTTGTATGAGGCATTTAAAAAGGATTAAAATAGCCAGGTTACACTTTATTTTTTGGCAATAAAATTATATTTTTTTAAAAGCATATAAAAAAATTGTAAATGTTAATAAATTTTACACCATATAAGATAAGACCATAAGTTTTTTTTTCCTTTCTTTTTTTTCCATGGAAATATGCCTGAAATTAAATATGCTTAACATTTCAGAAAAGATATTTTTAAAGACACAATCTTTATTCTTTTGAAATACATTCCCTTTTTTCCAACGAAATTTAAATAATTTTGTCATTAGGTCATATATACATATACTCCATAAATTGACATATAAGTTCAGATTTTTTTAAATATTAGCTTTAAACACGACATATTTACACGTTGTTTAAATAGTTCTCCACAACAATTAAAATAAAAACGCCATTATCAAATAATCATTACTTGAAAGATGAAATATAAACTAAAATTTTTAAGCTAACGATTATAATTTGGAAATAAATTAGAAAAATTAAAATAAACCTTTAAATTAAATTTTGTGGTTTTTTCTTTGCATTGGGGAGGTACATACCTTAGTTAAATATCAAACTAAAAAAAATACATATGCTCGCTTACCCTCAAAACACACCAACAAAAAATCTGAAGCTTACTTCGAACTTAAAAAAAAAATTCTTCAAAAAATCCTCCTGTTAAAAAAAAATAATAATATATAATATATAATAAAATTATATATCTTTAAAATATGTAATATATATTTTAAATAATATATAAATACCAATAATGTACATACATCAATATTATGCGTAAAACTATGTATGTACATTAATATCCTATACATCAACTATACATTATATTAAGCTTAAAAATTTTTAATAAATACTTTAAAGTTACATTCAATTTTTTACGATTATAAAAAAATATAAAAATATATTATTAAAAAAAATCATGAAAAGAAGTTTACTTTTTGTTGATCATCACATACCCTTTCACACCATAAATAGAAAATATATAACATAAATTCAAAGTATAATTGTTAAAATCATTTATAATTTTATCATATATTAACAAAAATAGTCAAGTTCATTTATTATTCCTAAAAAAAGTTACATAAATATATATGACGAACTCAAAAGCCAAGGGGTATCGAAAATTCGATAAAGAGTAAATCGAGCTTAAAGAAATTTGACGTCAGTTTGAGCAAGAAGTTTGAACATCAATAAAAATTGACTGAATTGAAGTAGAAAATTACCGCTTGTTTTATTGTGGTCTTTGAACTCTTATTCCAATAACTGTAATGTAAGTAGAGGACATTTTTCTTTAAATTTATAATTAATGAATATTTATCATTATTTGGCAAAAAAGAAGGTTTTTCTCTAGAACGCAGCGGATAATCAGAAAATCACATATATTTTGTTTAACTGATAAGAATAAAAGCATATTTCCAGGTTGCCTGTATACGTAGTTCATTTTTTTCCCAATTTTTTCACTTATTCCCCTTGTAGCCCTCATAAATTGAACTGATTGCTAAACTTTCCAGAGATTGCATGTATGGGGAATATAGAGTAGATATTATATATCGAGATATCTTTCTACTTTTTCAAAAGAACGTTTCAATTTAAATAAGCGATGTTTATATTATGACATAAAAATAGTTATAATTTCACATTTTATGTTACCTTTCTTTCGTTATAATTTCCCTCTATTTCACATAGTGTACGTTCATGTACATAATATAAATCCTTAATATAACTTTCAAATTAAATCCTATAGCAGGCTAAATAAGAAAATAATAAAAACCGTTACATTAAAAAAATCCTTCACTTTTTACTTCATTGCTTTTTGTACTTCTAGATTCTGTTTTTCTAACCTCTTGAGGCACAGGACATAAACAATTTTCGTTTTATATCTTTAGTGCAGTAAAAACCTCTTTGGGAAGTGATATAGTAAATGTCCTTATATGTTTTCAAGTTCTCAGGGAAAGAAAAAACTCTGACGGCTCATACTGTATCTGCCAATGTTCGAATCGAATTTCGGGAAACAATAAAACTTGTAATTGAAAAACAACTTCGACAAAGTTGCGGATACTGAATATCCCAGTACAGTATCTGAAATCCATACGCCAAATATAAAACCCGTGATAAAAGCAGACACGTTGTAGAATTCCAATAAGTGTCCCCATAGCCATAACAATACAAGCGTCTTCCATTGAGGATACTCGTTAAAGAAGTTGATCTGGAAAATGTGTCTATAGGGTCAGAATTATTTTTTTAGTCTTTTTTTTTCTTTTATTTCAGACTTGCATTTTACGTGATTGAACAATACTATTACAAAAGAAAAACTTGCGACGTAATTTGGTTTTATATTCTTTCAATTGCCTTGTTGTTATGGAAACGGTATTGAGCTGTGCGCATTTTTGTTCTACAATTGGATTAGATAAATCGATGCCATTTGTTTTATGGAATTATATTACTTTGCTGATTGGAAAAAAGCTTCATAATGTAAGATTTTGTAATGATTGCTCATAAAATATTGAATGGTTTAAGTTTAGAAATACTGAATTGAAAACTAATCCAATAAATGGTAACATAAAAACATATGAAAATGAACTGTTTAACTTCTTAAATATATATGTATATATATGCATACAAGGTGTTTAGAAGTTGATAACTAGTTATTTTTTTAATAATAATTGTTTAGAGTCATTAATTTGTTTGGAGAATTAATTTCGAGTTTATAAACTTTGATTCTTTCTTTCTCGATTTTTTTTTGTTTTATACATATAGATTGATATCGCATTTCTATTTTTTATGTATATATATTAAATTTATATGAATAAGAAATATCCTGTTTCCAATCGAATATTATAGGCTTCAACTGTAATTTACAAGACAATTAACTATCATACCTCTTTAATAAATGGAAAATATTTCGTCGAAGAAAGGAAGCTCCGAAATGTGCATCTGATTTAGGCAACAATATCTGCTAATGAAAGAACACTGATAAAACTGGCGATAAAAATTAATTACAATAATACACTTTGAATAAATCACCATCAAACAGAAACAACAAATGATGACGCTTTACAACAATACTACTACAACTACAACAATAACAGCTCGTCATCAACTGGACCAACACGTGTCCGCCAGGAAACAGAGAATTCTTGAATTAAAAAAATAATTCATTTAAAAACCTTTTTATCATATATATTAAGTTCAGGTAGATATTTTAATTTGAAATTTTCGAAATGAGATTTATATTGCACATATGGCAAAAACACATAACTTGGAGAAACAAATTTCAGATTTTTATACTCTGCTCAAACAAAGGTTTATGTAGAAGAACTAGATACTTTTTTCCATAAGAACTTAAAATGCACTATAAAATGTAACAGAAAACCAGTTACCAAAGCACTTTGTATTTTATCTTTTCTGAACTTTTTTTGTTGTTACCAATCTCTCAGGATGCTAGAAAGAAAAAGAGGAAAATAAATAAACATCAAAGAACGAAACTACTTATTTTGATGGATTTTTCTCCTTTTCCAAATACAAATTCCGAATCTTTGCAGAAGTGTTTTGTTCAGCGTAAAGTGTCAAATTTCATAAAATTTCACGCTGTGTGGAATTTTATATATTTAATGCGATTGCATTTTACGACATCAAAATAAGCTTGAACTAAGCTCTATCTTAGAAAATGTACATTCGTACCATTTATTTCAAGAATTGAAATTTCAAACAAAAACTACAACATATTTTTATTATTAATTTAAATTTTTGTAATTATAATTATTCATGCTTGTTATTGCGTTTTTTTCTGTTTCCAAAGTAAGTAATAATGATGCATTTAATAGTTTTTTTCCTTGTTCCTTCCATTATGTAAAGGTTACCAGTTAATATCCGGTTCATCCCCATTAATTAAATAAGAACAACATATTTAGTTAAAAACGTGGGTTGTAGGTGCAGGTGTTTGTACATATAGCATTAATTTTAATGTTTTTACCAGTATCATTAATCAATAATTTTTAAGACGCATTTTAATTATGTATGTAATAGGAATATAATAAGAAGATTATTAATACAATATAATAATACAAATAATAAAATTTGAAATGTATGCTGTGACCTCTGGTCAGTGCAACAAAATGATTATGCAGACCTACAAATTGTTACTCTACTGCAATCAGTTATGTATAGTTAAACATTTTATTCAGTTTCATAAATCAATAAAAATACGACATTGGTTAGACTTTAATTTTGCTCATTCTGTTGTATACAGTTTGCCTAAGAAAGTCCTTTTCAGTCCATAAATTACATAACGACGACAGTTTTAACTAGTAACGTGGCAAATTGGTGCAGTAAAATGACTATGCTATTTTTAAAACTGTGTATCTACCTCAATAACCGCAACATATTTGAAAAAAAAAAAAAACTAAATTCACAACTTTAACGTGCAGTCGATTTAGTATAAAAGGATGTTTGGTATATAAAACTATCTTTCTATGAGGACCAAAGTATAATTATTTTACATATCATCACCAGCTTTAATGCATCACTAATTACATGCAGAACTGGCAGACATTTATTGGTATAGTTATATTACAAGAACATAAACATTTGATATTTACATGACAGCAAAGTACAATTATTTTTAATAAAGAAAAAATATGCAAAATGTGGCCTGCCCTCAGCAGCCATGCACCCTGTATTGTACATAGATCCCTATAATGGACACATATACTACAGTTAATTTGATTTTCTAATTGAGATAAACTGTAGTTTTCACATTTGTGATAATTTCAGAACTAGATATTCGTGTATCAGATTTTTTTGTGAGAATTGTGCCGAATTTTAGCTGGTAACATATTGCCAAATGATAATACTTTTCGCTTAGTAATGATCTATTTTTTTATCGATTATATCACTTCATATTTATAGGAGGATGCTACAAGTTTGTAATTGATGTTTTCTCGTATCACATATTATACTCATTTCAGAAAAAAGATTCCTGCCAGTCAAATGCGACGTTAACAAAGGAAATTTATATAACTAATTGAGTAAAAACATAGAAAAGGTTTTTTTTCATCAAATTTATAAGATTTTCAATATTGGAAAACTATTCATTATTCGTATTCTTATTCATTTTAAAAATGGTATTCCCTAGCAGATATTCAAGTATTTATGAGAATGTATAAAATATGTTACATTATTTTATATGATTATGATAATACTAATAATTATTTTTCATGCAAGTATTATTTTATTTAAAAACTATATTCATTAGATTTTCTAGCAGTTAAAGAAACAGCCAAGAATAGATAGAATTTTGCAGGTTACTTTTCTCGGTTAACAAAAGGCAAAGTGTATAACAAGCTCCATCAATTGTATATTTGAGATAACTTTAAATCAATCTGTAATACGATTTGTAACTTTGTCAAATACTTCCTTAATGATTTTTTTTTTTTACATTTTATATACTTTACAGAATACTTTTGTATATTTATGTTATACCATTAACATTTTTTTCGGATATCAACTTTCTGATTCACAAATCAAACTTATTCAATACTTCAATGTCTTTAAATTCCGCTGTCGAAATTAGTTAAGTATAATGTGTATGTAATATAAAGTTAACAGTATTATTTAAAAATTAAATAGACTACTTTTATTGCCCTGACCGCTAATTGCAGTGTTGTTGTCTCCGCAACTAACTTTAAATGTCTAAAAAATATTTTTTTTCCAACATGCTGCATTTTTTTTAAAATTACGTATAGGTATATAAGCCTTGAGAATCTTACTCATAACTTAATTTCTGAAAACTAGATTACATCTGTAGAATTATATTACTTTTAATAATGCTTCTATTGCAATGAAACCTACAGCTTAGTGAATTAAATTTTATCCATTTCACATGTGACGAACTCATTACAGAATACAGATGATAAACACACCATTTATTCTTGAATTAGTTACGAAATTAATCCGTTCGGTGAATGTGTAACAAAAATCTATTTTAATTTAAAGAACACATTTAGCAAAACATTAAGAAAAACATACGACCTTCCAAAAATTACACATTTATTGGATTAAAAAAAAAATGTTATTGTTTTGTTTAAATATCAGACACACTAATAATTAATAATTCCGTTTATTAACGTGATTATAGAATTTATTCGAACAAAAAATCTGTAACGAATATATATTTTATTTTATTTTATTTAATATTTTAATGCCATTTAGCGAAACATTAAGAAAAAGATACGACCTTCCAAGCATTATACATTTAATAGGCATAAAAGCATTATTATTATTATTATTAAATCCATATGCATATCCGTATAATATCCATATTAATAACTATCTTATTAAATAAATGAGTAGACATAATGATCTATAATTCATATATAATTTTCGACAAAAGTTTAATTTGCGAAACCATTCGTCGCCAAGAATTTGATGCAGCACTCACATTTAAATACTCGGAAAAAATCTGGCAACCCTTTCCAAGTTTCCGCTCCACAGGCTTTTCCAAGAGAAAGAATTTTTGCTATTTTCTTCGAAGTAAACATAATTCCGAAAGCTAGATAGTCTGAATGGAGCGTTTATGGTCCGGAATTAAGGCTCGACTGTCTAGCCCCTGAATTGAAAAGTGATGCCATAAATAACGTTTTTTTGTAATTTATTCGGATGCTTTCCTGATAGCAATACACGGAGGAAAATATCTGCTTTGTGGCAGTAAAAGTTTCTAGTATATTGATCTTTTAAGAAATATTTCCTGAGAGAGTATACTGTGTGTTTAGTTACAGTCACAGCTATTTGAATTTAAAACTGATACATACAGTTAAATATTTGTAACAAAAGACAGAATTTATGAGAAACTGAAAATGTCGTTAGAGAGTCTTAAAATTTCTCTTTCTGTAATGTTATGTGTGTCTGTTTTTTAAATATTTTGAAAAAAAAAATCGAATTTATGATTAAACTTCATTGGAAGTTTAAAATAAAAGTTAATATAAGTCTAATATATGCAAAATAATATTGTTACATGCATTGATAAGACATTTTTAGGATAGTATTCTTTTAGTTACACATGATTCTAAAATTAAGAAAATAAATAAATCAAATCATTGTATATTGCAGAGGTATTTAACTTTAAAACTAATACATTCAGTTAGATAATCGCATCAAAGGGAAGGATTTATGAGAACCTGCTGATGACGTTAAAGAGTCTTAAAATTTATCTTTCTGTAATATTATATATGTCTGTTTGATTTTTATATATTTTAGAAATGAATAAATGTAATTTTTTATTAAGTTTTGTTGAAATCTTAAAATAAATGTTAAAACAAGTCGAATATGTGCGAAATACTTTTGTTACGAGCTTTAATAATATATTTTGTAGGATTAATTACTTTTAAATTACGCATGATTATTAAATCAAGAAAGTAAATAAAGCAATGAAATATATTATGCACATCTGTTTGACTTTAAAACTAATATATTTGGTTAAATATTTGTATAAAGGACAATATTTATGAGAGCATGTTAATGTCGTTAGAGAACCTTTAAATTTGTCCTTCTGTAATATTTATATATCTTTGTTTTTTATATTTTTTGAATATGAATAAATGTAATTTTTGATTAAACTTCATTGAAAGTTTCAAATAAATATTAAAACAAGGCTAATATGTGCGGAATAATTTTTTATATGCTTCGATAAGACATTTTGGAGCTTAATTATTTTTCAATAAGTTACACACGATTATAAAATTAAGAAGAAAAATAAAATAACAATTATACTGTGCGCAGAATTGTGACTTTCAAGCTAATACATGCGGTCAGATATTTGTAACAAAGGAGATAATATAAGAGAATCTGAAAATGTCGTTAGAGCGACTTAAAATTTATCTTTCTCTGATATTATTTATGTCTGATTCTTACTTATATAATTTAAAATTAAATAAATGCAATTTATAATAAAACTTCATTAGAAGTTTTAAACCAAAGAAAAATATGTTCGACATAAATTTGTTACACTTCAAAAGTTATTTTATAAAATAAAGTATTGTTAAGTAGACACAGTTATAAAAGTTAGAAAGAAAATTAAAGAAACAATCTTTTTTATGTTGCCAATTTAAAATTGGTAAGATTATTTACCGTACTTACTCGTGTATAAAGCACACTTTTTTTTTACAAAAAATTAGGACAAAACTTTTAGGTGCGCCTTATATACGGAATATTTTTTTTACTGTTGGATGCAGTCGAACGATATGCATGTGTAATCGTCACGTATTAGTATCTCACTCCCAGCCCGAGCATTTCTGCAATTGCTCTGAGTACAGATAGACGCAGAAATTGTACACCATAAATATGAGAAACATGTGTTTAGATATTTGTTGTATAACGTGCACATTAAAGTGTAGCAAAAAAAAAAATATTTTTTAAAAATCAAAAACGGGTAGGTGACAAAAATTGCCTTTATACTAGTAAACCAAGTACGTGAAATTTTATCGCTGAAAACAAATGGCTTCAGTCTGCGCTTTTGTTCCAAAAATTGAAATTTTGGGTAAAATTTGTCATTTTTTGATATTTTTTCAAAAAAAAAAAAAAAATCCTACAGAACTAATTAATATTCAGAAGTGTTACTCAAACCTTTATATTTATTTGCATAATATATTTAATCTATAAAATAATATCTTTATTTCGTATAGTTGAAGCAAAATAAATAACTTTTGGTAAGAAAACGACAATACCACTCTATTGGGACATACAATGAGTTGTTGTTTTTAATACAGCTCTTCTTGTCAAAACTACCTTGGACATACGTCGTAGAGGTGGCTATATTTCATATACCATCCATCCCAACCATTGGATCCTCTTAGTACAGTGTTTTATTTATACATTAATTTGTCATTTTCTTTATCAAAATTTGTTATGTTTTCGATGCATCCACCTAGTTCATCTGTTTTTTGCGTCCACATGCTGCTGTGTCTATCTTAATGTATATTTTTACAGCTAACACCAAAAAAATAACAAGCAGAGTAATGCACGGGAATATTATTAAAGGGATCTGTTCGGCCATCTATTATCTTTATAAAACTAGCATCCAGTTGATAAAAGTTTAGTTGCCGCAACAATTTTTCAATCAATTATATTATTTTACGTAACGATCTGCTTCAAAGATGTTTTCAGATATTTCAACTATAAGTATGCCATAATTTATTTTACTTTTGCATTTTTTATCTGTTGAGAAACGAGCTGTTTAATGTGATGGTGATCGTCAGAGAGAATTGCAATGAGGATTTATTCTGCATGTGCAGAGCAACCTTTGTAGTAAATAACTTTTTTTGCATTAGTTTTATGCCATTTTCAAAGTAATTTCGTAGCTAGGTAATTTCCCATTAACTTTTAGATCACCTTTTTATAAGTGGACAACATTTGATAGTGAACTGTCCTGAACATAAACTTATAATGAATAGTACTTTTTGAGGGAATGTACAGACTCTAATCGACTATAAGTACTCATTTAAAATTAGGAGAATTATATTTATCGCTGTGAACCATTTTGTATGGGATAAGCTTAGAATTGTGTATAATAATGGATCATATGCTACTTCAACTTCAGTGAATTTCCTATGCATCAATTATTAGAGAAGTTGATATAAAACGTACTAATCTACATGGATTCACTGGATCAATAGGGAAAACTTTGTCTATGTACTATTCACTTTCTATTGCAATTTTTTATAAAATATAGAATAAGTTTGAAAAATTATTTTCTCAAATTGAGAAAAAGATACTCAGAACAGACTAGAAATTTCTGTCGGATATTGCAAAGCTAATTCATAAGGAAAGCTATTTCTCAGAAGAAATGGGAAATGGGGATTTAGACAAAAACTCACACAAAAGAAAGCTCATAAAGCGAATAAAATTTTCCGCTTTATATAAGCACAGATTGGCAATCAGAGGCTATAGGCTCACTCACAAAATATAAAATCAAAGGATTCGATAAATGCGCAGGATGTTTTATACGAAATGTAAAACACACCTAAAGACAAAGGTCTAAAAACTTATTAGAAATTACTCGACTACGAAACAACCCAGGAAACGAAATAAAACAAATACTAAAACTTCTTTAGAAATACTGTTGCTTTACACGTAAATTTTGTTTGCAATCCTCTGTGACGATCGTTATAATATTAAACAGCTAGCTTCTCAAAATATATTCAGTGTAATAGGTACAGTAAATGATGACATACTAAAAATTAAATTCAGAAAATCAATTTTTAGGCAAATTATTTTATATAAAATGTAATTGATTGAAAAAAAATGATGTGGTTACAGAACTTCCGATCATAATGTATTAATTGCATGAAATTTTAACCCGGGATTGCTCGCGCAGGGTATGACATTCCCATCCCCTCGCTTCTTTTAGTGTTTCTTCCCCACCCTTTTTCGAAAATGGATAATTCCCCGTGTAGCTGACTTTAAGGTCATGACCTTGGACGGGCAGGATTGGCAGCGAAATTCTATAAATAGATACTTCGGAATAGCCCCGAACGGGTATGCCCTACCCTGCGCGTGTATTCCTGTTACAGTTCTGAGGAGAGTAGCTTGTGTAAATCATTTTGTCGAAATGGCGCGTTATCAAAGTTATGATGAGGAAATGCAACATTTAAGAAATTTATTGGATACTGTTTCTTCGGATGAAGAAATTTTCAACGAAGATGATGAAGAGCCCGATGATGAGGAATATAATAGTAATTATGACTCATCAACTGAAAATGAATCGGATGAAGAATTTGAAGATGCTGATTCAAACGAAAATGATTATTTTTTAGGAGGAGATAATGTGACAATGTGGAATAAACAGAAACCCCGTTCTAATGTTAGAGTTTCTGCGAAAAACATTATTACGAAACTTCCTGGGAACACACGCGTTTTGAAAGGTGTTACTTCGCCTTTGGAAGCTTGGAATCTCCTGATATTTCCTGAACTGATACCTAATTTAGTAAAATGCACTAACATTTTCATTGCATCAGTCAAAGAACGTTTTTCTCGAGAAAGTGATGCCAAACAAACTAATGAAGTTGAAATGAAGGCATTTATTGGATTATTATATATCTGTGGTCTGCAAAAATCATCACATGTATATGTAAGAGATCTGTGGACCACATATGGCACTGGAGTAGAAATTTTCCGATCAACAATGTCCTCTACACGTTTCTATTTCCTAATGAGATGTCTCCGCTTTAATGATATTCAGACTCGTCAGAGCAGTAAAGAATTTCACAAATTGGCACCGATACGAGAAGTTTTTGAAAAAATTGTAGAAAACTGCCAAAAATCGTATAATGTTGGGGAATACGTAACTATAGACGAGAAACTGGAACCATTTAGAGAGCGCTGTCCATTTTGGCAATATATGCCAAAAAAGCCTTCAAAATATGGTTTTGAAATTTTTGCACTTGTAGATTCGAGA
The DNA here is from genome assembly GCA_964019185.1 of Maratus speculifer. Taxonomy (NCBI): domain Eukaryota; kingdom Metazoa; phylum Arthropoda; class Arachnida; order Araneae; family Salticidae; genus Maratus; species Maratus speculifer. The sequence continues at coordinate 111,473,340 of OZ025292.1, read as the reverse complement.
CTTTTTTACACTTGGAACATTGGAATATATGCTGGTCAACAACCAAAAGGGCCATTTCAAGTAGATAATAGTCCAATTAGTGTTGTGAAGAGGTTGATAAAACCTCTGTATAATTCAGGGCGACATTTGACCGTAGACAACTGGTATACATCTTATCCACTTTCCCAGGAACTTTTAGAGAAAAAAATAACTATTGTTGGAACCCTGAGAAAAAATAAAGAAGAGATTCTTCCAGTATTTTTGCATTAAAAAAAGAGAAGTTTTCTCCCCCATTTTTGGCTTCCAGAAAGAAACAACAATTGTTTCATATACCCCCAAAAGAATAGGAACGTTCTTCTACTTTCAACAATGCACAATGATGATAAAATAGATCCTTCCACAGGAGACTCGAAGAAACTATAGAGATAATAACATTCTATAATTTATCTAAAAAAGCAATTGATGTTTTTGACGAAATGGCCGCAACATATTCAACAGCTAGAAAATGTAATCTCTGGCCCATGGTAATATTTTTTTCTATGTTGAATGTTGCTGCGATAGCACGAATTATTCTGTTGTCCACGAAGAAGCCGCCAACTCACCACCAAACTAGGCGTTCATTTTTGAAATGCTTGGGACTTGAACTTGTAGAAGAGCACAAGAAATGTTGGAGCCAGAAGGCAATGCTTCCAAGAAATTTAAAAGAAAAGCTAGCATCTAGTGGGGACATTGCGCCACCTGCTAAGAAAGCTAAAGAAATATATAAAAGATATGCCGAATTCCCAAATAAAAAGAACAGAAAAACTAAATATGTTTGTGAAAAATGTAATAAAAACATATGCATGGAACACATGGCATGAATTTGCAGAAAATGTGCAAATTGAATGTAAGTAGAATTTTTAAATATATGTTTATAAATGTATTTTGCTCTTTTTCCCCTTTTTTAATCTTTAGAGTTAAAAAACACGAAGATTTATAGTAAAAAACACGAAGGAACAATCCTGGGTATGAGATACCCTGCGCGTGTAACCCCGTTCACTTTTGTCGCGCGTGTAATGCCGGGTTAATGGAGATAATAGATTGCTAAATAGGTTTAACCAACAACATACCCAATATATTTCTCAGCTTCTCGTCTGTTATACAAGTTATAAAAATATATGTGCATCAGGTCACACCAGCAGCATCCAAAGTCAGTGAATACAACGAAGAGGTAAACTACTTTGATACATAGAAAACTTATGTCCGTCTTCGGAAAAAAATAATAATTCAATACATAAATGAAACATTGGGCCTTGATAGTTGGGTGGTTGAGACGGGTGGAATATAAAATGCAGTTACTTCCACGAGTTATATACAGAGTAGTTTTCAAACCAGCTAGATAAGAAATGCATTCTAAACAACATTTCGTTGTACCCTCCAATAGAGAGGTAATGCTGATTTTTTTACCAAAAGTTGTCAGATTTGCTCCATTTATATAGACTACTGATATTGTTTTATAGTTTAAATATGTTAAGGAGATAAATATAAAGGTTTCAGTAACACTTTTAAATAATAATTAGCTTTGTAGGAGCTTTTTAATTCTTTTGAAAATGTCAAAAATGACAAATTTTACCCAAAATTTCGATTTTTGGAGCAAAAGCGCAGACTCAAGCCATTTTTATTTCAGCGGTAAAATTTCACGCAGTTGGTGTACCAGTATAAAGTCAACTTTTGGCGCCTACCCGTTTTTGATTTTTCAAAAATAATTTTTTTTTCGCTCCACCCTAGTGCACATGCTTATTTGTATAAAACCCTACCTTAGATGCAAATATAAGAATAAAATAAAGATTATCGAAAGAAAATATATAAGTTACTATTTTGTGAATCTGGTTTCAAAATTTGATTTTCTTTTTCTTCTCTTTTTATAAATAAATAGCTTGTTCATATTAAAAAAGTCAAAAGTTATCCTCATGTTTACTTTTTTAAATCTTTCGTTTTAATTCCCTGTATGTTACACACATCTGTAAATTTTGGTCGATTTTCCGATATCACAATACTGCAGTATACATTACAGCTATGAGAAATGGTTTAATATTTTAAAAATGCTGTTTAATGCTTGCAAATTTGAGACGGTTCGATTTCTTTCTTACCATCTCGCGGTTACTACACTATAAAATAAATATATTTTTGTAAAGTCTACACCATTCGTTATTTTCAATACAAAGGAAATAATTAAAATTAGAAGCGTATCCAAAATTAAGTAAAAATAGATAAGTTACAGTTGTTTTTATTCATTTTATGACACAATAATCAAATATGTTTACATGACTTCTACATTATTTAGATATTTTGGCATTGTTTTAAAAACATTTTATGACTATTTTAACCTAAATATACAGCAAATATATATTTTGTGTGTGTGTGTAATTTAGTCTAATGCCTTCCTGATAGAAATTTACCAGAGGCGAATATCCGAGTAAACGTATATTTTATTGGTTTTACCACGAGATTGCTCGCGCTATGTGTTTCTCACATGGTGTCATATATTTTGCAATTTTTCTCAGCAAACTTTCTTAATTATTTTGGCGGGTCTTTGTGTAGTTGCCTCGTAGGGCATAAACTTGGAAGGGAAGATTCAGTTAAATAATTTTAAATATAGATCTACCGTAATCGTCCCGTTGAATATTTCACACAAAGCATTTCTGTATTGTTCTGAATACAGACAGACTCAAGAGATGTATGGTATAAATGTAAGTAACATGTTTAATAGATATTTAAAATTGCGCTAGACTTTCATTTTCCTCGTGTTTTACGTTTTATGTACAGATTTTATATAAGAAATTGGGAGAAACCGTCATGTGTATGACATGCTCAGCTCTAGTAATCCCGTCCGTTTCTCTCGCGTGTGTAATACATACAAAAAGGCGCAGCAAAAGTACAGTATACATGTAATTTGTTTTAAAACTGTATTATGACATTTTCCCTAGTATTTTACACTTTATGTTCATTTTATTATAAAAAAAAAATGGTAATAATGCCCTAGATATGGCATATCCAGCGCGACTAATCTTGTCCGTTTTTCTCGCGCGTGAAATGTCGAGTTAAGGCTTAATTTACACCTTTTAACAATTTAAATTTAAAAAAAAATCATCTTAATACTAGTATGTGTCTATTACATTATAAAATAACGTAATTGTTTTTGTAGATACTGCATCCTTTTTTATAAATATTAAAACAGTTTCAAATTAAATATAATGAAAATGCATTTCTGTAAAATTTTTATCATTACTATTTACCAGGAATTTTGTTTAAACGAAGTATCCATATAGATGATCTTACTTTTTTTCGGTTTTAATCTCGTGTATATAGAAAAAGAGCAGAAAAAGAGAAAATGAGGTAATTTATTATATTACACCTTAAGGCATTAAAGTCATTCATTTGATGCTTAGAGGGAGCATTATTTCTTTGGAAAACTTCTTAATGTGTCAAGAAGCAATCGTTCATTTCTTTCTTCGGGTATAATCTAATGTCTATAATCCGATTAAAAGTAAAGTTTCACCAGTTGGGATAATCCGATTAATCTGCGTCAAAACCATGAAAGTTTTCACAGAAAGTTTCCTCTAAAAGCCACCTTTCAAGGCAACTTCAAATTAATCATACTTAATGCTGTATCTGATACTTTTCTTAATGGTATAAATAGAGTACCGCTTCATTAAAATGTACCTCGTAGGGAAGAAATAGATATGCATGAGATCAATGAACGTAAAATAGTGTGTGACGTGAAAGTTTTTCCTCTTGTTTTTTTTTTTTCTTTTTCTCTTTTTCAATCATTTTTTTTAAGTTTCTTTATATAGTTACATTATTTTGTGACGTCAAATTTTATCATAGTTTAAAAGTTCTTTTTATTCTTTACATATTTAATACATAAATACAAAATAACGAAGAGTTTTATAAAAGAATGCATACTCATGTTTTCATATACTCACGTTTCAAGTGTCTATATATGATTATTATTAGTCTATTTTTGTTTTCTAAAGCTATATGCTCAATACGTTAATTTAAAATGGAATAATTAAGAATTTTCTTACCAATTTTATTTCAAAAAAATAAAAGAGAAAGATATTTTAAAATACATGAAACAAACAAACAATATATATATATATATATATATATATATATATATATATATATATATATATATACTAACATATGATATTCCTTTGTAACAGTTTTTTGAAGTTGATAGCATATCTATATGTCGAAAATAATAATTATTTTATTGAAACATTTCGAATGTAAAATTTAAGGAAAAATGCACATATTATATTTCCGAAAACAAATAGCGTTAAACTTCATGAAATACGAAGAAGTGTTTGATAATAATAACAAATGGAACACAGGTGTGTAAGAGCATATCTTATGTAATATACGTTATTAAATAAAAGATACGTGTTATTTTCGTTTTTATTTATTCGAAAAAAATAAATAAAAGTTGCGCTTATAAAGGACTCTGAAGCGTTCAAACATAATACAGAAAGATAGAATTTCGTATAAATAAATAGAAAGATACAAGAGACAAATAAAGCCATAATCCCTAAAATAATTTAAGCATTATTCATTTATTTACATTTTACTGTTTATACTATTTCTTGATTCTATTCATTGTGATATGTGCTGTTTTGTTTTATATTTCTTTGTATGTTTTTTTTCTCTTTGAAATACCAGTACATAACGTCTATATTATTTTGAATATAAGAATTGTATTATTAAATATAAATTGTTTATTTTATCGTAAAGCAGCTGTATCCTTGTTTCTTGTTTATTTAATTGTGTTAAGTATCATTCTACTTATTCAAATAAAAGACATTATAAGTAAACATTATCGTTTAATATAAATATAACTTGAATAAAAATTAAAATTTGAAATTATTTGACTAATATTATACATTTTGCAAACGTGCTTTTTATTAAACCTCATGTAAATCCAGCATAAATGAAAAAAAGTTTGCCAAACACCTGAATATCTCAGATTTATTTTTTAAATGAAAGCACCGCGCATGTCATTTACGAAAGTGCTATTCGAAAAGGCACTTTTAACACATATAGTGCTATGATGACTGACACTGAACTGTAATTTTTTTTGCGTCAGTATACAGTGCAAACTATGATATAAACGGAATATATTCAGGCTGATTTAAAAAAAAACAAAAAACAGACAAAATTGTTATCATTGTCGTCAGCCTGATTTGTCATATCAATTTGTCTACGTTTTTTTTCAATATCCCGGTATATACTTATTTTTTTAATTTAATTATTAAGAAAGTAAATTTTAAATAAAATTTCAGTGAATAGTTAAAACAAAACTAACTTTTCAGTTTATATCATATTTTAGACTGTCATCCATCGGTGCAAGAACTGGTCCACTGGAAAGTTTAGTATCAGTCACAGGTGACTGACAGGGCAGTTAATATTTTAATCAGAGTGGGTAACGTCTATTTTTTAAGTCAAATTTCGTATGACATCATATTTCATAGACAATATTTTTCGATATTTAATTAAATTTGCATACACTGTAAAAAAAGCTTGATGTTGCTTAATCGACAAATCTTTACAGTAATCATGAACGAAAATACTCGAAAACGTCTTCCGAGATACTCAATATTCCAAAAAAAGGTTCCATTATCCAAAGAAACCTAAATAATCAAGTCCTCTTTTAAATTCAAAGAAGATTTCATAAAAATAAATTTTTTATCAGCAGTCAATATTTCTCGGAAACGTTTTCTAGCAGCTTCTACAGTGCATTAAGCAATTCTAACTACCCGAAAAATCGGTTTTTCGGTTACTTTCCAGCTGCATAACTAAAATTGGGCATGCAATTTAACAGAAAAATTGTGATTTTAATATTAATGTTTTTGAAGTTAATTCTGTAAGTTTTTCAGTACACGGTTTTTGCTGAACCTGAAAATATTTGCTAGAGACGTCATAACAGTCGAAAAATCGATTTTCTGGGAAAAGAGAACTGACTAATCTACTATAAAAGCTACTCGGATAAGTTTTCAAAAATTACTGGTATATAAGAATTTACTTTTATCAATTCTTCTTTACATTTGTAAGATAAATACTCTTATGAAGAATCCAGAGATAAAGGACCGGTTATTGGTATCTTGGGGAACAAGGAAGAGGCTATTGAACCTTTTCATTTGTGATTACAGTTCATTTTTGTAAATTAAGAAAACTTACCTCTTTTTTAAAATTTAGGCAACTATCGTTACTAAATAAATGTATGAAAGTCCATTTAATATATATAAATACATTTCGGCGTACTATTGGGCTATCGACTTGGATTGATTGTTCAGAACCAAAAGTAGATAGGTTAGTTTTTTGGTTCAATCATGTTTAAGATTAATTTCCTCTTTAATAGACAATAACTACCTCTGTACAGCAAAAACTTATGGATGTGTTGAAAGTCTGAGAAATTATTCGCATTACTCATTTATGAAAATAAATAAAACCCAATACCACCCATTAACCCTTTCGGGGGCAAGGTACTTGTGTTCGTAAAATATTAAAATAATTGAATGACACCCGTATTTACAAGCATGTAAAAATTTATTAATATTTATTAGCATGTAAAAATATATTTTTGGCATAATGTTGCATTCAGAGAATGAAATTATGTGGTTCCGTAACGACATCAACGCTTTACAAAAGATTGATTTTATCTATAAATTTTCTTAATTGAGAAACGAAATCTATAATATACTTATTATTTTCAATTGTTTTATTAATAAATTTGTATGCAATTAGATTATATTTTTTTTAATGCCGCAGCAATTTACGCTTTTATTAAGTAATCTGAGCAATTAATTGCATTAGTCATCTATGTAGATGTATGAAAAGTACAAAATTCAGCAAATTTTATATAGGAATGAATCTGTATAACGTTTTATGCTCAGAATTCACTCGATTTTGAATTAAATTCAATCAAGGCCATTTTTTAAAAATTTAATCAGGCTTCTTAAAGAAAAATATATTCAAATCTGTACCACATTAATCAAGGATTAAAATTGTCAGAAAATAATCAGTGTTCATTTTCGATTGGGGACGATTGTCTATTAGCTATACTTGGGAATATCTCTGGATATTAAATATCCAATCCGGGGCAAACAAAGAAGCCTAAATTTCCGGTACTTATGACTGAAAAATCAGAGCTATGATTGAGTTAATGCGCGTCATTTTAGAATCTGGATATGAAGGTGAAATATTCACTATAGCTAACACTTAAAAATGTTCAACAGTTTTTTTATAAAATAGCCCTGTTCTCTCGTGGGTTCAGTTGTCCAGATTTACCTTATAGCTTTGCATTTGTACAATAAATCACGACTTTTATCGAAAATAATTGTCTATTATTTAAACTGATTAATGTTTCAAACGACTTTTACAGGTTATCTTCTTATAACTCAATTTAAATTGTTTTATTTTCTGAAACTAATAGTTCCTAACATTTAAATTTTAACTTTTAGATTGTTGATAAGACAATCTGAAATTGAGTCGGAATTAGATTTTTTTTATTATTTTAAAAGGTATCATAAAAGTGTGATGTTTTATAAACATTATTTTCTTCTTTGAAATTTTTATAATGTAAAAACTTTTTGAAATTAAACAAAGCGGTTAAAAAGTTAAATTTTCCATTTTATTACGCATGAAATTTTCAAATGTCGCAAAAGAATATGAATTTCAAAAGTTCGAAAAATACTTACAGTTGTATAGAGAAACAGAGAATCATTGAACACAAATTATTACTTTAAAGATGTATTTCTCATGATGATTTACTAATACAGTGATTTCAAATGTTTCTCCTGTGGAAATTTAACACTGGGCAGGTAAAACAGAAACGTTTTTTTTTTTCCCAATTCTGTACAGAGAATCTTTTTATATATGGCAGATGTATTCCCTTATAGCAAGCATGAAAATGTTCATTGTAATCCCATATGAATTGCAAACTATGCTTAACAAAGCTATACTTTTTTACTTATTTGCTTCAGACAAACATAGTTATTCTGTGACGAAACTTTTCAATAAAAAAAAAGCAAATGCTACTTTTCTGTATATTTTTGTTAGAACTACACAAAGCACCTGTATTACATTTAATTTATTCAATTTTTAAGAACTTAAGTAATAATTTTTTTGAAAAAGAAATAAATAAACTCTCAAATGATGCCTATTTTTTGCATCTTTACAGATTTTTTAATCTTTTATTGGCGATTTTTCAAAAGATAAATTCTTGCCTAATTGAAAAAGAGAAATGATAGGATTAAATAATATAAAATTTCTAATAAAAAGTTACTTGTGATAATAATAAAATATTATTTGAAACCATAGGCCCGTTCCACATATGGGTAAATCATGATTAAGAAAAACGCGTTGTCCGTATGACGCACAGGCAAATCAGAGAAGTGGTTGATATTACACAGATAACAATAATTAAATCCCCAGCATCTCGCTGCCTTTTAAATATCTCTGGGTTAATCATAAACAGGTTTAATAGATTAAAAGAAATCGCAATCGTTATAAAATGTTTATTAAATATTTTCTCTATAGAAGATATCTTGTGAAGCTCTTGATTATACAGAAATACATGTTTATTATTATTATCATTTAAAGAAAATGCATAAATCTTAATAAGCATTTGTATGTATTTATCTTATTCTGAACATTTATATGTGTTACACAATAAAAATATTTTCCTAATCGTACCTATATTTAAAAAAAAATAACTTAAATCTTTTCTTGTATGTATCACAAAAAATCCATTGCTTGCTGTAATATAAAGTAATAAAACGCTTTAAAATAATTATACAATATTACATACATTTTGTATTGTAATATAACAATATTCCATATTAAAATTTTCACGTTTTCTAAAAAGTTATAAGAAGATTAAGTAAAAAAATCTTTAGCTTCTGATTAATTATTAAATTACAATTCAGATTCTCATATTTTTTGTTATTGTTACAGCATAGCTTACTTATTCTTTAGAAATGTGTATGCTTCTAGAACTAAAAATATACGACGTAAAAAAAATTGTTATTTTTATAAAAGAAACAAAAAAAAAAAAAGAAAAGAAAAAAAGAAAAAAAAAGCAGACACAGGCAATTTTTTCGTCTAAACTAGAAATGATAATTGAAAAATGCATAAAAATATACAAATTATACAATTCTCTTGTTACTTTGCAAATAGCAACAACAACAATACAAAAATTCCAATGTGCAAATTTATATCATTTTTTAGTCCAAACTACAATAGATATTTCAAAAATGCAAGAATGTCTGATACATTCCTAGTTATTTCATTTCCCAAAGCGTGAATAAAACAAAACTTTTTCTCAATTTTTTCTATCGTTAAATTTTTTATGGAACAGGTAAGAAATTTAAAAAGATTGAGAATCGTTGTAATTTGCCCAAGGTGGTATGCCATCATAAAGTTTTTGTTCCGAACAGATTTTGCTTGTTGTTTCATGAAAAAAATAACGTGAGCAAAAAATAATGAAACTTTCTCGTAAACCACTGCTGTTCTATCTGCAATAGAAAAAAGTTATATTAAAAGAGAAACTTCGGAAAAAAACGAGGCATGCCTTGAGCTAAGAACAAAGTTTAGGAAATGAATTCTTGTTTACGGAAATAAAATTTTATTGAAGTGGAAAATGTAAATAATTTAAAGGTGGGCGAAAGAAGAAAATAAGTAGTTTCAACAAATAAATCATGCACAATTTTTTTTTGTTTTTTTGCTGTTCAAACTGCCATTTGAGAATTCTATAAAACTGTTACAATTTGTAGCAATTTGTTTCTGAATATGTGAAACATTTTGATAAGACTTTGTTTTAACTAAAAAAACCCAGACAGATAAAAATAAAATAAGACTTTCTATGCATTAATTTGTTAACGAAGTGAAAATGCGCATGGAATTATGTGTAAGTAAAAATTATACTTAAAATTACACTATGTGTAAATTAATTAAAAAGATAAAAAAAATAATCAAAATGTGTTAAATTAGTTCTTAGTACTTTCAACTGTAAATACAACCGTCGACAGAGAATATAACAATATAAATATTAACATCTTAATTTTCAAATGTCAAGCAAATAGTGTCAAAAATCCGTCACCAATTACATCACATTTGAAAATTATGATATTAATATTTATATTTTTATATTCTCTGTCGACGGTTGTATTTACAGTTGAAAGTACTAAGGAATAGAGTAATTTAACAAATTTTTAAATATTTCTTGTCATCTTTTTATGTAATTTATACATAATGTAATTTTAAGTTTACCTTTTTAAAGATGAATTTAGCATTCTACTTATTTTTTTGCTAAAATATGGGAATAATATTTTTAATACTAGGGATGATCTGATGAAAAGGTACGAAACGCCCTAACTACCAAACCGGTTGAAATTTGAATATGCCGCTTTGGAATAAAGTAGTGAGACATCGAGAGATGCGATTGCAGTATCCAGCGTAGTTGTGAACATGCGTAAGCGCTTGTGCATGAAGGGGGAGAGAAGCAGACAGCAAGTGGGTTCCGTCCAATTGACGCGGCAGTGCCTGTCAGACCATCATGGCTTTAATTAGCTGATTCAAGAGCAGCGAGATGTCTGGTCAAAGTCAAATCTAATAACACCTCGCTGCACTTTAATCATCCGATTTTGCAATGGGAAAGCCATTATGGCATCACAGGCACTGCCGCGTCAATTGGACGGAACTCACTTGCTGTCTGCCTCGCTCCCCCTTAATGCACAAGCGCCTACGCATGTTCACAACTACGTTGGATACTGCAATCGCATCATTCGATGTCTCACTAATTTTTTCCAAAGTGGCATATTCAAATTTCAACCGGTTTGGTAGTTGCGTTTCGTAACTTTTCATTTGATCGGCCCTAGTATATTTTAGTTGTGTAAGTATATGGGCTTATAAGTAAAGCTGGTAAATGTTGTTCACAATAATGTAATTGAATGAGTTATAAACAGATAATTACATGATTGTATACATGAAGACTTATTTCTTTAATATAGTTATTAATGATATAAACCGTTGCCAGAAGTACATTTCTTATATGAGTATGGTCTTTTATTAACATACTTTATAAAAATATTTCTTAGATGAACATTTCGTTTTCAACTATTTTTCGAAGATAATGGCAAAGTCAAAAAACTGTTAACGAAATATTTATAACAAGTCTATTATATTTACTCTACCATATACTATTATACCATATTATATTATAACCTATTTTGAGTTTAATATCAGTTTTATTGGAATTTAAGAGTTTTAAATTAATTCATTCACAAATATTTTTTGTTTCTATAATGAAATATGATGAGAATAATAGAAATATATGTTCGATACAAGTGAAAATTAATCCAATTCCATTAACATAGCATTTTATGGGGTTTTCGAATTTTATTTGCAGAAAAAATGCTTCTATGTTCAAAATCAATTTATTAAAAAAATCACTTTAATGACTTTTCTAAAAATGATTAGCTGCATTTAAAAATTTTATGATCAAAAATTTTGATAATACAATCGAACTTTCTTGTTGAATGCAGAATTAAAAACAAAATATAATGCAATTTTGCGTACATACAGTGCGCTTATCTTTTTACAGTAATATCGTTTTACAATTTGCAAATCTCACCACGAAATTAATAGATATTTAAAATAAGACAAGACGTGTGCGATCATATAGGAAATGTGCGAGATTTAAGGCCCGTTTCCTCTCAAACTACCGGACCGATTTTGATGAAACTTGGAATGCATATTTTATGAACTATGCTTAAGACATATAGCAGATAATTTTTTCCCCTTGTCATTACATTTTTTTTACAACCATGGATATAGAGCAATACTTTTAGAGCAATTATTTAGATAATTTCCATTTATAAAAATATTTTTTCTGACAGTTAAATTGTTTCAAAACTGTCTGCCTCATGGCATCTTATTTTTAAACTTTAGCACAAAAAATATTTTTTTCGAAATCATTCAAGTACTAAAACAGTTATTTTGGTTTTTAGATTAAAAATATATTTTTTCGGAGTTTTAAAAAACTTATATCTAGTGAGAAGTTTTTGCAGAGTAACACACGACTTAGTAACTTAAACACATAAATTAAAGTACAGATAAAAACATGGATATAATTGAGTTATATGTCATAAATTAGTATAAATGTTAGAGTAAAATCAATTTGGGTGCGTGTGGCGTATCAGACCTTATCTTCTTTTAAGTAAACTTTCAAAGCAGAATAAAACTTACGGCATTTAACTAAACTTTTAAAACAAATGATTTCCATTATTCTACTATATAGAACCGATATAGAACCTCTTATGAAATTTCCATTCATTTCTTTTATAATACGCATCCAAAAAGAAAAAAAAAGTTTTTTAGGTTAGTCATTGATTTCCTCTTTTCCTTACAAAAAGTCTTATTGTCTTAACTGTCACTAAAGCAATTCTTTTTAAAACTCTGCCTATGAAAACGCTATTTCAATAATGAAAAAATATATATATTTAGAAAAATATTCTTGAAAAATTACTTTTTTATGAAAATAACTTTTTTTCTGTAAAGGAAGCTTTTACATTCTTAAAATAAATTACTTCTTTCATTCAGTTCCGACATCAATAGTTCCTGTAATTCAAAGAATGTCGAGTACTGAAGTATGCTTCAAAAATAAAAAGAAATTTGTCGTAAAGTTTCTGCTTTGAGTTTTGAAAAAGAAAATGGTTTTATTCGCTGAATCCTCCAAGCTGAGAGCGTCTTTTTGACCTAGTTTCGTAAAAAAGAGTATATTTATCACCCTTTTTTCTGCTTCTTCCTTTTCATTAAATAGAATATTGTAGGTGCGAGAAAGATTCAAATTAATTATATGTTTAGATTTTCCTTTTCTATATAATTATATATACATATTGAAGAAGTTTTGTTTTGAAGAAGAAAATACTTTCATTCAATGAATCCTCCACGCTGAAAGCATCTTTTTGATCTAGTTTCGTAAAAAAAAGGGTATATTTATCACCCTTTTTTCAGCTTTTTTCTTTGATTCAATAGAATGTATAGCTGTGAGAAAGATAAAAATTAAGTACATGTTAAGATTTTGCTTTTGTAATATGATTATATAAATATGTATAATAAAATTTTGACTGTAGAGTAATAATACTATCTACGTCTTTAAAATTAGTATACTATCATGTTCTAAAATGTAAAATATTTCCATCCGGATTGATTTTTCAATTTTTATGTTTTATGGTTTACATTTACGTCAAATTGAACCAGCAGTTTTCCACTTTTATTGATTTACCCTAATAGGAGGATGAATCTAATATTATTAAGGAAATTATTATATGAATTTTATAAGATATCAGTTATCTTATCCAATAAAAAACTCAAATTTTCCCACGAAGGATGCATTATTAACAAAATCAAGAATCGGCAATCTCATTGTCTGGAAATGAAATAATAAATAACACAACATGCATTTTACAAAGATAATGGGCCGTTTCCTATTTTTATTATCCAAACGCAATTTTAAAATCTGTGAGATTTCTGGCACTGGTGTTTACTAATAAAGACATGCATAGGATTAAAATTGGTAAAATTTTTCTTTGGACTAATCATTGATTTCCTCTCTTTTTTTACAAAAATCTTTATTGTCTTATATGTCACTGAAGCAATTCTTTTTAAAATTCCGAATAGGAATACGCTATTTTAATACGGAAAGAAAATTTATTTAGAAAAATATTCTAGCATTTTTTACTTTTTTATGAAAATAACTTTTTTTTTCTATAAAGGAAACTTTTACATTTTTAAAATAAATTATTTCTTTCACTCAGTTCCGGCATCAATAGTTCCTGTAATTCAAAGAATGTCGAGCACTGAAGTATGCTCCAAAAATGAAAAGAAATTTGTAGTAAAGTTGCTACTTTGAGTTTTGAAAAAGAAAATTGTTTCATTCGCTGAATCCTTCACGCTGAGAGCGTCTTTTTGACCTAGTTTCTTTAAAAAAGAGTATATTTATCACCCTTTTTTCTGCTTCTTCCTTTCATTAAATACAATATATAGGCGTGAGAAAGATATAAATTAATTATATATTTAGATTTTGCTTTTTTATTAGAATTATATATGCGATTCAAAGAAAAACGAAAGAGTTTTAAACGCAGATTTATGTAATAAAAATAAATTTTATAAAATTTTGACTGTAGAGCAATACATAAATTATTTACATATTTAAAATTAATCTATCATGTCATAAATGTAAATCCTTTCACCCTGATTGATTTTTCTATTTTCTATTTTATGGTTTATGTAGGTTACATTAATACCAAAGTAAACCACCAATTTTCAAGTTTTATTGCTTTACCCGAATAGGACGATTAATCTAATATCATTATGGAAATTATTATATGACTTTTATAAGATATTGACTATCTTATCCAATGAAAAACTCAAATTTCCCCACTAAGGATGCATTATCAACAAATTAAAAGTCGGTAATCGCATTGTCTCTAAACGTAAGAATAATTAAAAAGCATGCATATTACAATGATGATGAAAATTTCATTAATTTATTATCCAAACACAAATATCAGTGAGATTCTGGCTCTGATATATACTAATGAGGGCATGTATTGGGTTAAATATAGTAAACATTTTCTTCAGGTTAATGATCTATTTCCTCTTTTACCTTACAAAAAGTTTCTTTGTCTTATATATCACTGAAACAACTATTTTTAAAACTCCGCCAATGAAAACAGTATTTTAATACGGATAGAAAATATATTTAGAAAAACAGTCTCGTAATTTTTTTTTAGGAAAATAACCTTTTTTTGTAAAGGAAGATTTACATCCTTAAAAAAATATTTCTTTCATTGAGTTCCGACATGAATAGTTCCTGTAAATCAAAGAATATCGTATACTAATGTATGCCCCAAAAAATAAAAAGAAATTTGTCATAATTTTTTTACTTTGAGTTTTGAAGAAGAAAATGGTTAATTCGCTTAATCCTCTACAATGAGAGTACCTTTTTGACATAGTTTCATAAAAAAAGAGTGTGTTTATCACCCTTTTTCAGCTTTCATTCAGTAGAACGTTTAGGTGTGAGAAAGATAAAAATTCATTATATGTTTTGATTTTTTTAAATACATACACTTATATATTTAAGGAAAAAGAGAGAAAATTAAAAAGGATTTATGTAATAAAAAGAAACATTTTAACAAAATTTGAACTGTTGAGTAAAAGAAAATTATTTATATCTTTGAAACTTAGTTTATTCTCATATATTAAGATGGAAAACTGTTGCATCCGGATAAAATTTTCTATTTTTATGTTTAAGTTTTGTATAGGTCAAATTTAAGTAAAAATCAGCAGTTTTCCCTTTTATAGATTTATCTTAACAACAGAATGTAACCTTAATCATTACAGAAATTGTTGTATGACTTTTATAAGCTATCAGTTACCTTATGCAAAGAAAAATTCGATTTTTTTCTACGAAAAATGCATTATCAATAAATTCAAGGACCGATATTTCCATTGTGTGTAAAGAGAGTAATAATTAAAACAACATGCATGTTAAAATTATAATGAAAATTTCTTTTAATTTTAATCTAAAATTAATTTTTAAATCTCTGAGATTTCTTGCACTGGTGTTTATTAATGTGGATATCTATGCGGTTAAAATTGTTTAATTTTAATCATAGATGATTTTCTGCTCAAAATTTGATTTTAAGGTTGTTTTTCGAAAACAAAAAAAGTAGAAAAGCAACGTTCATACAAGTATGTCGTTTCGAACAACATCAAGGACCTAGAAGTTGATTTAGATATTTCTGGTTATTGTACTTGTATTGTCACTTACAAAGCAATTAATTTTTTTTCTTACAAAAATATTTTTTAAAGATAAATCGCTATCTAGATCAATGAAGTCTTCTTCGGTTTTTGAAAGTTTCGGGCTTTTCTTCAAATCATTTCTAATAGATAAAATTGAAAGCGGGAGCCCTGTATTATCAAATCATTGCGTATCTGCTCACATGTTTCACATCGATGACATAATATCGACTAGATGTTTAATGAAAACACTGTTTTCTCAGAAAGTTTTAGTTTAAAGTGATGTCTTTTATAATCACTGCAGTTGTAAAATATTGTTATATGTTTTTTTAACAAGCTAAATAAAGTTACATTCTGGGGGGAAGGGAGGAAATTTCAAGCTTCACGCTACCACCAAAATACCCGCCCGACCCACAAGTGGTTCGTGATCCATAGGTTGAGAACCTTTGAAGTCAATAAATTAGTCACAATCTTTAAAGTTCCACATCTTCTCGGTAAATGCAATTTCTTGGAATGTTTTAAACTGGTTTTTATAATTGTATTTTCTTGGGTATTAATTAATTACATCAAAAACGATAAACGTGGTATAAAGTCATCACCAAAAGTTATAATACACAATTTACGATGCTAACGTTAGATTCTAATCCTATCCGCGAAATGACAGACATACATTTTTTTTTCGTTTCATCGCAAGTGATTTATAAGAATTACATGCTGATTAACAAACTCATCCGATCTACTTGCAAGAGCAATATACTTTTCCAATTCGATTGATAATTTATACAGTATTTTGAAATTGTTGTCGTAACAAATGTCACATATTGGTTATGAGTGATTTTATGTGTAAAACAAATAAATTACGCATTGTACAAAAATACGTCACTGGAAGCTAACGTAAATATGTAAATAAATAATTAAATATTAGAAAACAATTCGCAAAATCAATAAATGTTTTAGAAGACGCAATTTTCGACTCTAAACATATCAAAGAAAATACTAATGTTCATTTAAAGATTAGATGTATAACTAACCCTTTACGAAAATATCTGTTAGAATTCTATATTATATAATCCCGGCTAACTTCATCATTAGAGGCCACAGAAGATTTTGTTTCTTTAGGCGGATCTTAAAACGGAATTAATGATGTAATGACTGTGTACCCAATCTCGTGAGAAATTTCTCCTAGCAAGGGGCATTACAAACAAGATCTGTCTTTGCCGATTTGTTAGGCATGATATGATGTCATAAATTCCCTCCTAACAACCAAGAGCTTCCTAGGTCTCTAATGAAGTTGGCCGTGATTATATAATATAGAAATTTAATAGATATTTTCGTAAGGGGTTAGTGATGCATCTAATCGTTAGATGAACATTAGAATTTTTGTTGAAATGTTTAAGGTCGAAAATTGCGTCTTCTAAAATATTTATTGATTTTGTGATTTTTTTAATATAATCCACTAGAATTATGGACTCGCTTTTCTACATATAAGGTAGATTGAAAGCTATAGAAATACCTGTAGAAGTTTGATAGAAAGATCTGTAGAGCGAAACTGTTTAAGAGACATTTAATAGAAATTTCTGCTCTACTATTTCTAAATTATTACTAATTTCTATTAAACTTCTACAGTTATTTCTGAAGCTTTTAAAATTGCGATAGAAAAAAATAAAAAAAAATTATATACATAAAACTATATATAAAACCTTTTCTATAAAATTACTAAAGATATCTTCGTAAGGGTTCGTAAAAAATTCTTAAACATTGTGCTAATCATGTTTAATAAACGATTCTGTTTTTTACGCATATTTTCTTCACTGCCTTGAAATGTGTCTTAACCGTGTTTCACTGTACTTTAAAATGCGTGATAAAAGCAAAGTAATGTCTTTTAGTCGTAGTTAATTTTTTTAATAAAAATAATCTTAAATTAAAATGTATTTTTTATCGGACTGTGCACAGCTCTGAACAAATGGGTCTTTTTTTGGTTCCTAGTCAATTTCTTTTTTTATCTTTGCATACATCTAATTGACTTACACGTCATTAAAACAATTCTTTTTAAATTTTGTCCTGTGAAAGCGCATTTTTAATAATAAAAGAAAGTACATTTATAAAAATGTTCACGTAAAATTTAACTTTTTTAGTGTTTTTGTTTGTTTGTTTGTTTTTTGTAAAATATACTTAAAAGTTTCAAAATAAATAATTTATTTCATATAATTTGAGCATCAAAAGTTCCTGTTTTTTTTTTTTTTTTTTTTTTTTTTTTTTTTTTTTTTTTTACTTCGATTAATCAATAAGAAAATCACTTCATTATCTAAATCAACTCCACTGGAAGAATCTTTTTGTATCCCCTTTGTTAAAAGAGACCATTTACCAATTTTTTGAACTATTTCCATTAATTAAATGAAATACACAGATGTGAGAACGAAAAAAATTAATTGTTTAGATTTTTCTTTTTTGTTATCTCTAAATTCAAAAGAGAGATTTATCTGCTAGCAATGAAATGGCATATGCTACAGTAAAAATGTAAGCAGATAAAATATATGTTTGTTGTTTATAACTTACAGTATGGCCATATATCTTAAAACCTGTAAGTATGCAAAATAAAAAGACATATCTGTTTTAAATTTAGTGACTTGTAATTAATATTTCAAATATTATAGTATTTCAGTTAAAAATAAAGTTTGTATTTTTTAAGAATAAAGAAAAAAAGATTCAAAAGATAGTAAAAATATAGCTGCCATCATGAATTTGATAATTGTATAAATAAATAACATTAAACTACGCACCTATCTGTAGCATTAGCTACACCTAGGTGTATTTTCCTCTTAACGTAACAAAGCTAATTAGCCAATGTATTTGCTGCATTACTGGAGATACTAGGAAGAAAAAATGAGCTTATTACTTTAATGATAATTCATAATTCTAAAGGTTATTATTATTATTATTGATATTATTAAAAAAAACTACATTATACTTCTTACAATGTAATTAAGTATTAAATTTATAAGCCCGTCAAGATAATGTTTTCGGCATACTTTCTTTAAGTTAAAAGTGAATCAATTGCAAGATGTATTTGAAAGATAGGCATTTAAATTATATTTTTGTCTGTTAAAAAAGACAATTTAATTGCCTATCTTTTAAATACATCTTGCAATTTATTCACTTTTACCTTATATAAAGTAAGCGGAAAATATTATGTTGGCGGGCTTATAACTTTCAGATTTAATTACATAAAACGAAGCATAATGTAATTTTTTAAAAGACAATAATTAAGTCTGAAACTTATAAGCCCGTCAAGATAATATTTTCTGCATACCATACATAAATTAATAGTTAATTAATTGTAAGAGGTATTTAAAAGATAGACTTTTAAATTGTCTTTTTCTAATTGAAGAGTTATTGTTATTTAATATTTTTTGGCAGTATTTATAAGTTAAACGCAAAACGTGAACGATTTCTCTTGAATAAATTAGGTATGATGTTTATTGTATTGACATGCAATATTAGCTGTACACTGTTCTATAAATTTTTTTATTAGGAAAGACCGTTATAAGCAAAAGTAGTTCGTAATGTTTTGCTGCTTTTCATACTTTAGCACATTTTTTTATGTTGTGTATGTAAAAAAATATTTGAAATTAAATTAATCGAACATTTTCTAACATGTTGTTTAAGAAAGATTCAAATTTTGTCAGTAAAAAAAGGCTTATTAACATTTATATAGAAACAAGATCAGATATTATAAAAGGAAAATATACACATTAAAATTTAACTAGCTACAGTCTTGTAAAAATGTTCACTTATTATGTTAATTATGTAACAAATGATATTGTAAAAATAATCTAGATACCGATACGATGAATCGGATGAAAACAATAATGTATATGTAAGGTACCCTGGGGTAATAACGCCGGGCGGGGTAATAACGCCAAGTGCTTATATTTTGCATAATTACGAAATAATCAGGTAAATGACACCCATGTGCTTTGCGCAGAAGGGTTTTGAGTCATATAAATCGCAAAAAACAGCTTCAAGTTAATTTGTTTCATTTTTAGGTCTTATTGTTTTTACAAACAACTAAAATTAACGCTTGATCTAAAATTTGCGAGATACGTTTTGTATATGTGAAGACTATCTTTTTATCCGGAAATACTTTGTTAATTACATAAATTTGTAGTGCATTTCATGTACTTTTAAAATGTTGTTGAAGATTTTGGATATCTTCTCGAGATAATTTGTAATTTAAAATGTACTGCGCAATAACTATACCGGGGTAATAACGCCAATCCTTGACATTAACACCCCGGTTGATTGCCTACAGTGGCCGAGCTACATCGTAAATACTGATTCAAATAAACCCAGTTAAAACTGTGCAATGTTTCTCATATTTTATTTTTAAACGGTCCTTTTTAAGCAAAAAGAAACTCACGGTCTGATATTCATTTGCCTCATCCCCCCCCCCTCCCACTCCACACCTTTATATTTCTTACTCTTTCACAAAAATTGAACATTTTCAATATCTTAGAATGCAATTTGTCAATTTCTAAGTTTGTAGAGTTTGTATTTTTAGAATTGGGCTATCTATATGCAATTATTCCATCTTATTTCTTAGTTTTGTTTGCTTGGCGTTATTACCCATATAGGTGGGTAATAACGCCAAATAGCATGGGTCAAGAAAAAACGCCGTTACATTTTATGAATACATATCTGTTAAATTATTTTAATTTATATAGATAGTCAATGAGTTGCTTTATCAGATCCTATATTTGTTTATAAAATACAATCTAAAACTAAGCCGTGAAAATTGGTAGAACCTTAACGTGGCGTTATTACCCCAGGGTACCTTATATTTATTTTAATTATTGTACTTTTGTTAATGCTCATTTTATTACTACAAAACACATTTCAATATTTCTTTTCCTTTTTTAGATATCGTAGAACCTACAGAAAATGGTTCTCAAACTTTACGAAAATAAGTCTCTAGTAAAACATCAATGGTATACCTGGAAACAAGAAAGTAGTTTCACAAAGAAAATATTAAAGAACCACAAGTGATTCACTTAAAAATCAAGAGAAACATATTTATTTTCCTGTTTATGAATGACTGGATTTTAGATGATGAAGACGTTTGTGAAAATTTGCAGAAATTGAAAATCTAATGATTCAGACGACATAGTACTTAAATCTATAAAATATGGATAAGCATTGGGATATTCTTCATGGCACTTTGGTATGTGATGTACTTCTGTTCGACTTTTCTGAAACAGCAAATTTATTGGAAGCTTATGTTTTCTTTTTAATTAAGGCAAGTATGGATTTTATACTGTACATTAATTTAAATGATTGTGTATACAGTTTGATTTACTGCCCATTGGATAATTTTAAAGTTATTTCCTGCTTACAGAAACAAGACGTTTTTGTAATAGGATTTTCTTGCATTTGACTTATTTTTCGACTTTAATTAAAATAAAATTTTCATTATTAATTTTCACAGTAATATTATTAAATTTTAAAGAAAATTATGCTGCTTTATTTTAAATGTAAAAAATCATGAAAAATACGGTAAAAGGTCAGTAATATATTCAAATCATTTGCATGTACTGGAAACCATATTTAAAATTTTCTAACGCGAAATTCTGTCGATTTTACGAACTTGATACTTAGTTTCTTCACAGGCAAATTTTGACACATAATAGGGTAATTTTCTTTCAATTTTCATTATAAAAGATTCGGTTTCATTCAAAGTATTAAGTTAAACTCAAGTTTGGATTAATTGGATTTTTTTTTTTTTTTTTTTTTTTTTTTTTTTTTTTTTTTTTTTTTTACTAACGTTGTCGATTGCGACTACATGTTCTATTACAACAACAACTTGTAATGTAAGCGTGGTCTACACTTAAAATTAGTTAAAAAGTCTTTAAGAAACTTTAAGAAGCAAACATTAAAATTTCAACATTGAATTTCTTCCACTTTATATACTAATTATTAATCTTATTCATATTTATATGAATGTTATTTATTTTGCCTTAATTGTTTCTGCCATGTATAAGATAGTATTATTTTTAACAGATCTGTTCGATAACGAAAAGTAACTTGTAGTGTTGACGAATATAATTAGCTGAATGGTCGGATGGTAGTCAATTCTGGTGAAAGTTGGAGAGTCCAGAAGACAGAAATACGGACAAAAGCAACTGCTTAGTGCTATGCTTTAGTTGGTTGACACTGGGCCAAATTGTATGCCTATGGATAGCATTTGGTCCCCTTCAACCAGCTGTAGTTAGCATTTTTTACTTCAGATTTATCAACTCTGTCCGGATGATGATGACCACCAAAGAGAAAAAACAATGTTGGAGAAACACAGTTACATCACATTTACGAGTTCTTAATCATATGTTAAAAGTTATTTAATATTATGCTATATATTATTTGCATGGTAGATTCTTAAAATTGATATTATTTTATATTTTAGTGTACTTAAGGTAACATCGCATATTAATAATATGTGAGATTGCCTAAATCAATTTTATAATACTTTATTTATTTGGTACTTATTACATTTTATTTATTTGGTATACTTTTATTTAACAAACATATGAAAATCTGTGGCCCAATCTTACACCTTTTTCACATGTATTTTTCTTTGTGATTACAATTTCCAATTGATAAACAATAAAAGATTAAATATTTCAATAAAATAACCTATGTAACAACTTATAACAAATTCATTTGAAGACTATTATGAAAAATATGTTTGGAGATTTAGAGCAGAATTAATGCTTCAAAACAGATTAAAACGAAATTTATACAAAATTAATGCAATTTATCGTGATTAATGTAATGCGATTTTTTTAGAACTATTCACGATTTAAAGATGACGAATTCATTGATTATTTCTGCTGGTATCGAAGGTATTGGCACACACGCACACAAAAGATCACATTTTATATGCAATTTTTTTATGTCCCGAAATAAAGTCGCTTGAATATTAAAAAATCATTTATGATATTTTAAACATTAGTAAATGATATTTTTATTTGTTACAGTCACCGGAATCCATGATGAAATATTGGAAACAAAATCTGTGTGTCAATTCTTGTGTCATATTTATATCGAGTATCAACGTTATTTTTTAGGTATGAAAGTATTTTACTTTACTCACGTATCAGGGAAATAAATAATCATCCTTCAATACTTTCATTCCTTCCATTATGAAAGGATTTTACGTTTTTTTATATGTCAGACATATAATGCTCAATTCTCAATGCTTCTACATCTTTTTACTTCAATGAATCTTCGATATAGAAGTAAAACTATCATAAAACAATATATATTATTAGTATACGATTTATCTACATTAGGAGACTTATGTTTAAATTTACAAAACCGATTAAATTTTGGGAGATAACATAATAAAATATATTTACACGTGTAGTAATGCGTATTCTTTTTTTTCTTTTTAATTGAGAGACAATTTAAATAGTTCTTCAAACTAATATGAATATATTTTTACTCCTACAAACCCGAAATATTAATTTTGTTTTATGATACTTAACTGTACAATGTTGCTTTCTTGCATATGCATGCGGTTAAAAATAAAATAAATATTTCTGTAAACGAACCAACTGCGTCTTTAAGTAAATATTCTTTTTGTTTCGTTCTTTTCTTATACTAATATTGAAAAAAAATGTTTCTATCTTTAGTTCCTTTCCTTAGGTAGACGTAAAAAAATGTTATGCCAAAAAAAAAAACTATATATATATTTAATTATCTAAGTTATTAAAACGTTTAATTACAGAGAAAATTAAATTACAAAAATAAATGTAGTTTTTATTATGTTTTAAGATTTAATCCAAGTTTCAAAATATAAATAAATAAATACATAAAATACTTAGAATACATGGAATTACAATTTAACTAAAAATAATGGAAAAGAAAAAGGATGGATGCGTACTAGACTTGAACTCATAGTTTCATTGGTTGTAACATATAGAATGAATATCTGAAAAATTTAAACTTTTATTTAAATAATAATAAAAAATAGATAGAAAGTTCAATAAAGGTAATTCGTTCTAGTAACTGATTATCAAAACTTTTAGTAAAGAACATTTGTTTTTTTATATTTAAAAAACTGTGTTTATTTTCTGAGTAATAAAAATTGTGACATATTTTCTTAATTTAAAGTAGAGTCAAAGTAAAATTCGATGATATATGCATGCCGTTTTATGTTATTTTCTAAAGTGTATTGAGTTGATGTAAATAAATTATCTTTTAATGAGGTATATTTCAATTTACTACATGTTCATGTATGTACGTATTATGACTGTATTACCACTAAAATTTCAATGTTTTTCAGTTATATGGCAATGGAATGAAACGGATTAGCGATCGAGGATATTAAGAATTACTAGATAGCAGATTGTGATTTTTGGCACAACCTGTGTACATAGATGTGTATTTCCAATTGAAATTTTCTTGAAACAATATGCTGATATGCTAATCAAACGAATTTCATAGCTTTGTCGTACTAATATACTATGTATACAATGTTGTATCATCTATGATAAATAGGGAAAAAATAATGTAAAATAAATGATGTTTTGCTAGTAGTTGTTTATTATTTTCTCCCTCAAGCACTTTCATCTCAAAATAATAGCCAAAATATCAAAAAATACAGTTACATGCAAAATGAATTTTAAGATCCCTAAGTAGTTGTTTAATTTTTTTCATGCATTTTTATACCAAAAGAAACCACAAAATGTCAAACGTAGAGTTAGGTGCAAAATGAAAATTGAGAATCTCTAAGTAATTGTTTATTTTTTACCTCAAAGGTTTTTATCTCAAATTAAATTCTAAAATGTCAAAAGTATAGTTAGTTGCGGAATAAATATTAAGAACACCTATGTAGTTATTTTCTTTTTTCTCAAACATTTTCATCTACAAATGAACTCCAAAATCTCAAAAATAGAATTATGTGAATATTAAATATAAAAGTTCGAAATACATTATTATATCGTTAATCTTGAAAATACGAAAATCAAAAAATCTTTGAATAATAGAGTAAATAGTTTGTTCAAAAAATTATAAAGTATTTTGATTTATTATACGCTTAATATTTTGTTAAAAATACTGCTACGAAATTAATAAAAGCATCGTAGACCCCTTGTCCTTTTTTGAATAACTTTTAAATTCTCAATTTGTTCAAAATATATATTTATAAATTTTTATACCAGTAATAAGTATATTAACATTATGTTTTCAGTGAAAATAAAATTTAAAATTTTAAAAATTCCCATTTCTTTTTAAACAATGCATAGATATGCCTTTTTGGATTTTATAGTCATTTTGTTTATTAAAGGATCTAAAATCAGATTCAATAACGATGCAATAAAAGAGAGAGAAAGAGAAAAAAAAAGGAAATGAAGATTTTAATATTAACAGTACGCGGAATTTTCTACTATACCACTTAGTAAAACAGAATTCAAATCAATGTTTACTCGTAATATTAAAAAAAACTTTATTTATACCATCTGTAATGCGATTTTTAAAGATTTTTTAAATTTATAGTGAATATATAATATGCTTATTTACAATACAGTAATCTTTTGCTAAACGTATAATAAAGCTTTTGTATTATTAGAAAAATTCAATGGATTGCATAAAACTACCATTATAAAACAGAACTTATCTAAGAGCTTATTAGTTTTATCTAAAAAAGCATTTCTATTTGAATTCTTTTTAATTTATTTAACATATCACTCAATTACCTTTTCTTGTAAATTTCATCATGATAATTTCCATTACTTTTTTTAATTATCAGTTATAAAAAATATAAAAAGAATAAGAAACACTCGCTTTTTAGGAAAATAAATATCAACATTTCCTTTTATAATGAAATGTTGATGATGAAAATGATGAAATGTTCATGATGAAATTTCTTGTAAATTTCATCATGATAATTTCCATTACTTTTTTTAATTATCAGTTATAAAAAATATAAAAAGAATAAGAAACACTCGCTCTTTAAGAAAATAAATATCAACATTTCCTTTTATAATGAATGCTCAAAGTTGTTAAAAAAATAAATATTTCTGGTAATATATTTCTGAAGCATATTTTTTTCTTTTGAGTACGGTGTTGAAAGCATAAAAATAACTGAGACCAAGGAATGAATATTACATTCTTTATGGCGATACTAACATATGCAAGTGTGCATAATAATCAACTAACAATCTGAGGCAATAATGCAAATGCAGATTTTACATGAAAATTCCATTTCCGAAAAGACGGCATTTATAAATATGCATTCTAAAAGCCTGCACCAATCCTCACTATACACAGTGTAATTCAGTAAGAAAAGTTAAAAAGAAATTGCCTTAGGCCAGAAATGATTATTAACTTGCTTTTTCTACTGTGTTGCATTAAATAAATATTGGTGATGTTAGTTTGTAAAAGAATTTATGGAATTGTTATAATTCTTTTTCACTCTAATTAAAGCAAAAAATGTTCTTTATCTTATTTAGCATTTGAGTGCTAAAAATCTTTATATATCATTTACTTATTTTTATTCAATTTAAGCATTATGTATTATAATGGATTTTTGAGAATATCTATTCCTTCACAAACTTGTGGATTATATGTATATATATGTATATATATATATATTAGAAAAAAGAAATAATATTTATTATTATGTATTATTTATTGTATTTAAATCGACATTCTACCCTACACATAAACTTAATTTAAGAACTGATCCACAAACAAATATTTTCTTTACATTTATTAAAGAAGGTAATAAAAAAAAATCACAACTCATGAACAAAGAAAAAACACTATTATTTTATTTTAAATCGGTATTTCTCTTTAAAATGAACGTTCAGTGTTACTAGTATAAAAATAAGTATAGGTATTCTCAGAGAAATAAGTATTTCTGGTAGACTATTTCTGAAACATATTTTCCGTTTGAATACAGCGTCTCTGCTGCTGTGAAAAATAACTCCGACCCTGGAATGAATATCTCATTATTTATGGCGATACTAGCATACGCAAGTATGCACAATGATCTAATACAATATGAAGCAATAACGCAAATGCATATTTTACACGAAAATTCAATTTGTGAAAAGAGGGCATTTATAAGTCGACATTTTAATAGCCTTCACCAAGTCTCATTATATATGTGTAATTCTGTATGAAAACTCAGAGTGAAACTGCTTTAGGCTAGGAATAACTATTAATTTACTTTTTATACCATGTTGCATTGAACAAGTATTGGTGGTGTTGATTTGTAAAAGAATGTATGGAATGGATACAATTATTTTTTCACTCCATCTGAAGTAAAAATGTCTTTCATTTTTTAGCATTTGAATGCTAAAACACTTTTTTAAATATCTTTTACATATTTATATTCAATTTAATATTCAATGAAATATTCAATCTATTGTATAAAAGAGTTATAAAAGAATATAACATACTTTTTATAGTTATCTAATAGCAACATTTCTATTTGACTTAATTTCTCTAACTTAACACTCAATCCCTTTTTCTTATAAATTTCATCATAAATATTTGTTTTGTCCATTCAGTTTAGTTATAAAAAATACATATATATACATACCGGATGTACAAAAAGAAAAAAACACATTTTCCTTTTCTTAAAATAAAAATCAACATTTCCTTTAAAAATGAATGCTCAGAGTTATCAAAATAATTTTTTCTGGTAAACTATTTTTGAAACATATTTTCCTTTTGTGATACAGCATCTCTACTGCAGTTAAAAGAAACTCGGTCGCAGGAATAAATATTTCATTCCTTATGGTGGTACTAACATATGCAAGTGTGCACATAAATCAACTAACAATATGAAGCAATAATGCAAATGCATATTTTACATGGAAATTCCATTTGCGAAAAGACGGCATTTATAAATATGTATTCAAAGAGCCTCAACTAAGTCTTATTATACACAGTTTAATTCTGTAAGAAAATTTTTAGAGAAATTGCTTTAAGCAGGAAATGATTATTAACTTACTTTTTATACCATGTTGCATTAAATAAGCATTTGTTATGTTGGGTTGTAAAAGAGTTTATGGAACTGATATAATTGTTCTACTCTATCTCAAGCAAAAAATGTCATTCATATTTAGCATTTTAATGCAAAAAAATCTATATGCATCTTTTATTTATTTTTATCAAATTTAATATTCAAGAAAATATTCAATAGTTTCTGTAAAACAACCCCAAAGAAATAAAACATACCATTAAAGTTATCTAAGAACAATGTTTCAAATCGATTTCGTCTTAATTTGTGTAATATATTACTCAATCTCCTTCCCTTATAAATTTCGTCGTCAAAATTTGCATTTTTTAAGGTTTTCTTTAAGATTTTTACTTATAAAAAAGAATATTGAAAAATGAATCATAACGGATGTACATAGAAAAAAACCTTTATTTTTTTAAATAAAAATCTACATTTTCTTTTAAAATAAAAATCTACATTTTCTTTTAAAATAAATGTTCAGAGTTGTTAAAAAATAAGTATTTTTGACACATATTTTCCTTTTAAACATAGCCTCTTTTCAGCTATGAAAAGATACTCATATCTCGGAATGAATACTTCATTCCTTATGGCAATATTAACATATGCAAGTGCACAAAATAATCAACTAACAATACGAGGCAATAATGCAAATGCCGATTTTACATGAAAATTCCATTTGCAAAAAGACGGCGTTTATAAATATGCATTCAAACAGCCTCTACCAAGTCTCATTATACACTGAATAATTCTGTAAGAAAACTCGGAGTGGAATTGCTTTAGGCGAGAAATGATTATTAACTGGCTTTTTCTACCATGTAACATTCAATAAGTATAGGTGATGTTGGTTTGTAAAAGAATTTATGGAATTGGTATAATTTTTGTCACCCTATCATAAAAAATGATTTTTTTATTTATTATTTTTTTTAGCAATTGAGTGCTAAAAATCTTTTATATTTTTTACTTATTTGTATTCAATTTAAGCATGATACATTATAAAATTTATAATGGATTCTTGGAAATATCTGTACGACTTTAAACATTGCTATTGTTCAGTTATTTTGAATAAAGGGGTACGTAGCATTAATTATTTTTAATGATTATATTACTTTGATTTTATCAACAATTTATCCACATTTTAACTTGCTAAAACCGAATTAAGCAGTAAAAAAACACTCTTAAAAGTATTAAAAGCTGTCTATCGAGGAATCATTTTTCCCGCAAATCTGTCTGTTATATATGTAGAAATTTAAGTTCTTAAAATCACACCTAAACTGAGTGACATAAAATAAATTCTGACACCATTAAAATTTTAGAACTTCTATTATTATAAAATATTTACAAAAAAGAAGATTATTTATATAATTCCCTTTACAATAAATTACAGACATTTCAAATACCATAGTTCAACATTCCATTATATCTGAATTCGCCATCCCGCGTCGTACTCTCCAAAAAACAACCAACGTTCTACTCACGCTGCTTTCACTTCAGTTCTTAGATGTCAGCCCTTAGTCACGGTTGTCATCTAGTTGCGAGGGACATATAGCTTCCGCGCTGTAAGACGTTGTCTTTATTGTCGCAGTTTGGAAATATGACAAATAGATGCCTTGCTGTAGGAATGAGAAGTTCGCTCCCACATACGGCCAGCCTGACGTAACATTTGATCCGAATGCAACTCGGTTTGGTGATAGCAGCAGTTCGATCACCTGGAAAGATAAGGAAAAAAAACAGCAATGCCCAAAGTCTTATTTGAAAAAAAAAGAACTCATGATGAAAATCTAAATTATTTCGTTTAAAAAAAATTCGTATCCTGTTTTTTCTCTTTACGTCTTTACGTCTTTTCGTCTGATTATTCTTCCAATTTCCTTACAACTTTCGTCGTCTTTTTTTTATGTATTTTCGTCTTTTTTTCTTACGTTTTTTCGTCTCTTTTACCTTACGTCTTTTCGTCTTCATTTTCTTAAGTCTTTTTGTCTTTATTTTCTTACGTCTTTTCGTCTCCTTTTTACCTCACGTCTTTCCGTCTTCATTTTCTTAAGTCAATTCGTCTCCATTTTCTTACGTCTTTTCGACTTCTTTTTATTAGGTCTTTTCGTCTTCTTTTTTACCTTATGTCTTTTCGTCTTCATTTTCTTTTGTCTTTTCGTCTTCTTTTTAACTTACGTCTTTTCGTTTACTTTTTACCTTACGTCTTTTTGCCTTCTTTCTACCTTACGTATTTTCGTCTTCATTTTCTTAAGTCTTTTCGTTAATAATTAAGTCAAAATCTTTTTAGTTGTCAGTCAGTGGTGTGTCATAGTCGGCATAGTGTCACAATCGGTAATTTTTTTTTTTTTTTTTTTTTTTTTTTTTTTGTCTGTTTACGGCTTTATGTACTCTGCGCAAGTACTGGTGACCATGTGACCTTCATTAAATCCAAGTTTCTTTACATCGTAGGTGTCATTATTCTTTACTTTTATGACTTTGTACGGACCTAAATATTTTGGTTTTAATTTCAAACCTAAACCTTGTTGTGTGCGTTTATAGCAATCATACCATTAATCTTAAATTTGTAAGATTTTTTTCGCCTGAGATTGTAAGTTTTACAGTTCTCTTCTTGGACTTTTAAAATTTGTTTTTTAGCATTTCTTCACAAATCTTCACGATTATTAGTATTATATCGGATTATCGTATTAGTATTATATCGGATATATCGGATTATATTTCAGCATTCAGAAAGCTAGTTATATCAATGTTTTTTCTTAGTTTTATTTTAGTTTTATTTTAGTACACTGTAAAAAATTCTCAGAAACGTTTCGGAAAATAACGGACACCTGTGAAGCATGAAACAGAACAGACATACAAACAGAAAGGTTTCTGATTCAAACAGGAAAATGTTTCGGCTAAAGCACGTAACCTTTACGATTCGCAATGAAAGGTTTCTGAAACCTTTAATTACGGATCTGAAAAGTTTCTGGATACATAAGAAATCTTTCTATAGACGAGGAAATGTTTGTGAATGCATAGAAAACTTTTTATAACGAATGAAAAAGGTTTCTAAATTTATGTAGAACCTTTTTGAATGCTAGGATTATTTTAAAAAAAACACTAATAATTGTACTAAAATAACTTGCAGGTGTATACATATAATATGAAAATATTTAGAATGCATTAAATATATCTTAAAAATACATAAAAATATTTTATGTAGTTTTAAGATATTTCTAATATATTTTAAATATATTTATATTGCATGCAATGCACCAGCAAGTAGTTTAGTAGCCCGAGAAGGAACAAATAATATGATATTTTAGGGAGTTAGTTCTACATATAATGCTAAATTTTTGTAACAAATAAATTAAAACAATTGAAAATTTAAAAATGAAAATAAAATTCCAGTAAAATGATGCAATACTTAAATACGCTGTTGAGATTTTAATACTAACTTAACATAGATTTTATTTTTCTTAATCAGAATAGATTTACCTGTGAATTCTTCGTCGTAGACGGCATCGTGCATGGTCACGAATATCGGTTTCATAACTTGAATAACAGTCCTCGGTTTTATGATTTCTTGATGTCTTGAAATTAATTACTTAGGATTTTTGATCGAAGATATTATACCCCTTTTACTCATGTGAGCTGTTTACACGAATAAATATAATTTGCTGAGATTTTAAGAGAGATTTAATAACATAAACAATAGACTTCAGATTTGTCAACATACTTTTGAATCAGAACATGTTCTAAACTGTTCCGCAGTGAAATCTGCAGAATAAAGAATACAATCTAAAAAGATGGATTACAGATGAATAAATACAAAACATATATATGAAAAATCATATTAGAAATTTTAAATTACAAATGGACAAGAAATAATGTGAAATAATTAATTGATAAAGTCATTAGCAGTCTCATTTTACTAGGAACAAAGTTTTGATGCTGCCATCTAGTGTTTACTTTCAGAAATAATGACTTAAGATTCATTTCTGAAGATTCTCAGGATTCAACATCCTCCGCCCCCGGCAGTACAGGGGACACTTTTGTAATAGGACGTTTGGTGTCACCGTCCGCTGTTTTAATCAAGGCGACACGAACTCGATTGTCCTGTCCTGGGAAAGTTTGTAGAATACGGCCCATTTTCCATCTCATGGGCAGGGATCTGTCATGAATTATCACCATGTCTCCTTCGCGGAGATTAACACTTGGAGTAGTCCATTTAGGACGCTGTTGTAGATGTTGGAGATATTCTCTTGACCATCTATACCAAAATTGGCTCTTAGCCCTTTCAATAAGGCGCCAGCGAGCATTGAATGATAGAACTCCTGAATTAGAAGCTTCGGGAAAATCAAGGAGCGCTGCTCCGATAAAAAAAATGACCTGGTGTTAATGCTCGCGGATCTGATGGATCTAAAGACATAGGCGTTAGAGGTCTGGAATTTATGCAACTTTCGATTTGACATAGTAACGTGAATAATTCTTCAAAGTTTAAAATACTGGATTTACATGCCTTTAACAGATGATTTTTTGTAAGCTTTACAGCTGCTTCCCATAGTCCTCCAAAGTGCGGCGCATACGGAGGAATGAAATACCAATTGATTTTTTGGCTCGAAAGAAAATTTTGAATTTCACCTTCCCTCAAATATTGGAATAACTGCTTCAGTTGATTAGCTAGACCTACGAAATTCTTCCCATTATCTGAATAAATATCAGACGGTAGGACTCTACGTTCAATAAACCTCTTTAAGGCTGCTAGCAAGGCTTGCACAGACAAGTTTTATACCACTTCCAGATGCACTGCCTTAGTGCACATGCAGACGAATACAGCTATGTAAGATTTTATTTTTATCTTACTTCTAGGCAAATTTGGCTTAGTTATGCAGGGGCCGGCAAAATCTATACCAACCTTGGCAAATGGACGAACTGAGGTAATTCTGTCAACGGGAAGATATCCCATCATTTGTTGACAAGCTTGTGTTTTTAGGCGTTTGCAAAGCACACACTTGTCGAGCTCTTGTCGCACAGTAGAACGACCATTAACAAACAAAAACTGTTGGCGTATAATAGAAAGTACTAGCAGTGTACCTGCGTGCGAATGTTTCTCATGTACATGCTTTATTAATAGTTTAGTGACAAAGTTATTTTTTGGGAGTAGCATCGGATATTTTCTATCAAAGGTTAAAGACTGATGTTGTGACAAACGATCACCTACTCGAATGATATCACTTGAATCTAAAAATACATTTAGTGATAATAGTTTACTATTGCTTGGTAAGGGTTTTTTATTTCTTTTAATAGCTTAAGCTCTGTGTTCAATTCAGAACTTAGGACTAATTTTACAATGCATTGAAATTAATTAGAGATTTCTTCTGAACTTAGATTTCCAACTTTTTTCGATGTACGATGTCTAGCATTATGAATAAATCTAAAACAATAGGCTGTGACCCTTGACAGCTTAGAGAATTTCGAAAACTTAAGAAGAAATTCTGGAGGTGCACTTACTTGTGTTACGTTACTGACAGAGTCAATTATTTGATTTCATTCTGAAATCGGAGCAGTGAACTTTGGTATTGGGATTTGCTCATTTGACAGTAGCCATAGAAGCCCATGTCACCACAGAGAATGATTAAGAAGCTTTCGTGGAGGGATTCCCCTAGAAGCTACATCTGCAGGATTTAAAGCACCTGGAATATGATTCCATTCATGGGAAGGCATAAATGCCTGTATTTGGCATACTTGATTGAGTACGAACTGATTTCCCTTCAAAGGTGGTGCTTTTAGCCAACTGAGAACAATTCACGAATCTGACCACACATAAATATTGTCAAAGTTTACTGGTAATGTATCGATAATGACACAACATAACTTAGCTAGCAAAAGAGCTGAACTGAGTCCGATTCTTGGCAATGTTTGAGGTTTTATAGGGTTCACCTTAGTTTTTGCTGTAATCAAATTAACAAATGCCTTTTCAGGTGTAACAACACATAAATAGGTAACAGCAGCATAAGCTTTATTCAAAACATCGCAAAATCCTTGCAGTTGAATTAGAACAACTGCTTCATTAAATAAATTCATATATCGAAGAACTTCTATGGTATTCAATAAATGCATTTCAGATGAAAATTCATCCCAAACCTGTTGTATGGAATGTGAGATTTCATCATCCCAAAAAATGTTATCCTTCCAAAGATTTTGCATTTTTAACTTTATTGTTGTAGGAGCTAGGAAACCCAGAGGGTCAAATATTGTAGCCACTACAGATAACAATTCTCATTTTGTTTTAACATCCTTAAAATCAGCTAACCTAATTTGTAAAATATCTTTGGAAGAATCCCAACGTAAACCAAGCACATTAACAGTATCATCTTCCTGAATGACCTTTTTTGAGGAAGCCTTCATTTCATTAGGTAAGTGAGCTATTATATCAGGATCGTTACAGGTCCACTTTCGTAGATTAAAACCTTCACCTTTCATAATACTTATTAGCTCTGTCACTAAAATCTGAGCGTTTTCTCGTGAATCGGATCCAGAAAGAAGATCATCAACATAAATTTCATCTTGAATAATTTGGCAGGCCTTTTGATAATATTGTTCGTTATCAATGGCCAACTGGCGTAATGTCCTAATGGCCAAAAAAGGTGCACAGGAAAAACCGTATGTAACGGTCAACAGCCTGTATGATTTGACAGTGTCTTCTAAATTAAATCTCCAAAGAATGCGTTGATAACCAATGTGCTGCTGATTAACGAAAATTTCCCTACACATTTTTTCGATATGAGCGCTAAAAGCAATTGGATTCATTCTGAACTTTAATAATAAAGGAAATATTTCCGGCTGCAATTTTGTACCCATCTCTAGATAATCATTTAAAGAGCGACCTGATTAACCAACTGAAGATGCGTCAAATACTACTCTAAGTCGTGTAGTTGAACTATCTTCTTTTAGTACCCCGTGATTCGGAAGATAAAAATGATCCAGATTTGAAATTTCTGAATTTGGTACAAGTTCCATGTGCCCCAAGTCGATATATTCTTGCATGAATGCTAAATATTGCTCTCTCAGCAAAGGGTTTTGGTGGAGTTTCTTCTCCAATAAAGAAAACCGCTTTAGAGCTTGAGATTTTGAATCACCGAGGATTGGTTTAGATTTAAACGGCAAGTTTACAACATATCGTCCTGATTCTGCCCGTGAAACGGTTTTAGAATAATTAATTATCTTCAGCAAGAGAAATTGGATCAGAACTGGGAACCGACTCAAGTTCCCAGAACTTTTGCAGCTGAGAAGTAATCTGCGTAGTAACATGACAACTAACAGATGAATTTTTGTTTGATTCATTCGAATAAAAAATTCCCGATAATATCCATCCCAGTTTAGAATTAATAGCACTCGGTGATCCTTTAGTTCCTAAAATAAATTCTCCTATTATGATATTGGCAAACAAATCTGCACCTATAAGAAGATCAATAGGACTGGACACATGAAAATTTGGATCCGCAAGATTCAAGCCTTCAATATGTGGCCAAAATGTAGTCGTAATCAGAAAATTTGGTAAATTTGTTGTTATCTGATTAACAACTAACGCGTCTAACTGAAAGACTTCATCATTGAAATAAGGAGAGAATGTCAAAGAAACTTCCTGAAGAGATGTTTCTGCAATTAAATTATTTATACCTGAGATTTTATGATTTGTAGGCCTTGATGGAAGACCAAAATTTTTACAACAAGTTTTAGAAAGTAGGCTCTTTGAGAACTACTATCGGTCATCGCCCTGCAAGGAATGAATTTGTCTGATTTGGATTTTACACGTATAATGGCAGTCGCCAACAATGTTTCAGAATTTTCACTAAACGATTGATTAGTAAAACAATTAGATTCATTTAAATTAACTACAGCATTTGGGGTTGTTACATGATCTTGTTGTCTAACAATTCGTTATTGTGCAGGGGCAGATTGATCACGATGAAGGAGTGAATGATGTTTTTAATTGCAAAGTTTACATGTGGTATTTATCAAACAATTAGCAACAAAATGGTTAGAACGTAAACAATTAGTACATAACTTTTTTGATTTCACTAAATGCCAGCGTTGCTCAACAGATAAATTCTGCATTGATGGGCACCTATGAAGTTGATGGGGTTCATTACATTGTGGACAAATAATTTTTTTGTGATGTATTCACATTATCCGTTACAACAGTATTCGATACCGATCTTTTTGGAAAATGTTGAGATTTAGTATCAAATTTATGAATAAACTTAGATTCAGTATTAATAATTTCATTGTTACAATTCTGCAGACTACGTGCTAGTTTTTCAAGAAAACTAAATATCATTTCATAAGTTGGAAAACAATCACTATTTAATGATAACTCCCACTGTTTTCGTAAATTATCATCAAAATTCGTTTGAATTAAATAAACTAAAATCAAATCAACAAATTCCTTAAATTCAAATTTTAAAGATTTCAAAATCCGAATAACTTCATTACAAGTATTCAATAGCTCTAGAATTGATTTTTACGTAGGTGATTTTAATGATTTAGCATTAATGAATTTTGACAGTAATGAATATGCAAAATTCTTACGATTATCATAGCGTTTAACAAGAGTGTCCCACGCTTCCTTATAATTATCGCCGGAAATTGAAAAACCCGAAATTAATTTAGCAGGATAATTCTTTAAACTCGCTATTAGATAAGAAAATTTTAACTGATCTGATAAAATTTCATTAATATGAATTTCTGTCAGAAATGTTTCCTTAAAGGTAACCCAATTACTAATATCACCATAAAGTATCGGTAATTCGAATTTAGGCAATTTTAAAGCGTTATCCTTAACAGACATTCCTGAATTAATACTAGTTTCATTCATATTTTTTTGTATTTTTACAACCAAAAATTCTTCAATTTTGACTAAATCGTCAACAACTATATCCTTTGCTTTAGTAAATGAATCGTATAAAGCACTAATTCTTTCTTCGGCTATGCCAAAATAAGATTTCTTTAAATCAGCCTTTAAGCTGATTAATTCTGCTTTAATCTTCTCAATTAATTTAAAAATTTTATTTTCTATAGCTTCAACAACTAGAATATTATAACGATAAATTTCTTTAATTGTGAATTTAAATTTCGATTCACTTTATATTTCTGCCTATGTCTTCATGACGTAAATAACTTTTATGTTTAAACTTTAATGTATTTCACTGAACGCTCCGGCTCGACGGACCAAAGAAATTATTTATGTTGAGATTTTAATACTAACTTAACATAGATTGTCATTTTCTTAATCAGAATAGATTTACCTGTGAATTCTTCATCGTAGACGGTATCGTGCATAGTCACGAATATCGGTTTCATAAATTGAATAAAAGTCCTGGATTTTATGATTTGTTGATGTCTTGAAATTAACTACTTGGGATTTTTGATCGAAGATATTATACCCCTTTTACTCATGTGAGCTGTTTACACGAATAAATATAATTTGTTGAGATTTTAAGAGAGATTTAATAACATAAACAATAGACTTGAGATTTGTCAACATACTTTTGAATCAGAACATGTTCTAAAGTGTCCTGAGTCAAATATGCAGAATAAAGAATAAAATCTAAAAGATGGATTACAGATGAATAAATACAAAACATTTATATGAAAAAACATATTAGAAATTTTAAATTACAAATGGGCAAAAAATAATGAGAAATAATTAATTAATAAAGTCATTAGCAGTCTCGTTTTACTAGGAACTAAGTTTTGATGCTTCCATCTAGTGTTTAATTTCAGAAATAATGACTGAAGATTCATTTTGACTGGAGTGTCATTTCTGAAGATTCTTAGGATTCAACATACGCTAAAAACTTAGATTCCGTTCAAACGAAATTATATAAACTGTAAACTCGTTTAAAGGTTTTAGATGTATTTTAGATTTTACTTTATCATTTTGTTAACACTCATATTAAAGAAAATACAAAATTTGTAATATAAATATTTGCATCTTAAATTTTGAAAAATTCAAAGATTTATGTCACTTTCAATTGAACGAAATATAAGTTTTCAGAGATTTTAAAGTAGCAAATTGTATGCATATTTTTTCGTTGTTGTCGTCGTTCAGCTGGTTTAACTTATATGTTACAAAAACTTAACATTAAATTCAGACCAATATGAATAAAGTATCTTAATATCTATTCTTTCTCGAGCTTAAATAATGTAGGAAATAGATTGATCCACAAATTATGTTTTTATTTAATATGTCAAGTTTTTTATGTAACAACTCCATTCAGAGAAAATAACTAAAAACATAATAGAAATTGTCACTATCGGAGTTAATTTACGTGGATTCATAATTTGTGATTTAATTTATCGATGATTAATTCAAAATGTGTAATCAGTGGAGGTTATATTTACATTTGACAAAAACGTCTAATCAGCATAAACAACAAGATGTATCACGATTTCTTTTTTATTCAAATTTCAAATTGATAAAATCTCACTATGATTAATTATTTAAAAATATTTCTTTTATTGAAAAATATTTAGGTCTCCTGGAATGAGCATGGCATTTAAACGTTTGGGTCTAAAATAAAATGTTGATTTATTATATTATTATTTTTATATATGAATACAAAGTAATATTTTTTCCAAGTACAAAAACTTAAATTTTAGAATGACACTTGATGTAAAAAAAATTCATTTCTGTCATTAATTTTATAATTCCCCCGGAATTTAATTGAAAACATTATTCTTTTAACAAACACCTAAAATTCGGCCTTTTTTTTCTTTCCAGGTAACTTTTTACATATGCAAATTTCCAGCTATCATATCAATAAAATGTATCATAATTTTTTATTAGTTTATTAGTCTTATTTGTTTGGTTCATGGCATTAGAAAGAACTTTTAGAATAACACTAACAAATGCGTACACACATACAAAGAAGAAAAAATAATAGTGTAAATTTAAATAAGAAAAGTGAAAAGTTACAAATATCTTTGTTTTAAACAATAAATTTGAAAAAGTTATCGGAAATAAATCTCGATTTCATTGTGTGTTTTTTTTATATGTTATCTTTATGGTTCTAGGCAGTGCACCACAAGTGAAAGCGACTTTTTTTTTTACCCTATAACTAAAGTTTTTGTTTAGGCTGGTTGGAAGATATAATTTATAATGCAGTGAATTTAAAAAAAACCCTTATTAAACAAAAATAGTAAATTAAGTTTATTTAAACTGTAAAAAATAAAATAAAATAACAAATAAAATATAAAATAGTGAGTTAATGCTACATATAAAAATGTTACTTAATTTTTGTTTTTGGATTCATCTAGTTGCAGGTACGAAGTGAAGCTTTCTAGTAATCTTGATTTAATGAAGTCATCCCGACCTTTGAAACCACAAATGTGCTTCGACGCTGCTGTAAGCACTTTGACAATGCTTTCAACTACTTGAGTGTATAAAGGAATTTTATATTTATTAGTTCTACAGTATCAATAGTTCCTGAATCAACTATCAACACAATCACTAATTTACTCAAATTAGCTATGAGAAGTGATTCCGTTACTGTAGTAAATTGCTAATGTATCGATGTTGTCTTCTGCCTGAAATTAACCTGTGTTGTTTTGAAAATTATCTATGCTTTGAATTCGGTTTATTGAACTTATTCTATCTTTTTCTTTGTCAGAGATCTAGTATGTTTGCGAGAGTCAAACAGCATTACCGGAAGGAGATTTTCTGGATCTACCATAAAAGCGTGTTTCTGTGGAACTCATTAAAGAAAAATCTTAAAATTCATCATCTTTTTCATCTTCGAAGTACTTAATATACCATTTAAAAAAAAAGTGTTGTGATACGTAAACATTTACATAAAAACTATAGAAGCATGAATGGCGCCACAAATTCAGATTTTCCAGTTGTGGTTCAGGTTTTTTTTTTCAGTTGTGCAGTTGGATCACTTGATGCAATATATAAAAGCAAGATCCATTGCCACCCACCTTGCATGGGAGGAGTTTCCAGGATTCGCAATGTAAATGCACGAAAAGTAACCTAGAAAAAATAAAACAAATCAATAAAATTAACTGAAAATTTTGGTATTTGATAAAATAATAAGGTTTTTAATTGGTTTTCGAAAAACTTATAAAATTGATGACATGAATAAGAAGAAAAAAATGGGTGAAACGACTGTCTAAATTTTCTGTTTTTGCACTTAGAACAATACAATTATTTTACATTCATATATAAATAAATTAAAATAAAAAACCTACATTTTAAATCCAAAAGATTAAATTTCATGCTCATTAAAAAAAGTAAACATGTGACCATAATAACTAATTTTTATTCACTAAAAATTTTTAATTAAAAAAACCATGATACACCGTGATAAACAATCTAAAATATAATACATTTTACTTAATCTTAGTTATCCTATTTTCTAATCTGAAAAGCTACGAGTGCAGAAATATGATCAAATATTGGTTACTATTTTTTAATAACAGTACATAGAGTATAGAGTAAAATATAAATGTTATAGAGTAAAACATAAAAAAGAGCTTTACTTAAATTCAGTTAGCATTTTAATCAAAAAGAAAGGTGAAAACAATACGAAATTGTTACATAAGTTTAACTTACGGGTAATTGATTAGCAGCAAACCAGCCATTTCTGTGTCACACAAAAAAAGGTCAAAACACCTTGAGAATTATTTTAGGTTAAAAAAAAATAAACATAATGTTAGATATTCATACCGTTTGAAAAATTCACAAATAATATTTTTTTATGTCTTGGAGCCACAAAAATTAATTGCCTATGAACAATATCTATATTTTGAAGCAAAATCATGTTTATTTTTAATGCTGATGTTAAGTTTATTAATAATACCACAAAAAGAAATGGCCTATGAATAATATATATATTGTAAAAATAGATGGATAATAATGCCTACACATAAGTGAGTAATAACACCTAATGGCATTGGTCAAGGAATCACGCCATTACATTTTATGAATGTTATCATCCAAAATATTTTTTTCTTGTACACATAATCAAAAAGTTGGTGTATCAAGTCATATGTGTGTTTGAAAAAAAGTCTAAAAATTAAGCCGTCAAATTTGGCAGAACCTTAACGTGGCATTATTAGCCTAGGAAAATTTATGGTGGCCTAGTGTAATAATACCACATTAAGGTATCATTTTAATTGCGTTAATGTGTTATTTTAGTTAACTAATTGCCCTTATTTTAATTAGTTAAGAATTAATTTAATTACTGCATTCACTTATGATGTAGAGAAATCTGAAGTATCAGATGTGATTTATTCAGATGATTTTTGACAAAGCAATACTAAGAATATTTAAATTATTCAAATGCAAAGTTATTACATTAAACCATAAAGGAAAAACATATTTTAAAGATATTGCATATGTGAATAAAATATTTGTATTTTATATGCAATATTCCAATTTATTAGGGAACATAATAAGTATGGAGGATTCTTTATTGACGCAAATTTTGCTTAAGATAGTGAAAAAAATAAAATAGTTTAAAATCAATAAAGATACATACAGATTTACAAAAATAAATAAATAAATAAAACTTCCAACAAAAAAATCACTCCATGATGAAATAAACATATGTATGGTGTTCAATATAAAGTGAATGTGTATTGACATTTACGATTATCCATTATTGGCAGTTAATCTTACAGTTCGGTAAAACTTTTTTGTTTGACGGGATAATCAAGCAGTAAAATTTTCCTATTTCTTTTAAAAGTTAATGTTTAAAGAATTATATATTGTAGCACTCTTTGCAAAATGCATATTTTAATCACTTTTTAAAATGTACTAAATGTAATAGCTTATCATTATTATCTCATATTCATAATTAATACAGCATCTATGGTTTTAAAATACTCGTGGGCATTGAAAATATGTCCTGCATTTTAAATTTCGTTTTAAATTCTTAACGTCGCCAAAAATAAATAAATATAAATAACAGTGAATTATGCTAGGAGAAATCTCCAAAAGTATTGTTTTTTTTTAAAAACAAATATAAAATATGCGATAACAAAGTTCTTGAAAAAAATGATAGTCATAAAACAAATAAAATAAAAATTCCTAAACATAATGCTACTAAAACGTAACCTCAATTTTTAATGAGTTAAAAATAAAGACAAGCATGTCAAATCTTCCTTATACGCATTTCAGTCCTTTATAACTTCTCGTGTCAAATACACTCAGTGAAATACACCTGCATCAGTGCAAACAAAACAAACTGAATATAGATATTAAATATAAGCCGTACAACTTATATAGATGGAAATTTTTACTTACAAGTACTTAAAATAAAGTTCTTTTAATATTAAAATTTTAATACGTTTTTGATAGCATATTCTCACCAGGAAATTTAATTATATCAAATGCATAAGTTCTTTTACAACCAGAATCGCAAATATTCATTTCCAAGTAAACAGATACAAGAAGTAATGTAATCATCTCTTTCCTAAGGAAAAATCTGTCCGAAGTTTCTAACTTCTTAGAGAATAATTCTGTGTATAACGAGACCTGCAGTGCATCCTGTGACACATTTATAAATCACATCTTTTCGAAAATTGGGTTTTAATGCAAAATCTGCATTTACATAATTCCTTCGTATTGTTCATTGATTACAGCGCGCGGGGGCAAAAGTTAGTTCCGCCGTAAGAAATAAAATATTCATTGAAGCATTTGAATTACTTTTGCTTTAAATAGTTACGAGGCTCAAATAGAAATAAAAATAACATTCAAAAGTATTTTATAAGGAAATAAGTTTTCGTTTACAACGGTAAGCATTCACTTTAAACAGGAATGAAGATTTTGTTGTTATGTAGATGTGATGTGAAATTTTGTTGAACTTCTTACCCATTTACTCAATTTCTGTTCATTTTCAAGTAAACGTATATAAAACACAGACGTGCGTAAATGTCAGTTTAGTAAAAGTGAGAGTTTAAAATAACCTTTAGAAGAAAAATCATAAAATAACATTTACAAAATATAGAAATATTAAATCTAATAGCAGGTTTTTATTTCGTAATTAATTTTAAGTGTATTTCTATACGTTTTGAAATCGAGTAAATAGAGTGGATTTTGCTTCTAACTCTTTACTGCAAATAATTTGATTACATATTTAAGGTGAATTCATCATATAATTTTACGTCCGTTTTTTTTTTATATATTCTAAATATTGAATATATGCAGTAAATATAATCAGCACAACTTATATATATAGAAATTTTTTCTTAGAAGTATTTTAAATAAAGTTATTTTAATATTAAAAAAACAGTACTTTCTCGATAGCATCCGGAAATTTAATTATATGAAATGTACATGAGCTCATGTACACAAAAGAGCTTATGTACATGAAATACATAAGATCTTTTTGGCCTAGCATCGCAAATATTCATTTCCAAGCAATATGATAGAAGAAGCAGTGTAATAATTTGTAGCCTAAGGTAATTTCTCTCCAAATTTTCTAAGTTCTTACACAGTTATAATGTATATGACAAGACATGTAGAGCGTCCTGTAATATACATTTATAAATCACATCTTTTCGAAAATTGAGTCTTCATGTAAAATCCGCATTCACATAATTACTTCGTATTGCTCTACGATTACTGTGCGTGGTGGCAAATGTTGTTATCGCCTTAAGAAATAAAATATTCACTTCAGCGTTTGAATTACTTTTGGTTTAAGCAGTAC
Source organism: Maratus speculifer (assembly GCA_964019185.1). NCBI lineage: Eukaryota > Metazoa > Arthropoda > Arachnida > Araneae > Salticidae > Maratus > Maratus speculifer. Next base: position 111,429,798 of record OZ025292.1, on the reverse strand, counting down.
AAAGACTCTATTAAAAATAAAAATAACATTTGAAATTATTTTATAAAGAAGTAAGCTGCATATGTAAATAAATCATATGTATTTTAAATGAAATAATTCAAACTATAAGGGAACATAATAAATATGACTGGTTTTTTATGTCGTGATTTTTACTTTAAATAATGAAAAAATAATTATATTAGTAAAACATCAATAAAAATACACACAGACACAAAAAGAGTCGAATTAGAAATCACTCGATGACGAAACCAATACATGTATGGTATGCAATTCAATATAAAATGAATGTGCATTAGCATTAATGATTATCATTTTTGGCATTTAATGTTATAGTTCGACAAAACAAAAATAATTCATGAGAAAATCAAGTAGTACGATTTTTCTATTTCTTCTAAAATTTATTGTTAAAAGATCGATATATTGCAGTACACTTTGAAAAATCTGTATTTTAATTCCTCTTATAAATGTACTTACTGCAAATAACTTATCATATTTAAATCATAACTTATCATTGAAAAAAATCATATATACACTATGCCGCAATAAATTTAGTAAAGGAAAAAAATACAAATTCACAAAAATAATGTTACTAAAATGTGTCAATCATTTATGAACTAAAAAAGAAAGACAAACATATTAACACTTCCCTACATACATTTCAGTTATTTATTATTTCTCATAACATATATACTCAATTAAACATACCTAGATGAGTGCTAACAAGATGATAGTCTGTATTGAATATATGTATTGAATATAAGCAGTGCAACTTGCATAGATGTAGTATTTTACTTACATGCATTTTAAATAAAGTTATTTTAATATTAAATATTTAAAACTTTTTCGAAAATACATACCACGAGGGAATTTAATTATATAAAATACATAGGCTCTTTTTTCAACCAGAGTAGCAAATATTCATTTCCAAACAATATGATAGAAGAATCAGTTTAATAATTTCTAGCCTGAGCCAATTGCTCTCCGAATTTTCTAAGCTCTTACACAGTTATCCTATGTATAACGAGACCTGTAGAGCGTCCTATAATATACATTTATAATTCACAAATTTTCGAAAATTGAGTCTTCATGTAAAATCTCTATTTACATAATTACTTCGTATTGTTCCTTGATTACTGCGCGCGGTGGCAAATGTTGGTACCGCCGTGAGAAATAAAATATTCATCGAAGCATTTGAATTACTTTTGGCTTAAGAAGGTAAGAGGCTCTCCTAAAAATAAAAATAACATTCGAAAATATTTTATAAGGAAATAAGTTTTTTTTACAACGGTAAACATTCACTTTAAATAAGAATGAAGATTTTATTGTTATTCAGATGTAATGTGAAATTTTGTTGTACGTCTTACCTATTTACTGCACTTCCGATTAATTTTTAAGTAAATAAATGTAAAATAAAACATACGTAAGTAGCTGTTCGATAGAAATGAGGATTTAGAACAACTTGCAGAAGAAAATGTATAAAATAACATTGAAAAAAATATGAGAAAATTGTAGATCAAATAATAGTTTTCATTTTTCGAATTGAATTATATGCATATTTAAATATGTGTTAAAAAAAGTAAATGGAGTAGATTTTGTTTCCAACTCTTAGTGAAAATAATTTGGTTATAAATTTAAAGTTAATTCATCATATAATTTTATATCCCCATTTTTAGGGAGCATTTTTTTATTTGTTTAAAAAAAATTGCAAAATTGTGTACTTCTATTGACGCACATAATATCACATTTAATTCTTATAAAAAAATAAAAAAAAACTTCAAACTGAATACTCTTTTTAGGAAAATCTCCTTAAATTTTATATTGTGTAATGAAATACATTTTACATTCACTTGTTCAACAATTGCTATTTTAGTGTTAAAAATTGAAATATTTTTTTTTCTCTTGCATTATTGCATGCGATCAAAAAAATGTAATTATACCAACTTCATGAAGTCTTTCAATAACTAAAATCAAAAATAATCATTTACAACATACTTCACTGAAAATAAGCTTAAGATCATCTGAGAAAATCTCTTCTTTCTTCAGAAACTTTACAATAATCGGAAGGAGACTTGTAGATTTAGATTTACATTAAAAATATCTGCAGAAATTTGTAGGGTATTCTTAAAATGGTCTGATGATTGGGCCAATTGCTTACAGATGTTCTCCAGATCTATATTTTTAGTAAGGAGCTAACAAACTGAGATAAACTGTCCCATTAAAGTTACGCAAGAAATTATTTCGTGCATTTTTTGTGCATTTCAATGTTGCAACGATAATTTAAATGTACTAAAACTGTTATTCATACTTAGAGAGGAAGTATAGGATATATTATATAGACTCAGTATACATTAGGACATGAATTTCAAACTCGCCTTATTCCAGAAGCAAAATTTTGGGAATTCCAGAAAAAAATATTCGCTGGTTTTCATTGCATACAAAGATTTTAAAATGCCAGGAAAACGTAATAAAATTACTTTATTTTAACATCGTACTCTTTTTGTAAAAGCAAGTTTACCAACAAATTATATATATATATATATATATATATATATATATATATATATATATATATATATTTAGGTGAGTTTTGAAACGCTTTCCTATGAACTTTGAGATTTATTTCTTAAATTGTTTTTTGTTTTGAAAAATAATTTAACAATATATATACACACATATATATAAACATATACTTTATTATAACCTGCATGATTCTATGCAAATTCTTAAAATATCCATTAGAATGAGTAGCTTATTTCCAGCAAGTTCACACATTTTAATCTCAATTAATTCAAAATAGGATATGGAAAATTTGGATGTCAATAAATTTAGTAAACCTAGCAATTGTTATATATATTTCTAATAATATTCTGTACGTAATTCTCAACTTAAATTAATGAGAACTTTTACATAATTTGAAAAAAAAAAAAAACGCATGAAAAATTCATTGAGAACATCATTAAACTTTCGTCAAACTTTATGCATATTTAACCATAGCAGTATAAAAATAGCTGTTTTAAATATTAAAATTGTTTGCTATTCTTCCACAAACGGTAAAATAAAAATTCATTCCAGATTAAAATTATAAACTATACTAATTAGTGATGGTCCTATGTTTCATTTGTTCATTAGAATCCTCTGAATTAATATTCACATTTTAGAAATTTTTAAAAGAACTAATTAACCGTTCAACTACTGTTAGATGAAAAGTTTCTGCAGTTGAAACTCCGCTTCAATTAAAAATCAATATTAATTTTGAGGATTTTATTTTATTCTGTTATATTTAAAAGAACATAGCGAAGTGCATTATTTCAATGTGCGGTTAGTTCTTGAATTTCAAACGAAAAGTAATAAATTTTTTTGAGGAATGGCATTTAAGGAAAACTAGCATTCTTTAAAGTTTAGAAGTCTAATCAGAGAAGTATTGAAAGATTAATAAATTCTACAACAATTGCTTGAAATATATCAATTCTAAGTATCATAAATTTCCTAAAATATTTGTGGGCTATAAATATTGTAGAGTAAAATCGTGCAAATTATGATGTATTTAATACAGATATTATTCTAATTTTTAATGATGTAATAATGATTCTTTACTTGAACATCCTTTAAAATTATAAGAATTATTATTATTTGAAATATTTAAGGAGTATGGATTTACCCCTAAAAATATATTTGCTGTAAGTTGAAATTTTGATTGATATCAAGTTCATAACAAAACGTAAAAGAAATTAAGAGTAAACCGATTTAATATAAACTGATCTTGGGAAATGACTTTGCTTAAAAAGTTCAAAATATTTCCATAAACCGGTTCAAAAAACGAGAACTGACAACATACATAATCGCTGCATAATTTTGATGCATCATTTCAATTGTTATGGAAACCGAATGGAAACATTAAAAAACAATAATAAAATTTCCTTCATTCTATTAAATCCTATGAAATGCAACTAAATCACTGATATTCCATGATGTGTAATATTGTGATCTATAGTGATTACGTCATGTCATTTATATTACAAGATTTAACACATATAATTGAAATTAATTGTGTATTCATGCATTTTTGCATATGGGTGCAAGAGGTATTGCACCAAGATATGAATATTTATAAAACTAGTTTCACTCCAGATCATCCATATATCCAGTGCTGTTTCTGACTCCATCAAAGAAACAACAAAAATAAATAAAGAAAGAAAGAAGTAAATAAATTAAAATACCAGAAAATATACATATATTTTTCTTTTAATTTATTTGTTGTTAACGCAATTAATTTTAGCTTCAGAGAGAGGAAAGATATTTTAATGGTTAATCTAATTTTATGAATAATTTTTATATGTCCTGTCCATTACCAAATATTATATTTCGGCAATTATCTTTAGGTACAAAAGTGTTTTTTTTTTTTTTTTTTTTTTTTTTATAATCTTAATAACACTTTGAAATGGACCCTACTGAAGATTATAGTAAAAAACAAGCAACAAAATCATCATTTAAAAAAAAATTCTAGTCAAGAATTTACCTTTAGTGCCTTCTCTTTTGTCATATTGTAACAATTGCATGTTGTCTGTGAGTTAAAAATAAATAAATATCAATTTGTAAATTATTTAAAAACTAAAAAGTCACTATAACGAGATACTGTTTTTAATTTAAAAACACATAAATGACACCGAGAAATCAATTGTCAATACTGGAAAGTCATACGTCCCTGTTTTCGGAAATTTTTTATATTAAAAATGTGTAAGTGAATATCACAATTATAAATAATTTTAAAAATCACAAAAGTCACTAAAATCAGCTATTACGGTAATTAGTCTGGGAAACGAATTTCCAATAGTGACAATTGTTATGTCACACTTTCTGTTATCGTCACAAATGAAGGTTTATTGTTAAGCAAGTTTGAGTAAAAATAACGTTTTTAAATTATTTTAAAAAAACATAAAAAGAAATTAAAATGCACTACTATTTTAATTTGAACTTACATTTATTTTGATATTTCGTTGTGTAAAATATATATATATATATATATATATATATATTATGCAATTTGATGTTCTGTAAAATCAAGAAAACTGAAATCCACACGTCTGATCCTTGCTATCATCATTATTTGTCTCTGGGAAATAGCCACGCATATTACGTAGTTGTGAAAAAAACACCGATTTTTTTCTTTTTTTAAGACAATAGAAAACAACTTCCTAATGAAAAAAACAGAACTTTTCTCCTACAAAATGTAGAATATATACATTATCAGAAATATTCGCTAATGTACACAATTTTTTTTTTCATTTTTAACAAATAATTTCCGTACTCCTAAAAACATATTTGATCCGAGAATTCTCCCCGAACATCTAAAAAAGAGGAAGGGATTCAATTCGTTCCTAGCATGTATGCGTATTGTGTATATTGATAATAAATCCAAATACAGTAAAACCCCGATAATTCGGATTAATTGGGACCAGACCCAATACGGATTATCCAGAGAATTAGAAAAAAAAATGGAATAAAATAAAACATACTTATAGAAAATCACCTTATATTTAACTTATTAATTATATACAGACAGTAAAAACGTTTACTTTGTAATAAAAAAGTTTGTAATTTTTTGCTGTGCCAGTTTTCTTCACCTTTTGCGAAACCTTTTCTTCACCTTTGCACGCATCTGCTTGAGCATAAGTAGTTTGTTGGGTGTAGTTTAAGTAAGAGTTTAAATAAGAAAGCTTAATGTATTCTTCCGAAAAGATTTCAGAAAAAAGTTTTTTTTATTCAAAATACGACGATGGAACAAGTTAATGTTATGAAAATTAGCCAAATTGCTTCTCAAACTTGAAAAAGAAATTGACCAAACCGATCCGAAGATCCGGATTAACAGGGTCCGAATTAGCGGGGTTCTGCTGTATACACAAACATATATATTTTAATGAAATGCCAAAAATTCTATAAATTATGTTGTTTAATTTAGTTAAAATAAGGCGAATATGTTGTCGAATTTAAAAATAAATAGCGATTACCTTTCTCATTCATTTAAAAATAATAACTTTTTATTTTTTAAAGTTGGATAAGTTAAATAAAATTAAATATATTTGAATTTATAAAGTTGTTTATAGATAAAATTTAGCATTTAAAATATGCTTTAAATGATTTTAACATTAATTAAATGATTATGACACATTTAAATGATAATTTAGTTTAAAAAAATAAATCGAAAAAGTCTATATTACACAAAAAAAATCTTGCAGAATATAAATATAACATCTATATTTTACCTCTAGAATCTACGTAAATATATGTAACATTCATATTTTTATCCTATTCTTGTACTTAAGTATGAAAACCCTGGCTACAATCTCCTTATAGACGAAATCTTCTCGAAATTAATTACAAGATAAAAAAAAATAATAAAGAAAGAAATTGATCAAGTAATACCCATCTGAAGCGAACACATTTACTTCAAAGCGTCTCTCTACTCAGTAATTATAGCTTCGTACCAGAGTTTCACCTGGTAACGGTAAGATGGGTAGTTCGAATCCATCGTCTGCCGCTTTTGTTTTTCCCAACTATTTTCAATTACTGAATATTTTGTCTCTTGGAATGGAGAATAAAGTAACGTATATACATAAGTTTAAAGAAATATACCGGAAGCACTGCTGTCAGTAGATTTTCCGTGTTATGAAGAAAGTTTTTTTGAGAGTACATAAATGATAAATAAATCAAGCAAACAGTTATGCACGATATCGGTTAAAGGCTATTAAAAACAATTTGGATATAAAAATTTATTGGTATTTTGAAAAACATTTATCAAAGAAATAAATTAAACTATAAATCGTTTAAATGTGTAATAAGGTGCTGCAGCATCAAAAGGAAATCGTATCATATGGAATATAAACAGTAATCAACGATTTGTAACAAAAATAACTATTTTTCACGCCTCACGTAACTTAAAGATCAAGTGTTTATCTAAAGTAATACTTCACAATAAACCTTTTGACTTTTTTTCATTATTAAACTTTCTACATAACAAAGAATAAACGTGTAAAACAAACACTGCAATAATGCAGCATAATATTTAAACTGTATTATTTAAAATATATATATATATAATATTTTAAATCCATTCAGCCATATCGTCAACGATGATTCATGTCTCCAAAGATTCAATTAACATATTTTATTTATCCACAGAATTATAGATAGATAATAAAAAGATAGCTAATTCCAGAAATAAATGTTGTCAAGGTAAATATTTTATATCAAATTTCTGGAAATGATACTGCTTGAATTTACTACTGAGAAATTTGGTCGATAAAATAATATTATCGACGAAATTTTTCTATCTAATATTTTATAAATGAAGTTCTAATTATTAGAACGAGAAATAAAAACACCAAGTCGCTTATAAATATCTTCAAAATCACTTCAGCAATTTTAACTTCTTTTTAAAATGAGTATAAACTAGTGTTAGAAAGCTTTGAGTCGATGGGCGTGGAGAAAATACTTTATAAATATTGTCTTAAAATGTTTATGATAAAATCAGCTCTTAGAGAAAAATAAGATAAAAAACTCTTCAAAAGTGGCGAAGTAAAATTGTTACACTGGGTTTATCTCCAATCATATTTTAATTTTTGTTGGTGAAATGAGCGCTGAACTTGAATCCAACTGCGCCTGTAGGCATTGACGGCAGCCATTTTTTTTTCAAGATAAATATATTTATAAAAAAAAAAATTAACATCAATGAAGGTGATTGACAAAGTATTAAAATTACATTTTCTGCTATAATACAGAAAATGTATTAAAAATCCTTAACAGTATCTTGAAAAACAAGTATGCAGATCGTACCAGAAGTTAAACGCACATTTTAAAATACAAGGAAAATCACTATATTTTGTGTTTGAACAAGGCTTCGGACAAAAATATTTTCCTCAATCAAACGTTTGAATAACTTGCAATTTATTTCAAAATATTGCTTAGAGCTAGCTGTACATTTTAACAGACGTCAAAAGCATTAAGAAAGCAAGTATTGATTATTTATTTTATCCAATTTATTATCATAATTCATCGTATGTATTTTTCTTGATTCATATAACAAGAAAATAGTTAAAAAATTTTATTTGAAATGACAATGAATTTACAAAAAAGACCGTTACCCTCAACCTTATGTTATGTAACAGGGATTAGAAAAGAAGAGGTTCTGTTAAATAATAGAGAGGTTGTTGGGGAATTTTAGAATTGAATCTTTAATTTAACATCATTAAAAATATACAAGACTCTGCAAATTTACTTTTAATGATAATAATTAATATAGTATTTAAAATTAGAGAATCCCCCAATCTTTATTCAACAATTTAAACATCTTGTATTTTACCGATTACTGATTTGAACTGCTGAATCATTAAAATTTAACGTAATTTGTTTCCAGCCGTCCTGGTGTTTGAAACTGTACCGTAAAACACTGTACTGACTGAGCTATAGGAGGTATTGCTATTGACAACAATCTATTTTTTTAATTCAGCGGGGTAAAACCACAAAACTTGATGTTATGGTTTTTCCCTTTCTAAATTATTCTAAGTAAAAAAAAAAAATTAACAAAATTGCAGGCGAATTTTAAGACTGTATTTTAAATTACAAAATTAAAAAATATATAAATATCTTTAAAGAAAGACATGGAAATCCCAGCAAAGAATATGATGCAAAATATGGGAAATGTCTATAAAATGATGGCAGTCAGCAAAAGATGTCAAGGTGGTAGAAAAAGTCAGTTGAATAGATTTAACCGAGAACTAGAAATATTAAAGAAAATCTCCCTTTTTTTTGTTTTTTTATACCGAAATATTTTTATCAATTCAGACGTCAATTTAACCCCAAATTTGTTTTATTTATTTACTTTAATATATATAGAGATTCGTCAATGTTCTGTCTATTACCATAACAAAGCAAATGCATTCTTCTTGACTCAAAACATTAACAAGAAGACCTCAATTTAAATGCAAAATTACTTGATTTATTTAATTTTTATAACAATGTCCGTCATATGGGAAACATTTTAGCCTAATAAGGACTTTCGTAAGCAACTTCTTTTTTTCGATTATAAAAGATAATTTATCGCGTGTCGTAAGTTATGCTTATTTCATTCAAAAGCAAATTATCAATTGAAGTAAACTAAAAACAAATCAGAAAATATTTAAAGTATTCTACTAAAATTCCGTACTAAAATAACAATCTCTAATTTTAATTGTCAAAATTTCTTATCTTTAATATCTTAATATCATAAATCTCTACATTTAAATGTTTTAATCATTAAAATCTAAATTCCTCTGCATCTTCTAATGTTTTGTTATTTTGAGAGAATAATTTACGATAGTATTTGAACATTATCTAGAGCAATATTAAATATATCTGATAAAACATTTTGTTCAAACGTAATCGATTTTTATAGTTTTGTAACGATAGAATCTCTAATATGCCACGATACTTCATGCGATAACCTATCTCAGGAACTTTTTTCAGTTCTTTAGTTTCTTAATGGTATTATAATGGAAGAATGCTGTTACTTAATGTGCGTTTTGTAAAAGAAAGGCTTTCAAAGATCTGCGTTGCAATGATAAGATATTAAAGTAGAATATACGCTTCAAAGGCTTTACTCCACAGCAATATAATGTTTGTATAGAGAAGAAAAATATTATTTTCTAACTAAAAGAGTTTCGATCGCTACTTTGGTCAAAAATTTTGCTTGGTCGAAATTAAAAGAACGTGCAGTTTGGGGACTCAATGCTTTCATTAAGATATACATTCAGGACAAATTTTGTTGCGCAATGCAGTCGTGCCACAGATGATTATTTAACTATTGTACTTGTATTGTTATTGTATACAGGGTGAGTCATAAATATCGAAACAATAGGCTATCTCCTTAAATATTGCCCCTAGACTCATACTTCCAATTGAAAAAATTCATAAAAGAATGTGAAATTTTTGATAAGATAAATTGCGACTCCATGGGGGATCTAGTTGAAAAGTTACGAAAATTAAATTTTTATACGGCCCCCGTAGGACAAAAATTCTAATTAGGAAATCTTTCCTTATTCGGTCCTGAATAAGACACAAAAAGTTGCATCTTCATATCTCCAAAATTCACAAAGTTATAGCCGTTTAAAAAATTCATCAGGTTTTAAGGGATTAGACACAAATTGAAAAGTGCGCAATTCAAAAAACAATGTTAATTTAACAGTTCTAGAAAACGCGTAAAAAAATATATTTCTTGAGTTAGAATTTTGATTTTTTTTCTTTTTTTGTGATGGTTACCATTATAATTTGCTAAGAAAATCACATTCTAAAATTTCTCATACAATTTATAAAAGTTTCATATGGTTAGTACTGGTTTAAATGGGACAATCAAAAGTCGTTATAACTCGTAACATTATTTATCGGATTTCAATTTCTTTCCATTTAATTAAAGATGAAAATCTGATTTTAGTTTTGTTCCAAGGTTTTTTTTACATATTAATTTTAAAACTATTAAAAATACTTATTGAAAAAATAATATAACTTTAAAAAAAAATCATATTTTCAAAAAAAAAACATTTTTTCCAAAGTAAACATTTTTTTCAAATTTGTCAAAACATAACTAATGTAAAAAAATAAAAAATGACGTGTTTCAAGTTCTTTTTTCTTTTAAAAATTCTTAACATTTAATAATTTAAAGACAAGAAATAGAGGATAAAAAATTCATTATGCAGAACAACGAAGTGTATTGTTTAAATGTCCGCCAGTTATTTTAAAATACTCTAAGCTTTTTCTAAGATGCAGATTAAGTCTTTTTTTTTCTTTTTAAATTTACCTCTGACAACTTCAGGCCTTTTTATCGTCCTCTAGAGGATGTTAAAAAATATGTATTCTGGGCCCAGGTAGGGCCAGGACCGAGATGTTACTTTTTTCGGAAGACCCGCCAGGCCGGGTCTAGCGTACTTTTCATAAAGGAGGGGACTACTTCCTTCAACTTAGGTGCACTCTAAATGAAATTTTCAAACCCGGTCTCGACAAAACCCGTATTAAAATCACTGTCCCTGACTGACTTAATACGTACATAAAATAAATAAAATTCGGCTCAATCGATTTTTTTTTACGAAAAACATATAGATTTTAAAACTTTTATTTTACAAAAAAAAAAAAAAAAATCCTTTAAAATTAATTTTTTTAAATAGACTATTCAAAGGCTAAAAGAATTAAATACAATAAAACCAGTGAAAAAAATCTGCCTATGACGGAAAACATGTTGATCCATGCAAAATAAATGCAATAATACCTGAAAAGAAAATTAGATCCAATTACTTCTTCTAGGGAGAGCATCTGTCTATAATGTATTTTTTATTTCCTATGTGAAGTCTTAAAATGTTTTAGTGTATAACATTTTTTCAGAATCTCCAAAGCATGGGATATGGATTAACGATATTAAAATATAACTGAAACATTTACTTATAAATAGAGATTCATTGATAAAATAAATTTATTACAGCTTTTGGCGCTTATTTAATAATAAAAAGTATAAATATAAAAAACAAAAAGCTATAAAAGAATTTTTTGGTCAGAACTCCTCCATATGAAACATTTTTTCCCACGCCGAATTAAAAAACTATGTAGAAATTTGCGACTGAATCGGGCTATGATTTAAATTATTTTCCAGACCGGTCCGGGTTATGATGCTGACATTTTTTCAGGCCACGCCGAACTTTTTTCCCTATGGGTCGGTTTGAGACTTGGCCTGGATATTTTGACCCGGGCATACGTCAGGTATACCAATTTAGCGTAAAAACTATACGCTACTATTTTATGTCCAAAAAAAAAAGCGCTATCTCAAACCGATTTTTATCAATTTGCAATTTGTGAATGTTCCCTAACAAGCGTTGAATCACAGAGAAGAAATCACAGTTTAGAGGCAGGGAAAAGTAGCGTAAGTCAGGAATTTTTGAGGATTTTGGGATTTAATATGTCTGTGGGATTTTTAGATACGGAGATGAAATTTGTTTTGTTCAATTTAGGAATGGATAAGGTATAATTTCCTAATTGGGAATTTTAACCTACGGGGGCAGTATAAAAATTTAATTTCAGTATTTTTTCAAATAGACCCCCCATGGAGTTGCAACTTATCTTATCAGAAATTTCACCTTTTTTTATGAATTTTTGCAATTGGAAGTATGGGTTTAGGGGCAATATTTGAGGAGATAGCCTATTGTTTCGATATTTATGACTCACCCTGTATACTATTGTTTTATTTTTGCATGCACATTGAGAAGATCTAAAAAGGTCAAATTATCTTCAGGTTTATGCCTGAGAATTATAATTAAATCTTTCAGCCCTTTTGACAGGAAAAATGTAGCAACTGATACTCAATTTTGTAATAATGTAAATCTATGTATTTGGTTCTTTTTTTCTTGTAATTTACCTTCCCCCACAAAATGCAAGAGAGGATTTATTAAGACGGATTTATAAAATGAAATTTTTTTTTATTTTTTAAATGCATAAAATATGCTGAAATTTGGGGAAAAAATTCATACAAAACATTCTTGAACATTCCTTAATAACGATATGTCAGAGACTCTTATTTGTCTATTATTTTGAGCCATTTTCTATACAAGAGATTTTTTCAGTTTAAAGATTTTGCAATATCAACACGTTAAATTGAGGCATAAATTTGCAAACAACAACATTTATAAAGTAATCAGTGTAAAGAGAATATTTTTCCACCACAGTGGAGACATATGTAATTGGTTGTAACTGTAGTTGTGTAGGTACATTCTCAAACTTGTCAAACGAAATGAAATGACAATATGTTTAGAAAAGTGGTTCAAAACGTTGCTTCTGATGGTTATTATGCCATTTTATTACATGAGGTTATCTATTGCAAAAGCCTGCATGTTGAATAACGGGGTCAACTTTCTGTGTGACAATGCGACGACCCAAATTGTTGGCTAAATTCTAGAAGACATGCAAATGTTTAAGCTGGAGCCACCATCATTCATCACGAATGTGTCACATAATGACTACCGTATATTTCCGTATAAAAAGCAAAAACTTTGCGAAATCAAAAGTAGCGGGTCGGCTTTTATGTAATTACAAGGAAATGTCAATACTTTATATTCTAAAATTAAATATATAAAAAACGAAATATATTATATATATATATATATATATACAAATAGTTACTAATATTTATTTATAAATAAAATCAATATAACAATTTTCAAGCAAATCATTAAAAAAGCTTTACTTCATTGATGTATCAATATTAATGTGACAATGTCTAAATCATAATTATCACATCTGTCCTCTTCATCAAAAATCGCAGCATCTTCCATACTATTGACTGAACATTTTTGAAATATCAAACATTTTTTTCTTGTGGTAATTCAAATCAAAAATAGAATAGTTAAAATTTATGAAGGAGCATGTCACAACTCAAAAAATGGCACCTAATTCAACACATATATGAATAATTTCGGAAATTTCATTTTTTTTCTATTATCTCTGTACAAATATTGTTAAGTTTTCATTAGCTGAATTAATATATATTATTTTTTAACATCAACCTACACACGAGTTTCCGATTTTTGATGATGTGTCTCTGTAAAAGCGTATACTCGGTTTATAAACGGAAAAATACGCTATACTGTTTGTTGAAATTGAAGCAACTCTTTCAGCAAGATTATTTTCAGACAGTGATATGAAAGCAACTATCATGAACTGGCTCCTAAGACAACGAACGGATGCGTATAAGGCCAGTACAAGACGATGGCCCGTACATCATAATAAACAGGTTGGTTCGTACGTTCAGATAAATTAATGTGATTATAAAGCAAAGCGATCTAAAAATTTGAGTCTTAATTCCCTATTGCATATTGTATCTATTGTTAATAAATAATTTTTATTGCCCTTCAAACATATTTTTGGTTTCTTCCTCATATACAAATCAGCTCAATATTTAAAAAAAACTCCTTAAAAAAGACACGCGAATATTAATTTAAAAATTTCTTCATTAAAATAATTCTACTATTATTATGTAAAAATAATTTTTATCGAATTTTCTATTGTGCAGTTGTTAAATAAAATTAGCCATTCCATTATTTTAACTGCAATGATCAATTTTAATAAATATTATCTAACAATATGAATTTATTTTTATATAAGAAGACAAGGGACCTTCAAACTCATTTATGTATGTATATTTTTTTTCAAGGAAAGACTGTAAGCATTATGACATATATATATTACAATCAAAAAATTATTCTTATTTTTGGAGGGGGGGGGGAGAAGTAGAAAAAATATGGAATTTGCCTGATTATTTTAATTTAGATGAAGAAATTTTCAAAATTCCCGATGCAAATTCCACATCAATTAAAATATCCGATGATTTTTATGCGAGTTTGATTTATACATACTTATAAAACTTTTCATAGAATTTTATATAACTAAATATAAATATACTAAAAAAATCTAAATTTTATGAAATTTTCAGCATTTTTGAGTCACATTTTTCCACTTAACAACGTTTAATTTTTCCAATCACGTTTAGTTTCAAAAAATTATGTATAACAGTACTAAATTTACTATTATACATAGTAAATTATAGTACATTTATGTAATTAACATGTGCTATAAACAAAACTTGTATAAATAAAAATGATGATTTAAAAAATACATGGAATACGTATGAAATGTATGTGCATGGGACATTTTGAAAATATTTGCTGGAAATATTCAAGAAAATTTCTTATTTTATCAATTTTTTTCTTAAATTTATGGAGAGGTAAATATTTGCCATAATGCATTTAGTACATCTTCAGATAGTATTTAAAGTTACATTTGAAAAAAGGAATAGTAAAATGTATTTGAAGGCCGAATGTCCCCTTAATAAATCTCCAGAACATTTATTTTGCTAAACATCATTTTTAACTGCTGAAATAATAAATTTGTATGACATTGGTGCAAGTCACATTGTACTTTTTTGAATTCTATATGCAATTCATTTTCAAAAAATACCTGCTATTATTCCAATGTTGATAGTTTTCTGTAGCAAGATGAATTATCCATACAGAAAAGCGATCCATTAAAAAATCCATTATTATTGATCTGAGGTGTTAATTTATATAAAGCATTAAGCAATTTTATTGCTTTAAGCAGAGAGTTTAAAAACTTATGATTGCTATCGATACATATTTAAATCTATAATTTGTGTTCATTATAGACTATCAGTTCCAAAAACTCGGAATAACAAAAAAGGATATTTATTGCAATTATTGATAGATTAAAATAGTATATCATATACAGTGATTAAATTTTTTTAACAAGGCTTATTATCATTGTAAATCAGCAATAAATTAATATTATGAAGAAGAATTATGAAGAATAAAATAATAAATAGAAGAATAGAAGCGTTTAACTGAAAACTCCCTTTAAAGAAATTGTGGTAAAATCATTCATATCGTCTAAATTATAAGAGGAAATATGAATATGTAAGAGAAAAAAAATCAGAATAACGCCTGTAGTTAATTTTACGATTTTTGGAAATAGAAAATACAAATGCAAATAGCATTTGTTTGTCGGACAAATACAGTAGTTTTTCGAGAGGTTTCATTCCCAAATTAAAAATTTATCATATCGGGGAAGATAAAGAACAGCTCTATATTATACTTGCATTTAAATGTTTGAGGTTTGAAAAAGAAAAAGAAAACTTTTATAAGTTAAATTGTAAATTATTTAAAGTCAAATGGTTTAAAAGAGAAACAAAAATTAAAATTTATCTTATCTGTAAAGATATAAAATTGTTCCTTATTAAAAATAAACATGATTCCTTAATTCATCAATTTGAGAATCTTTAAAGCTGAATGATGTAAAATGTCATTATTTTTAATTTATCATATTTGGAAACATAAAGGAGTGCAACAAGTATTCATGCATTAAAAAAATTGTAATTCAAAATAGAAAAGGACTCTTTTAGAATTCAAATTGCGAATTCTGTAAAGTAGAATGGTTTAAAATAAAAATATATCGCTTCTGATAATATAAAGAACAGCTTATTACTGTTCATGTATTAAAATATTTGTAATTTAAAAAAGAAAAAGATTCTTTGATACATTTAATTGAGAATTTTTTAATCCTTTAACCATTAAAGGATTTTCTATTCATGTTTAAGAATTATTAAAATAGTAGCTATGACAATTATTGGTATGAAATTTTTTTTTATTTAATAATCTCACATATTTAATAAAGTTTATCGCTTAAAAAACTGTTTAATAAAGTCTTAATAAAGCCTTTGATTAAAAAAGTTAAATGACAGAAAACTAGTTAGGATTAAAGGATTGTTTAAAGAATTGAAATGATTTTGAATTATTAAAAGTAGAGAATTTAAAATTGATCACATCACATATGAGCCATGCAATGGAAATTTTGTAATTAGCAAAGGAAAAAGAAATTCTTCAATACGGAGTCTAAAGGCGTATGATGCTCGACTGAAAAATAACAAAGAGGACGAACATATACAGATTAAAATGAATAAAAAAATTATTTTATTAGTATGCGCAGAGAAATATCGAATAAAATTATAATAACTAGTTCGAATGTTATTACCGATTGAACGCAACATAAAGCACTCTCAAAATGAATTAGAGGTCATGAAAAATTATTAAAAGTCAAGCATTTAAAATTTATCTTATCTGAAAACTTAAAAAACTACTCATTATTATCAATGTACTAAAATATTTGTAATTTAAAAAAAAAAATATTTGATGCATCAAACTGAGAATTCTTTAAAGTCAAGTGATAAAAGAATAGAGATTAGAAATAAGTGAGAAAAGATTAGAAATTAATCATTTCGTGAAATGTAAGGGATTATTACTCATTATACATGAATTGAAATGTTTGTAATTTTAAAAATATCGATTCTTTGATGCACAACATTACATGAATTCATTAAAGAATGTTTGCATGGAAAAAGAAGGTTATTGTATTGTTATGCGCTGAGAAATATCGAATAAAATTACGGTAAGATGGTTCGAATGTTATTACGAAATAAACTCGAAACAAAGTGATTGCAAATTTTATTACATGTTATGAAAAAATATTACAAGTCGAGAGTTCAAAATTTAGCTTACCTGAATGATAAAAAACTGCTTATTTTCCATGTGTAAAAATGTTTGCGATTTAAAAAGGAAAAAAGATATTTTTATACTTAAAATTGAGAAGTCTTTAGATTGGAATGATTCTGTGATTTTCATCATTATTATAGAATTTTTAATTTATTTCAGATATCAAAAATCGAATTAGAAATGGAAAATCTAAAAGCTTTTTATTGTGTGACAGCACGAAAAGGTTTGATGTATATCATTTCTCTAGTAATACACTCATAGTTTATAATATTGCTTTGTTCTCTGGTACTCTGAATGTAAAATTAAGTCGCGAAATTCATTACATTACTCATTACATTATGAGAATAAAGTAAAAGTGTATTGTTTAGAATTTTTTTCTATTTTAAAAAGGAGTAAACATTTTTAATCTACAGTTTAATCTTAATACCTTTAAAAATATATATTTAAAAAATATTTCTATGTAAATTTTATTTAATTTATAGCAGTTTGCCTTTATTAGAATGAACTCAGTAGCTAAGAAATAAGACATAAAGAAATTGCGGAAATATCTAATGCCAATGTTTAACGCAGAAAATATGCACATTTCTACAAGGCATTTATACACTTATGTAAAAACTATAATTAAATAAATTCAAATGCCAACATTTTCTATTCCGAAAAGAAAATATGTTTGTCTATGATGGATAATAAACTGCTTTGTAGTATTATTTTTATTGTTTATTATTTTTTGTGACATATTTAGCTTTTATTCACTGATATATATATATATATATATATATATATATATATATATATATATATATATATATATATATATATATATATATATATATATATATATATATATATATATATATATATATCAGTGAATAAAATCTAAAAATGTAACAAAAACTAAATGTTGTGGAAATACTACAAAGCAGTTTATTATCCATCATAGACAAACATATTTTCTTTTCGGAACAGAAAATGTTGACATTTGAATTTATTTAATTATAGTTTTTTACATAAGTGTAAATATGCCTTTCGCCCCCTATACACATACATAGAAATGTGCATATTTTCTGTGTTAAACATTGGCATTAGATATTTCCGCAATTTCTTTATGTCTAATTTCTTAGCTACTGAGTTCATTCTAATAAAGGTAAACTGCTATAAATTAAATAAAATTCACATAGAAATATATTTTTTAAATATATTTTTTTAAGGTATTAAGATTAAACTGTAGATTAAAAATGTTTACTTCTTTTTAAAATAGAAAAAAATTCTAAACAATACACTTTTACAGTATTCTCATAATTTATCTAAGATATTTGTCTCTTTAAAAATTGAATCACCGATTCATAAATGAAAATTTGCTGCGAAACATTTCTTTTTTAATCTTTTTTTCTGTTTCATAAATAATCTTTAGATTTTTTTTCAAACATTCAATAATAATAATAACAATAATAATAAAATACTTTATACGTTATTTACGTTTTTTTCCTTGCGTGCATTTATAATGTTTTTTTTTTATTTTTATTTTTATTTTTTATTTTTATTTTTTTAAAGAGTGTAATGCATATTGGACAGATAAATGTGGATAAAAAGAAGACACTGATAACTTCTTAGAGATTTCATTATTTATTTTTCAGACTAGTTATTTATTATGTACTCCTATTATAATAGGAAATAGCAATGATGACAGCATTTAAGGCTTTATTTTAAACATGAGCCCTGTCTTTCATTAATAGGGGGATATAATAAATATTTCAATTTCTGAATTATCAAGAAGCTCTGTTGTGATAGAAAAGCATCCCTTTATATTAATAGAGCGTGAAATCTATCTTTATCCTGAAAATATGATATTCTCTCACTATAGAAACGAAGATTGATTTAGGAATTTTTTTTCTGTACATGTTTGAGTCAGACAGAGAAAAAATGTCTGGTATAAAGTTTTATTATTAACACTTTTAAACAATGTCTTATTATCTTGTCATATTTCAACATTGTCAACTGTAAAAAACTTTTTAAACATAAAGTACTTAATTTAAGAAATAATCTGTCAGATTTTTTTTAATAAGAAAAAAATACAATAATAATTTTTTAACTGAAAAACAAGTTTTACAATTTGTCACGAACGTCGATATTTTCTTGAATGTTGCGTGGATTTATACGCCTTTAATTCTTGAAGAAAAAATGTGATGAAATGTTTTAAGTACTGACAGTGATAAAAAGAAGAAGCAAATGCGTTCTTCGGTGTCTCATTGATACTTATCCGCTGCCTATTTATTCCTCTCCCATGTTGTTACAGGAAAAGTACTGATGGTGTCATTTAATGATGTATTTTATTCGCCAGCTCTGTCTTTTATTGAAAGAGAAAATGGTAAATAGAAGAGTGTCTCATTTAAGTAGAAGCTCTATTTTTATAAAAACGTTTACTATTGAATTAAATGAGTTAAAAAATTTTCTTCATGTTTATTAAAGCAATGCAATTGTAAATGAAAAATTAAGGTATTTTAACGTGCATAGATAAAAGTCATCTTGTAAGAAATTTTCAACAACCAAAAAATATGTAATTAACAGATTTTGTGTTACAAAGTAGTGGTCTTGACAATAAAAATAGTGGTGATACTCGTAAATCTCCCAATAAAAGTGTGATTAAAAAAACTTTTTGGAGATGAAATTAAATGTCGAAGAAATCTAAATTATACTGTACATGCTTAATGAAAATTGGCATTCCTTAATACTTTTATCTTTAGGACAGATCATATTTGTTATCCCCATACTGGATATCACATAAGCGAATTTTATTGCTTTCAGTGTTATACTACTTTATGGCAATATAATATTGAAGAAATCCTGGGCAATAAAGGAAACATTTAAAATAGCTTCGACATAAACTGTATAAAAACTTGTTGGATCATCCGGAAGGTTCTGCGGTTTTTTAAAGAGAAGCTCGGATTCGTTCAGTTATTTGGCTAATACTGAGTTTGGAAGTCGTTTGAGAAGTTTATTTTCTGAAATTTCAATCTCGAGCTTGATGCTCGTTCTGGAATATAAACAGCCATAT
The DNA here is from genome assembly GCA_964019185.1 of Maratus speculifer. Lineage (NCBI taxonomy): Eukaryota > Metazoa > Arthropoda > Arachnida > Araneae > Salticidae > Maratus > Maratus speculifer. Next base: position 111,409,620 of record OZ025292.1, on the reverse strand, counting down.
AGGGGAAGCTTTAAAAATAATCTCTCAATAGAAATCTATATTATACATTGCATAAGCTGTTACATAAATTAAATATTCCAAAAACTACAGTGTATTTTTTGTAATATGTAATCTACGAAGGAATATTTAATCTATTATTTATCATTTGAAGGAGATTAAGTGTGTAAACCACTATAATGTGAGGATAACTTTGAGGACAAATTTGAATGCCCAGAATATGCTTTCTCAAAATTCAGCTTGAGATTATTTCATGAAATGAAATGAAAAAGCCCTTTTTTTTCTCAAATGGCTTATTACTGGAGATAAGAAACCTATACACTACAACATAATTATTATGAAAATACCATAAATTAAATGAAATGAACTTCGTGAAATGGTATCGATCGTAAGCCTTAAATTCAAAATAGTAATACTTTTTGTATGGTGGGATACAAACGAGTTATTTATTATGAAATGTTGCCACCAAATCAAAAATAAATAAATAAAAAATATTGTTCCCAAATAGCTGTTTTCAAATCAAAAATCGAGACAAGCAATCAGAACTCACGAATGTAGTCTCAGGTACATTGCTCTAACATGACAATGTATGACATAGCATTGCGCTTTATGTTAGGTAACCCCTTAATATGGCAGTATTTAGTAAAAAATATCGTAGGGGTGTTTTGTGTCATGTCTAATATTCATCCGAACTGGACAGTTCAGATTTTCATCTTTTCATATCACTTCAAAATTATCTTAACGGCCAGGAGTTCATTTTTAGAGACTGACGAGCACCACATTGATAACATCTTTACACACAAACCTATTCCGGCTTTCTTTTAAATTGAATTTTTCAACGAAACGATGCAAAAACTGTCACATAAAAAAATAATGCTTATATGATTCAATGCAATTTTATTACATTATTGTACGTGTTTATTGGAATTTATCATAAAAAATCGTAGAACTATCCGGAAGATCCAATAGTTAATAAGTGTCATGTGCGCAATTTATACAATATTAAATGTTGCAAAACGTATTGCTATTTCTATGTATCTTTAAGGATATCATAAAATAATATTTATTTCATGAAATAAACATTCGCATGTTTTTGATTTTGATGATCGTGATATTGATTTTGCATTTATCTAGCTCTTAATTGTAACATTTACTGCAAAAATCAACTAACTCCATTTTTTGAAAAATCTTAATGTTTAAGTGTCCAGCATTTGGTATAGTCATAACTTTTTGTATTTGTAATAACTTTCCTGCATAATAAAGATTTACACCATTAAATGAAAAAAATTGGCCATTAAATTATAAATAATTTAATTTAGAAACCATTTTGATTACTCTAAAATAAATCGTTTCAATAAAGAAAATTGATAATAAATTTGAAACTTTTTACTCGAGCTTTTTTCAAACATTTTTGTTTCATAAGATGATTATTGCAATATATTCAAAAATACAAAATAGGAACTCCATTTAATCCAATACAAATGACCCAGCAATTTAATTTTCAACAAAACCTTTACATAATTCAATAATTAACAGAAAAGTAACCGTTACTCGATTTCTAGAAAATTGGCTCAAAACATACTGAATAAAATTTGAATTATCCACAATCCACCTCATTCAGTTTAATCTCTTCAGTCCTGGAGTACCCATTTGGGTACATTAAAGCAAAAAGCAAAATTACCCCTAAAATTTATAATAAATGCATAAATTTCTGCTATCGCTATTCAGATACTTCACAGTGTCCTATATTACCAATAGATGTGCTATACGTTTAAAGAAGGAGGAAGCATGTGATTTTGAAAATTAGACATTTCTAAAATGGATGACATAAGCAATCTACCAACGACTTCATCTCAAAGTACGTGAATAATACAAATTTGTGAGTGAATTTTAAAAAAAGTTATTGCATTTTTTATAAATTATACTGTTTCAAGAATGATTTGGAGTTATTTATAAATGTTGGTCATGTGTGCAGAAATGTTGAAAACATCTGTAAATACTTTGTACCCATTTGAGTACAATGGGTCTTTACTATACATTTCCAGCTAAATAAACAAATGTTTTGTGTAACTATTGCCTACACTTGGTTATTAACAGTTTTTTTTAGGAATAAATAAATTATTTGATTTAGTCTTAGGCAAAACAATTTAAAAGGTTTTTTTTTTTCATTTTTTAAAATAATATGAAGTAATATACTGAATTTACTGCTAAAATATGTCATACTTTTTAGTAACTTTACAAATTCCTAGCACGTTTGAAATGCTGTACAGCATTTAGTATTGTACAAGCCCGCATGTATTAGTCAAAAGAGTGTTCACTCAAACCATGTGCGACAATTGCAATGCAAAGATATAGTTTCTTCCTTTTGCGATCAAATTTACACTTTGCTGATTCTGTAATACATTCTTCTTATACCGAAGATCGCGTATGGACAGTTCTTACTTTGCTAAACGTAGTCAGAAATGCCTGTCTTAAAACAAAATTTAACTCAGGGACTAAAATTTAACTCAATTGAAATGCAAAAGATCCCGTTTGGGGGAAAATGTGGCTTCTGTCAATATCTTCCTTTGAAGCCCAACCCCTGGAATATAAAATTTTTATTCTTGCCTCAAGTGATGGTGTAGTACTGGATTCTATCTTGTACACAGGAAAAAATGCCGTTCTTGTAGAAGATATGAAAGACTTAGAGATTGGTGGAGTAGTTGTCAATAATAATAATAATAATAATAATAATACTAATAATAACTGAAAATGTACACGTAAATGAAAGTAGAGTTATATTCACTGACAGATATTTCACTGTAGTGAAAACAGCTGAATAGCATATTTCAAAGCGAATTCTGTGTACTGGAACAGTCATGACTAATAGAATAGTGATGCATGCTGTGAAAGACAGCGCAATGAAACGTGGTGAGTGGACTGAGTTTGCTAGATCCGATGATAAAATTGTGCTGTTGAAATGGAAGGATAGGAAATGTGTGTATATGATATCCACATCATGTGGAAGTGAGTCCAGTGATACATGTGAGTACTGGTATGAAGATAAAAAGGAAAAGGTTCCTGTAACTAGACCAGCTGTAATAAGAATGCATAAAGCACATATGGGTGGAATCAATCTAAACGATTAGTTCATTGATGCGAACAAGTAAATAGCCAGTTTGGATCTCTTCTCACTTTCTCGACTTAGTTACGGTAAATAGTTGGGTTTTGTATATAAGAAATTATAGATCCTCCAATATTCCGAAAAGACATCAAATGAGTTTACTCGATTTTTGTCTGTACATTGCTGAAGTCCTTACAAATGTGAAAAAGAAAAGTCTACTGTTGGAAGACCACGAAAATCAGAGCAAACATCCATTGAATCTACATATTCTAAAAAAAGGAGAATAACCATGCCTATTCCCAAAAATGAGGATTTGGGCTAGAATCTGTTGCTAGGGTACATCAATTTCCATGGCGCATGGAAGGATGAAAAGGAAAATCAAGATTAAAATGTGTGAAATGTAATCTATTTCTTTTTCTTCAGAATAACTATTTCAAAAAATTCTATAATAAATGATATGTTATTAGAAGATTACTAGCTGCACCCGCCGAAATTCGACGTAAAAGAATATATGTTAGATATGATATACATCAGTCCAATATACATAATAAGATACTGAGCGAAATGAACAATTGCCAACTTTTAAAATAGGGATAACATAGCTTTTCATGATGAAGATACACAAACTTAAAAAAATAATAAAAAATAAGGAAAACAACTTATAAATTGTTATGTTGGTCTTAACTTAAGCTATAAATCTTTTTTAATGTGGTTTCTAAACCTTAAACATTATTTAAATGCCAAATTATTTAGGAAGTTATTATAATACCCCAGGAAACGAATTCAAAAATATCTGCATAGTTCATTTTTTCTTCGTTCAAATATTGCTTAATAACTGTACAATAATTATAATATGAATAAAACATTTTAATTATAATAAAAACAGGGATTACTAAACTGCATAGCCAACCCACTACACATTTACAGCACTTGCAATGAATTTAATTTATTTATTGGTTTGTAGCCTCTATGAACTTGTGAAAATTAATTTTATTGTTATGGCAACGACAAAAAAAAATCTTTGTTATTAAAAATAATAAAATTTTTAAGTTTGTTGCTTATATGCAGAAAACAATTTATTTATTTTTATTTTAAATAATAACTTAATACAACGTAATGGTTTTAATTAATTTTTGATATTATTTAAAATAGAAATACCGTAATACAGGCATATCACATGTTTTATTCTTTTTTTTTTCGTAATATGAAATCATTTACAACTTTAGAAACACTCATCTTCTCCGAAATAAAAGCGTGATTTATGCAATTATTTAAAAAATTTTTAGTTTCATAAAATATTTATTATAATTAAATTGAAATGGCGCAATTCATAGAAATATTTTCATTTATGCACACCACGGATTTTTAAATAAATTGAAGTTCAGTTTATTTAGATGCAGGAATACAAGTCAGTGAATATGACATCATCACTGACACAGCTAAAATAATGTATATTATATTCATGGAACAAATGTATTTGAATGACAACATTTTCTCCCTTGACAAAATTTCGCTTTAGTTACTATATTTTATTAAATTTTATTTTCTGTTATTTTATTTGCATAACAACAGAAAATAAACTTTAATAAAACATAATATTACTCAGTAAATAATCTGTGTACTGTACTGCAATTAGTGTATAATTATGTGCAATCATTTTGTTAGGATTAAATTTTGTGAAAACTACTTTTTTTTCTTTGAAATGCATTACACATTCACCTATGAGATTAAGCTTCAGATTGGTGGAAAGTAATAAAGCAAAATAAAATTTTATTATAGTGAGAAAAGATTAACCTGTTGCCACTGATTTCAAAAATGTCACGAAATTCTTTTAAAATTAAAAATAAAATATAAAAATGAAAAAAAATAAAAATTAGCCAAAATGGGCACATCTGCACATAAAAAGCTTTCATTTAAAAAAAAATAATTATCAAAATCGGGCCAGTAGAAATCTCAGGGCTGATGACTAAAAATATATAATGTCTTTTAAATATATAATAGATTATTAGAAGGTATGTATAATATTGCAAGATATGTATATTATGCATAGTATAGTAGCAAGATATGTATTACAATTATTACAAAATACGCATAATATTTTAGCACAATACATAAGTATTGGTAAAAAATCATTTAAGTTGTTTAAATTGATATAATTTTTTAATAATAAATAAGCCTATTTATTGTAAAACAAAATTGGTCTTGTTTGTTTAAAGAATGACATTTTTATTCAATTCTGATGCTTTTTTCAGTTGCCAAATCGAATAACTCTACCCGTCATGTAAAATCATTGCGTTGCAAAATTCAAACCGAATAAATTCCTAATATACTTAACTATATAATGTCCCTTATGACCAATATTTTAATTTTATTTAACTCCAAAAGCGCTATCATTATTCGATTTTGTATTCATAAGCATTAATTTGTCACAATTTCTGTATTTAGATGACCTTCTAAGTAAACAAGTAAACATCAAGCAACATCACGTTAACTATTTGTTTTTCTGTAATGTTATTAAATGAAGTGATACTATTAACGTCATATAAGCATAATCACTAAACATATCTTTATTAATACAAAATATTGTTTATTTGGATATTTATATATTATATTACTCTTAAAAATCAGCACAAAACAGTACTGTTAGGGTTTAAATTAATCGGTTTTAACCATGATTAAAACCACGTTGGTATCCGTTCATTTTTGCGATTTAAATTTTAAAAGAGAACCTGAATTTGGATGTTCTACGTGTAGATATCATAGTCTGGAGCTAAAATATCTCGCTGTAAACACAATGTTCTTAGTTGGAGCCAATGTGCTGAAAGTTGAGATTTTCATATTAAGATGGATTTCATTAAAATAAAATTCTCTTTTGGTCAATTTAAAGGTTTCTTATGCTTTGATAAATAATCAATCACATTCCTATTATTTTTTGGATTTTAATTTTACATATATATCCAATTGTGATTTTTTAATGATTCATCATTTTAAATTTTGTTTTAACATTTTTTTGTTTCTATTTTTTTACGCAAAAAAAAAAAAAAAAATAAATAAAAAAAAATTGTAATTTAAGAAATTACCCCAACCATTTGAAAAATGTTTCACTCGATACATTCATCTATCATTTTAAGCTAAATACCAGTTGTTTTATTGTGTATTATCCGTGCCACTGCTATAAATGACTTTATACATGCTGCAATTTGAAGGTACGGTTCGTTTAAGTTATATCACTCTATTGTCGCCAAGCATAAAAGTTGGCGACGAAAGAAACATTTCAAACTATTTAACATTGTTGGTGCAAAAGTAATCATTATTAAAATACAGCTTTGGCATATACTGTTATACTTGTAAGACTTTGGCATATATTGTTTGATTTTACAGAGCAGAATTTTGGTGATGGAGGTTTTAAACCAAAATCGATCGCAGCACATGCATCTGTGAATGGGTCCATCAGACATCGAATCAAAAAAGTTTTTTCCCAGTTTTTCCCAAGCCGATTGCTTTTTAGTTTTCTTTTTAGGTGGTGGAAAATCAAGAGTAATAGCTATAACATTTTCCGGCTTGTTAGAATCACTATTGGCACTCAAATTTTCCTGGTTAGAACCGACCGATAGTAAAACGCCATGGCTAGTGGATTGGTCGCCCTGGCGACATGATGTTTTACAATTAATCGGTTCGGCATTAAATTGCTTCCTTTTTCGTGATCGCCTTTCAACACGTAATTGGTTTTCAGCGGCTCAATAATCTTTTGATTTTATCATTTTCTGCATTGAAAGACGTTTTTGCGCCAAACCAAATACAGTATTACTCAGTTATCCCGTCGACCAATTTCGCCAAATGATACGAATCGCCAAACTAATAAGCAACTTATACATGTTGACTGTGTTTAATATCATTGAATGCGATATTCACGTTCATTCATTTCTTTGGCTTCGGCTTTTTCCGTATCTGTTAATTTCCGTCTACCCATTTTTAAATTTGTTAGTTTTCTCCTTTATTACAATGATTTTAACCATTTTAATTTACTATTCAAATAAAAATTCTTCTAAAAGTAAAGAATTTAATTTAAATTCAAAAAAAACTCTTCTAAAAGTAAAGAAATTAATTTAAATTCAAAAGTGACCACATCATTCAAAAGTGGTAACATCATTCAAAAGTGGTAACATCATCGGGTCCATTCTCCCGAAAACAACAACCATTTTTCAAATGGTTAATAATAATAATAATAAAAAATAAAAAATAAATAAATAAAATTGTATCTTTGCTAATTTTTTCTGTTTTTCAAAAAGTATGGAATTTTGGATTTTATTTGATTAATGTATTTGAACTTTTTAAATTTTATTATGATAAAAAAAAACTTCCATTTATAATTATTTTAAAATTAAATTTATTGGTGCTACCTTCTACGTAAGAATTTAATAATTATAAATTAACAATTTGGATTTTCTTATTAAAGAATAAATTGTAAGTTGATAAGTTGTAACTAATATTGAATGAAACCCTCTTTGCGATCTGCGATCACACTTACCTACTTTTTTTTATTTCATTCAATGTAACTAAAATACTTTATTCATTGTTTCAAAGTAGAAACTTTTATTACATATTATAACAACATAAAGATTTCTTTGGTGTGTGCATTAGTAATATGTTTAAGACATGAAGCAAAAAGTAATGAAATATTGTACGCTTCTAAACAAGCAGAAAAAGAAGCAAATTCATTCTTCGAAGTTTCATTAACTCGTATCAGGCACTGTATTTAATCTGCTCTCTTGTAATTAAAGCAAGCTGTAGTGACGGCGTCCTTTAATGATATGTTTTAATCACCAGGGCCTGTCTTTCATTAAAAGGGAAAATGATAAATAGACCAGTTTCTGATTTATCTAGAAAATCCGGTTTTGATAGAAAAGTTTCCTCTTCTATTAATTGAGTATAAAGTTTCTCCTTTCACTTTGTTCTGAGAATATGATATTTTCACAATAAAGATAGCGAAGGATATGTATTTTTAATATAATCACACGAAAAGGAAATAAACAGGAAAATATATATTTTATTTTTCTTTGTTATATAAATGTAATATAAGCTAAAAAATTAAAAAAGAAATATTAAAAAGGGAAAAAGGACTTTGATACTTTTTTTTCAGTATATGTATTTTTTTTCAATATTTATTCAATCTAAATAAAATAATTTATTCATTGTTTTAGAATAGAAATTTTTATGACATAGTAAAAGAACATATAATTTTCACTGTTGTGTGCATTTGTAATGTGTTTAAGACATGAAGGAAAATGTAATGAAACATTGTACGCTTCTAAACAAGCAGAAAAAGAAGCAAATGCATTCTTGGAAGTTTCATTACCTCGTATCAGGCTCTCTATTTATTCTGTTCTCATGTAATTAAAGCGAGCTGTAGTGACGGCGTCCTTTAAATATATGTTATAATCACCAGGGCCTGTCTTTCATTAAAAGGGAAAATGATAAATAGACCAGTTTCTGATTTATCTAGAAAATCCGGTTTTAATAGAAAATTTTCGTCTTCCATCAATTGAGTATAACGTTTCTCCTTTGACTTTGTTCTGAAAGTATGATATTTTCACAATAAAGATAGCGAAAGTTAAAAATGTTTAATACACTATCATTAAAAGAAAACAAACTTGAAAATATGTATAGTTTTTATTTTTCTTTGTATTATATATATACATACATATATAAGTTGAAAAGGTTTTAAAAATGATAAAAAATAAAAAACAACACCAATTATTGATGTTGAATTCAACGTTCAACATCAACAATTTAACATATATTGAAATTTTAATGTTTTCTTTTCGTCTATTCGTAGTTTAATTAGGATGCGAAATTGTGTGTTAGCCGAATACATTTAAATTGTTAAGCTCTCTCTATATATATATGCATTCGATAATCCAATTTATATATGGATTATACATGTCCAAATTTCTTAGCTTACTTATGATTTTTGGTTACAATTAATTGGGCAATGGTAAATATTTTTACATTAGAACAATTTCTTAATTTTTGGTTCAGAAATTAAACGTATATTTTTCTTATCACTTAATATTGCCCTTGATAACGAGTTACGTACCACAAATTCCGTTTTTATTCATCACTGTTCTAGTTTTGTGCATTCCGATCGCTTATTTCGAAATGTTTGAGCATTATGTAAAAATAATTTGATGTGCTGTCGGGATTTAAGAGTTGATATTTTGCCATGTTCATTTTCTCTCAATTTTCAAATTAATTCGCTATAGATGTTTATTTATTGTATTATGTTGCGGTTATATAGATAGATAGAGAGATATAGACAGAGGTTATAGACCTAGAGCGAGAAAAAGGATGGAAGGAATATAAACAAAAAGGCAGATAAATAGATACAGGATAAATATATAGACCTATAAATGTAACGATACTTAAAGTGTAGATAGGTAATAATAATAATAATAATAATAATAATAATAATAATAATAATAATAATAATAATAATAATAATAATAATAATAATAATAATAATAATAATAATAATAATAATAATAATAATAATAATAATAATAAAGATACATTTCAGTTATGATAATTGAAATAAATATTTAATGCTGATTACGTAGTTTAAATACTATAACAGAAGTCATAAGAATGCATCCGCAAGTTTTTCATACTGAAAAAATAAAAAACATGTATCCAAAGGATCTTCCCGTATAATTAAATGCAATAATATGACGACTTTTAATTTGTAAAATTTAAGCATAATTATCATTGATTTTGCTCTTTAAAACTTATTGTATACAAGACTTTTTTGCTATAACGTGATATTTTTCCTCTTTTTTAATAAACTTTAAAAGTAACACTGTAAACAAACAAAACAGAGCTGTAAAGTTGTTTAACTGAAAAGAAAAGTGAACAGACTGTAAATAAAAAACATGTACTTGAATATAATTCATTGTTATAATGTGAAAAAAAGATTTTTATTGTTAACAGACGAACATAATAAAAAAACTAGAGGCAGAAAAAATATCCAGACATTATTGTTTAAAAATTTATATTAGCATCAACGGCAAAATATTTAATTGAAAAAAAGTTACGAGCGGCTCGGTTCATTGGGGGCAAGAAAAAAATCTATAATTGAATTAATTGTTATGGAAAGTTTAAATGCACAGTAACATTTCATACACTTCCATTACTATACACAGACAACACTAATAGTTTACAAGCTGTAAGACAAGTATAATAAATGACGAAATAATAAAGGTCGGAGAATATTTTCCCTAAAAATAGATTGTCTTATCGGATGCAGATATTATTAGCAAGAATTGACAAAAAAAAATGTATTGTATAAAAACGTCAATTAAGTGGCAGATCAACTATGACATGGGCCTGTGAAAAGTTATATTTGAAAATAAAAATAACATTCTGAATAAATCCCTCCCATAATTGTAGTTCATATTGATGCAAAGTTATTTCGTTCCAAACGCGATTTTATTATACGTACCCGGTTCTTTCTAAAAAAATTACATAAAGCAAAAATACCGCCACAAAGCTATAATGGTGGAGAGGAGTTGAAATTTTGCAATAATTTATTTATAACGCAGCATAGATCAGAATGCGGAACAATTTCTCTCAGAGACTTGGGCGGTGGTAGATACAATACATCAGGCCTGTCCAACCTTTCACTAAGCAGGGTCGCATATCAACATTTGGGAAATAATGAAGAACGCCACCATTAACAGGGATCAAAACATGCAACAAAATTATCTCGTCCTCTATGTAGATCTGGAGCTCCGCGTAAAAAGAAAAGAAATCAAATAAATATAAATCGTTGTAAATTTCAAATTACGTATTTTTCTGTGAGGTACTACCTCAAAAATTTATGCCATGGATTGAGCCAGAAATTTTAATCTGGCTATTAATTAAAATAAAATAGTTATCAGAGTTAGGATTTTTTAGGATGAATAAAAATTCTTTTATTTATTTTGTATAAAAAAATCTGTTATAAAAAGTATAAAAGCAAACAGGGCATATTACTGAACAATCCATGGTTGGATTCAAAGTGAAGTCTGGAACAGCTTTTATTGATGGAAATTTTTTCGCATGATTTTAAAGAATTTTTTTTTAACAAAAAGAGAAAAATATCTAAAATTTTTAAGGTTTTTGCGAGAAAATGACACCTAATGGGCATATACAACCCGTATTATAAAACAGAGCAATGGAACACAACAGTGTGTAAAAACATCAATAACAAAAGAAAAAAATTGCACAAAGGCGGAATATTTTTCTACATTTCTCTTCTTAATAAAGTTTAGAAAGTTTATGAGAGCTTTTCACCAATTCGCATAACAGTCTTTATAAGTGTTATTATTAATTGGTGAAGAAACACATTAATACATGATGAGATTTTTAATATACATTTTCATTTTTGATGCCTGTAGCACACTTACAGAGATTTTAAAAATATCTCTCAAGCAAGTATCAACCTTTTTAAATAAAGCAACTTTTTAAATGAAATATTTTTTTTGTATATTAGTAAACGTAAACCTTCAAAAGGGCGCCAAAAATCCATCAAACGGCCCCATGCCGCCCGCGGGAGCCGCGTTGGACAGCCCTTCACTACATCATATGAAAATTCGTCAATAACATAATACATAATAACAAATTTCGCTAGTAATAATAATCGCCAATATATGGCGACAAAGAGATGATATGTGTATTTTTTCTTTTAAAGTTTTTTATTACATTTTGAAAAGAAAGACAATCTGCTTATTCATATTTTTAATGCTGAAAGAGAATTTTATGATAAAAAATGTGTACAAAACTTTGTTTACTGCAACGTGATGTTAAAGCTTTCTTTTTTCTTTGTTAATAACTACATAAATAAATACATGTGTTCCATTTTCTGAAAAAATCCCAATTCCTTTGAAAATTTAGAATCTGAAAGACCACAGCAGAGGATTTCTAGAATAGAAATGTAGATATTTTCCCGATAATAAAAACATTAGTATCAGAAAATTAAACTTGGAAATAGCAAAACATATTAACTTTCCATGGTAATATTCTTAGTGTCTGTTATAATAATAAATTAATGTTTTCTTCTTAAAGAAGGTAAATAATAATTTTATATGAATAGTGTGAAATTTCAGGTTAATGTTATTATTAATCTGGTATACTATTTTTTTCATTTTATTTAAATTTATTATTATTATTATTAATAGTACTTGTAGTAAATATTTAAAATGTGCATTTTACTTAGAAAACAGGTAAAAAATAGAATTGGATAGTCCTGGAAGAAAAGGTTTTATAGAAATAAAAGCTCAAGGTTTGGAAAAAATTACTATATTAAATTCACTGACGTAAATAATATTTTTTACAGTCTAAGTTAGTATGCATTTAATTTACATCTGTTATTGCATTTTTTTAATTTACATGAAAGTAAAAAAGAAAAAGTGTTCTTAAAAACATTTTTAATTAATAACTTTGTTTAGTAAACATAGTAAAAAATGATTTATAAGGATAAATATTACAAAAAAAATTAAATTATAAGCATAGATATTTGTTTAAAATAATTTCATTAGAAATTCACGATTGAAAAACATGCATCACAAACTTATAAAAAATTTCAAAGAATCTATTCAACACAGAACATAAGATTCAATGCAATTGTTATTTCAGTAGCATCAATAAATATGCATCTAAACAATGTAAATGTAATAGCAGAAGGAAAAAAATGAATTTTGAAAATACAAGTTGCGCTTTTGTGTTTTTTACTTTTCTAGGATAATATGCTTATAGTTGGCTGTATCATTTATGAAAATATATTAATGTTTTGAAAAGAGGAATAATATCGAAATCTTTCATAAATTCTGAATGCAGTATCAGATATAATACAATTCTTATACTTTGTATCCGTTTTTCTGCTTTCATAATAAAAAACAATGCATCATTTTGATCTTTTGCAAAATATGAATTTTCTCTGTAAAGATATTTAGATGAATACATGCAATGGACGAATTGAAGCAGAAAGAAAAATAGCTGAACTTTTAGCTAGTTTTTTTTTTTTTTTTTTTTTTTTTTTTTTTTTTTTTTTTTTTTTTTTTTTGACTGAATTACTGAGTATCAAAATTTAATTCTGTGAATTAAAGAACTATATAAGTTTTTATATATATATATATATATATATATATATATATATATATATATATATATATATATATATTATTTCACAGCGCGTGTCGATTTAACTGTCAATTTATTATATAAATATTATTAAAAAAAATAGAAAAATGTATTACTAAAGTATTTTTACTAAAAGGAAATCTAAGATTATACACAAAAAATATTAAATTATATTAGACGATATAAATTCAGTAAAAAATTATTCTGACTGAACTAAAATGTATATGTTTTCAGTCTACTAGAAACATTAAAAAGATTTCAGCATTGAAAAAAGAGGAACAAAATCCAATTATTATCTAAAACATAGTTTACATATTTACCCTGAGAATGGATATTTATCAATTAATTTATCAAAGTGCATTTCATCCATACCTTATACTATACAATTATATCAAATTATATTCATCAATATTATATTCATCATCTTTAACGAAAAGTAGCCCGGTATCCAATTAATATTTAAATTGTAGTGTTGGTGATACCTTTTTATCAGCTTATTAATCTATGGATATTTAATCTATACTTTATATTTAATATTTTATATCAAGTTATTGCAACATTGTTAATAAAAAATAGGACAAAATACAATTAAATTTTTAATTATGAAGTTCGTATCATATATATTCACGAGCAATGTAATCAAACAATATCTCAACTTTATTTTATTTTACATATTTGTATCAAAAATTCTTAAGGTGTTATAAAACAATAGGACGAAATCCAATAAATATCTAAATTATTGTGTTAATAAAATACTTTATCAGTTAATGAACCAGTCCATATTTCATCTATAATTTATTCTACATATTTTTATCAAATGATTGGAACACTGTTAATCAAAAAACAAAATGAAATCCAATCAATATTTAAATTATATAATTGATAGAACATTTTTACCAGTATAATAAAACTATTACTATTTGGATTCTTCTTTTTTTTAAATATTTGTAAATAAAATTTGAAGCAGTTTTTTTTCTTTTTCACAGAAAATCTAAATTTTCAAAATCTAGATAAAACAGTATAATTGATAATATTTTCAGATCTATTTTTCAAATGTACATATATTGATACAAGTTTTTTAAATATATATGTTTTTATATATTATAGGCTTTGCAAGTTTTAAGAGTTTAAATAAACATTATATTAAAATATTATTACAAATGAAATGGAGATTTTTAAATTGACCAAAAAGCAAGACAGTGAAATATCCGGGTTTTAGAATATTTATTCAGATATATATTATTTGATCCTTTGGTCCGGAATTATTATAAAAATATCACCAATATTATAAAATTTGCTCTTTTTTAATTAAACCAATTTTTCTTCACTAAATCACACAGCTCTGGTGTTTTCGGGCACAGATCAATGAACAGACTGTAATCGAATTGCAAGCCATAACTTATTAACACAAACATTCTCATAAAAATTTTGAACCAAAGATGAAAACATAAATAATATATTTTTTACCTAGCTTATATTTCAAAAGCAGAAAAAAGGCTATGTGTTTAGTTCACAGTTTATACTTTTAAATTAATAACATCTTACAATTTTTTCATTGTCATAGTGTGATGAAGTATAATTAAAAACTATCAAATATATATCAACATTAAAATAATGGAGAAGTTTTTAAAACGAAGTAGGATACAATCAAATGAATATTTCAATAATAATATTACTACTAATAAAAAATATCGGTATATTTAAAACGCTAAACATTTCCTTTCGAAAGTCGGTGAGAATAAACTACTGCATCAAATCATACCACTCTTTTTTTAATCGAAAGGTATTTGGCCACAGATTTGTTATCGTTCATTTTTTGTTCAAAAATTTTATTCATTAGCCACAATTTTCAATTAAAATTTCACGTATTCATGCGTAGTATATAAGTACAAGTCTGCCTTTGGAGTGATGCGCTGCACATGCGTAGAGATCCTCGCTCAGTTGAACTATCAATTCACAGCTAGAAGTTTAGTTTTAAATTCGTTTGCATCTCAAATATAATTTATTCGATCTTATTGTAAACAAGCTCTTCTTTTTATCACAGAGTTTTTATTTGTCTATTTCATTGTTATTAAAAATTCAAAAATATGGTTTATTTCGGAAAGTGTCGTATTACACATAGAAGATAAACTCAACGATCTAAGGCAAAAAGTTACGACTGGCAATCCTTCTTATAAATTGCCGTTACACAGGAAGATTGGTAATGTTAGCATTTTAAGTTGTAGGGGATATCAATATATCAAAAAAAAAAGTTATCATAAACATTAAAACACGAAACAGTTTAAGCAAAATCAAATTCCAAATTCCAGACAATTGCGCATGCGTCAACTGATTCTAGAATTTACTTATTATAGAAGACTACTCAGCGTGTTCCTGGTAGCGTAGTGGGAAAACGCATGTGTTTTAAGTTTTGAGTTTTTTTAGAAATGCAGGTTCGAATCCAACCGCGGCAAAATTATTTGTGTAGAGTTTTTGTCGATAATTCATTTCAATAATAACATATTTTATTAGTAAGAAAAGTTTTAGAATTATTATTATTATTTAAATGTTTTATAATTGAACAAAATCTAACACCGAACAATATCTTGAAAAAACAATTATTTTATATTAAAATAATTTGCTCAGTTTTGCTATTTTTTAGCTCGCTGAGTTTTGCACTGATGAAGAATCTCGATAGTAGATTCGAAATAGCTATTTGCTACCTTCTCATACTTTATTTGTGCATTTATAATTGTTGGTTTTCTATCTTTAAATTATTTTATAATTATAATACTTAACCTAAAATATTTTACATGCAATTATCAGTTATGTAAATTGAACTGATCTTCAATTTCCGTTACATTTTTTCTACCATTATCAAGAATATAAAGGTCTGTAAGAAAAAAAAGTTTGTAATTCATTAAAAAAAGAAAGAAAGAAAAATATTAGTATAACAGCTATACATAAATTACATTGATACACATGATTTAATATTTGAAAAGATGCATAAAAAGGCATAAGAAAATTCAAACAAGAAAAAAATTATACTATAAATGGTTAGTTGCATCAAATTTCAAATTTCAAATTTTAGAGAATGAGACAGATAAAAATAAAAGTCATGGCAATTTTGAACGGTCGCGTAAATATTGTTATTTAAAAAAGGTGTCAGAAATTAAATAGGCCGTAGTAAGGAAAAAAAAACTTACACAGTATTTTTAGTTAAATTGCTGATAAAATACAAACATAATTAGCTGTAAATTATAAACTTAAAACTATTATACTTCATCGAATAGATTAGACAATCTATCGTCTTTTAAAAAATAGAAATCACTCATATAATACAGTTTCTTATCGCAATTTGAATAAACAAATTTAAAATCAACTAATTAAAAATTCAAGAATTTTTCGGATGAAACATTCAAGTTATTTACCGTTAAATCTTGACGGGCATTATCTAGTTTAAAATAAAGACTTTAAATTACTATAATAGTTTATATTTATACCAAAATATATTTATATTTTATATGTTCATCAATCACTATTTCGTCAATGTTTTTTTAACTTACGAATGATAGAGCAGTATATTAAATTATATTTATTTAAAAGTTGAATTCTAATAGAAAATAGGATAAGTAATCATTTTTGAGTTATATTTCTAGCATTCCATTTATTTAGCTTTATTTTAATAATCTTTAATTAAATTTTTAGCATTCTCTCTAAAACTAAGAGGTTGATAAAATTGTATTACTACAATTAAATAGCCTATAATAAATTTTATTAAGAAAAAATACAGTTACAGACTACTCGATTTTTATTCATTCTTGCAGTAGATAATTGCAACATTTTAATTTAAAATTATATACCAAAATCCAATGAATATTTCAATAAAAGTATAATTAATCAATTTGTATCAGTATATCAATCAATCAATATTTTATGTACGTCTATCTTTCTCTATTTATAGCTCAAATTTTGAAGAAGTATTATTTATTTATTTATTTTGAAATTTAATCCGCCTATTAAATAGAATAAACGCATTCAGCAATATTTTATTTCGCTACATTTTATTAAACTTTATTAAAATTTTAGAGTTCTTCTCAAATCTAAGCATTTACACAAAATAATAGTAAACTGTTATTTAAATTAATTGGCCTATAAACTTCATTAAGATAAAAGATAATTATAGATTACGCAACTTTTATTCATTGGATTAACAGATGATTGGGGCATTTTTAATTGAATCTATAACAAAACTTAATCAATATTCTCGCAACAACCGTATGACTAGAACATTTTTATAAGTTATTAATCAAACAATCTTTTAATTATCCTACTTAAATATGTGATGATGTTATTTATGAAAATTATATTTAAACTTTGAATTCAATAGAATAAACGCATTCTAGTCTGAAAAAAAAAAAATATGTTTTTACGTTTATTCTTTAAAAAAATGTATTTATATTTTTGAATTATTGCAAAATCGAAGATACCATTAAATTTTATATAAAAATAATACCATAATATTACTACAAAAAAGCGTTAATAAATTCCATTCACAGAGAAAACAGGACCAGTTCGTGGTTATAAAATAATTATTATTCATTTAAATAACAACTATAAACTGCCTTTCATGATTTAAATAAAAATTATTGTAATATCCATTTATTATAACAATAAGAGTATTAGTGATATATTTTAATCAGCAATCAAATAAGCGTGATTCAATCAATTTTTCAATTATGCTTCTCTCTCGCTTTGTCGCTATCTATCTATCTATCTATATTTATATGAATCCATATAAATAGAGATCCATATAAATATATTTCCCTACATCTATATTATATTTATAGATGTAGAGATCTATCCATCCCTCTACTAATTCGGTAGCAGTTATTTTAAGGTAAAATGTAAGCAAACGTTGCATATTCAAATTAGGCATTATAAATATATTATTTTCACAAATATTCTTTAATCATATATTCTGTTTTACTACTTACATAAAAAGGTGTATTTATACTTTATAGTTAATAAAAAATCTTCATTTCTCACAAGAAACATTTATTATGAAAAACTACATGAAAGGGATTTGAGAAAATTAAAGGAGAATTTTGCAAAAGTAAATTCCGGAGAAAATAAATTTTGTAAATATAAAATTGTGTTTAGGGAGTGTTTTTCACTTTAAAAATAATTTGGGGATATTTCGTATCTTCTACTGAAATAATAACCTTTTTTTATCTTAACTGAACAAAACGTCCAAATAATATATAAAAATATTGTTCAGTTTCCGATGATCATTATTCTTGTTTAGTTTTTCTCTTTCCTATTTTAATTTCGTTTATTCTTTTAGAATTGTTGCAAAATCCGCATTTTTGTTGAATAGCTTGTAGATGAAAAAAATGTAACGGAAGAACTGGAGAAAATGACAATATAATTGAATAAAAATAAAGATTTTACGATACTCTGATGACAAAAAAAAAAATTAGCTTAGGGAATAAAACATGATTTGCAGATTTTTGCTTTTTATGAAAGGAAGAAATGTTGTTCTTTTATGTTATAGCGTCTACTATTTTTATACTATAATATTTCAAAATTATTACATTTTTAACAGTTTAAAAGGTTACATTTTAAGACACCATATTTTAACGAGAGTATTGTAAATGTATGAAAATATATTAATCTAATGTGCAAACTTCAAAAATTTATTCTTTCTGTTCAATATTAATATTAAAAAAAGAAAAGAAAGAAAAAAAGCAAAGAAAACAGTTGAATGTGTTCAGTTTTCAATATTATTAGTTGAAATATTATAGTACAATAATACACAAATATTTATTTTTAACTTATGCTTCTGCTTCATTTTGTAAATTGGAGTAAGAATAATGTAATCTCCGCCAAATATTTAACATGTCGATAAGTGTGTTCACAAATCTCACAGAGGGTTTCGTTTTACATTTATTTCAAAACAATTTATCAATTAATACATAAATTCAAATTCTTAATTTATAATTAATAAATTTTTAATAGAAGATAGCACCGACAAATTCCCCTGGTAAAAAAATCAGCAAAAAATCTTTAAAAAAAAGTTCAGGTAAATTACCTTAAAAAACTAAGTTTTTTTTTTAAGGTAAAAACCCGCATTTTCCCTGAAAAAACAATATTCAGGTATTTTGCAGGTATTTGAAACTAAAGTTTCTTGAAGGTAAAAAACCTGCTATTTCCCTGCATATGTGTGGAAACAAAGATATAAATTGCACATTTCTCAATTGTACTCAAAATAAACAATAACCCCTCCTCCGCCCAATTTAGAAGTAATAGGTATAAGAACCTAGCGAAAAAGAATAAATGAGATTAATTAATGAGATAATTAGAAATTAGTGTTTTACGGCTGGATGGATAGTATGGTGGGTGCGGTGTAATCATACTGACCACTAGTAAAAACAAAAACGCCGTACTAAAAAAATTAAATTTTAAAGAAAGTTACTTAAAATCGTTAATTTTATGTACAAATTAGTCAATTTCCCAGTTTTTATCTGAAAATTCGAAAAAAAAAATATTTTTGCGAAAAAATGAAAAAAAGAATTTAAACATTAAATTAAACATAGAAATTAAAACATTAAAAATGGAGAAAATAGTTAGTTTTTTTATATAAATGCATATAATTACAATATATAATTACTGGGTACATTTGAGGTCAGTGTATTGTCTCGAAGTTTTTTAATCTTGAGATTTTTTTCTAAGTTCAGAAATTCCACGTGGTCGCAACGGGGTCTGAATTGCTGCCGGCAGGGGTGAACGGGACGCTATCTTGGGTATATATATCTTAATACATATCCCCATTAGGCTGAACTTAGCGTTATTTAGCTCGAATTCGAACACGTGATTCTAGATTAATTTGGAAGAAATAATAATAAAACTTTAATTAATGCGAGAATTTTTGTGAGAAAATTTTTATAAACTAATCTTGATTGAAAATTAGACTATGGAGATTATTTTTACATGATTTGAGAATTTTTAATTAAGAGTTTAAGCAATTAAATACTTAGAATTGTGGAACTTAATATCTGTAAACGCCGATAGAATTAACTGGCAAAGGGATGCGACAATTAATTACTTATAATTTAATTAATAATTGTCCTAAAAACATGCAAATTACCTCAAAATCTAGCTGAAATATTCTCGCAACTAAATCAATAGAATGTTCCTGTCCCGCGGGCAATAAGTCGCGCCTATTCTTGTATTTTGAAGAGCATTTCTGGGACACGTCCTCACGTAACAAAACGAAGGATTGAACTAAGAAATTGTAAATATTCACTAACTCACTAAATTTAAATTGAAAGCTATATTTTTCTTCAAAATACCTGAAGTACACTTATGAAAAAATTAGCTGAGTCGCTGAAGGTAAATTGAAGGCTATATTTTCCTTTAAAATACCTGAAGTATACTTATCAAAAATCAGGTAAGTCACTAAAGGTAAATTGAAAGCCATTAACTTGCTGACAAAAGCCTCTATACAACCTTTAAAAATCTGTGCATTTTGTTTCAGTTTTCAATTTCCTTCAAAATACCTGAAGTGACCATCAAAATACCCGATTAGTAATTTGGAGGTCTGATAAATGCCTGCATAAAACCTTTTGATAAACAGTAAATTCTCTCAAATACACCTGCGCTTTTAATTTTCCTTCAAAATCCCTGTAGAAACCTTCAAAATCACTGTAAAATCTTATTTTTTCAAAAGGTTTTTTACTGATTTTTTTACCTGGGTCAATTTTAAAATAATTATAAAAGAAATTTATTCTTTTTAATCAAATTAAAAATGTTAAAACCAAATTATTTAAATAAAATCCAAAATTCTAAATTTTCTGAAAATCCAAAAAGATAACGGTAATTTTCGTTTAATTAAATTTAATCCTATAAATATAAATCCGTCTTAATATAAAAATTTTAATTTCGAGTATCAGTCATCAAACTAAGAACCTTCAGCATATTAGTGGGATGCTTTACCTTTAAGCTAAAATATCTACACGTCAAACATTCAAATTAATGTTGTCTGCTAAAAATTAAATTGAAAAAAATTATGGATGACATTGAAAAAGATAAGGAACTAAACGACCCATAGCGCTCTCTGCAAAACATTTACACGGTTAGTGGACGTGGCCTTTCTGATGCCGTGTTAACTCTACGTGGGTAAATTCATTCAGCGCAAGGATCAAAAGCCCGATATAATGCCCCCTGTCCCAGGAAGAACAAATGTTAAAAGATGCGTTACAGTTTAATTTCTGTATGTATTGCCGAAATTATCGCGCAACACGTAAGGATGCATTTTTGTTATTATTGTTTTGTACATTCATTCATTTATTTTTTAGGACAGTGTTAAATAAATATGTAAAAAAAATGAAAAAAAAAATGAAGCAGTGATGTGTACTTTCACACTATATGTTAAATTTTTTTAACGATTCCATCAAGTCTCTAATTGAATAAAAAAATTACATGTTTAAATAAATATAGTTATAAGTATAACCGTAAATAAATCATTGGAATAATAGCAAAACATCATTTTTTTTAATGCTATTCTGGCTTAATTGTTGAAAATCTCGAAATTAATGCACATTCGATTTTATCCTCTAACATTATCTCTAATTTAATTAATAGCTTAAAAAGAGATTGAGTATTTATTTATTGAATTGCGTATAACATCTGCAAAGCTATTTCGAGTTGTTGTGGTTATTGATCAAATTTCGAAGATAACTTTCAAATATTTTAGGAAAGAATTTAGTTTCTAATCGAAGTTTTTAAAAGTTTCGAACAGATATTATGTCTCAGACAGACACAATGCATATTATGGGACGTGCAATTTAAGAAAACGTACAAAGCAAATAAAGAATGAAATTATGTATATATATATATAAATATTTTGGTAATTTAGCTGCTGTGGAAAAAACTGAGTAAATTAACAATAAGTACTTCATGTTTATAAGTTATTTGGAGTGTGAAAGAATTATTGACATTATTTAATATTTAATTAAAAAAATATATATCTTCTTACTTGAAAGGTCTTCATTTAAAACAATAAATACTGTTAATCAATGCAAAAAAATCAGTATTAATTAATATTAGCAGCATTTAGTAGAGTCATAAGTATCCATAATAAAAATTACAATATTTTATTATTTCTAGTGAATGAAGATACATAAAATATTCTTTGTAGTAATTTACTGAACTTTCAAATATTTACTATGCATAGTTTCTTGCTTAAATAATTCTTAAATAAATTAGTGTTGTAATGAAGTTTTTTTGTAATGACAAGGAATAAATTATTTTTTATACACTGCAAATTCCTGAAATGCATTTAGAACACTTACTGAACATAATAATTAACACTTCTAACTAAAAACGTTTTGACAGTCATTTGAATGTTTTGCGAATATGTTGTGCCAGTAAAAAGATTGTGCAAAAAGTGTTCTTAAAAATTACATATTTTTCCAAGAAATTCAGTTTTTTTAGATTTATTGACAAAATTATTCAACTCGGTCATTAATGTCCTGATTTTTTTTCTATGAAGTAAACCATGCCTTATTTCTTTTATAAAATTGTGTAATTTTAAAAATGCCACGTAGAAATTGTTTTGTGTGGTGTTTACAATGTGTTGTTAAATTGGTGACAATGTAATGTATAGTACAATACTCTTGTAAAAGAATATTTTTATCAAAACTATTAAACTCGGGAGAACTCGCTAGAAATCTTGTCACACCTGAACTCGCTAGTGAGATTTTCTCTCACGGTGTCAAATGTCCTTTTTTTTTACCTTACAGCCCTTTAATACCAACATTTCTTTGTTTGCCTTAATATTTTTACTTACTAAAGAGGTATAAAACGATTCAAATGTATTTCTAAAGTTTTAATTAAACTAAAAAAATGATTTTAAATAAGAGTGTTATTGCAACAGTTCCTAAAATAAAATAAAAATTTAAGTATAATGGTTAAAATGGATTAATAAATTATATTGAAATTTAAAATATATAGATACTTATATATAAATAAAAATGCTCGTATTTGTTCTGTATATAGCAAGCAAAAAATAAGAAACCTTAACAATGAGGACAGTACTTTATGGGTTAGGAATAATTAGATTATAGTACTATAATAATTGTAAAAACAAATTTATATTTTATATATAGGAGAAGAAAAAATAAAAATAAATGAATTAGCAAAAACAACCAATTAAAACTATAAAGAATACAATATGAAGGAAAAAACAAATAAAAAACATTGACATTTCAGTTGTGAATTGTGACAGTAAGCCCTAGTCACTGCTGTGATTTATAACTTTTTCCACACTCCTGACAACTGTACAAGGTATGTGATGGAAAAATTGGGACGTTTCAGTTCTAACATACTTTATTTGTCTTCTTGTACTTCCTTCTCGGGCAAAAAGTACAAAATCCTATACCTTTTGCTTTTTATTTGTCTCGATAGACATTTTAACCCCTGCAATCCTTTTTTTTTTTGTAACTCTATCTTAAGGGCATATATTCTGGATAGTCTATCTTGTAATGAGGTGTAATTTCATCAAACTCGAGGCCAGTTCTTTCAAAAAAGTCCTCCTTTCAACAACATTAGGAGCGTTTGCTTTATAGATAATTAGGCTGTTGACACCTCCTGTATTCATAATACCAAAAAATACAGTCAGTGGCCATCTGAATGATACTATAGCAACTGAGTAAGATGCATGAGCATGTAATAAGCAATTTCCATCGCCTGGTCATTGTTAGGCTAAAAGACAATAGAAGACTATCTGAACCACTTTAAAAAGGTGGGTTACGCGAAGACTCGCTGTAAAAAAAAAAAAAAAAAAAAAAAAACCTCAAGTTTTGTGAAAATAAATGTTACGTCCGAACTCGCTGTGAGAGAAACACTCACTGCTTCCTTCTTTGAAGCAAAACACCTTTCCCCAACGCTTTCCTGAAAGACACTGAATCTGTTCAAGCGCTTCTTCCCCTGCCTTACAGTCCTACCTCCAGCTATAGAAGAGATCAGCATCTCTCTTATAACATCATCACTCTGCGACAAAAAAAGTACGAATGTGAGAGAAAATCTCACGTAGCGAGTTCTCGCGGTTAAAATACTATTGCGCGGTTACAATACTGCGACAAAAAAAGTACGAATGTGAGAGAAAATCTCACGTAGCGAATTCTCGCGGTTAAAATACTGTTTCATCACAATTGGAACATATTTATAGATAGCAACACTTATACAATACATTAAGGACACACTCATAACACATAAATCATTTGTATATGAAGCTTTCAAAATCATAACACATTAATGTGTTGTAAATTTTGTGACAAAAAGTGTTCCAAAATGTATTTATTTGAATTTTTCAGTGCAGCTTTGTACTGGTTCTGTTTTTTTTTTTTTTTTTTTTTTTTTTTTTTTTTTTTTTTTTTTTTTCATGTGAAATGTATGTATATACTCAAGTTTTCTCTTATATTAATACAAGTATTTCTCTCTATTTAGTAGATCAGAATTTAAAGTTAATCATTTCCTTAATTTATCAATACCTCAACTTCGGTAAACTTATTTGAATTCTTGATTCACTAGATCTTTACCAGTGAATACTAGATTAAACTATACTCAGATTCAAAGATTAAAGTTGGTGGCTGAAACCTTACCATGTCCCTTTATTGAATAGCAAATCATTAAACAAATCCTTTTAAGCAATTTAAGAACATTATGCATGACTGAAGCAATAATTTAAGGAGTTTCATAATGGACGTGGTTTGCAGGTATATCTCACTTCTTTTATTTTCGAAACCATTAAAGGACCTGGCATTATTTCATTTTTATGTTTTTGATGTGTTTATCTTATCACTAAAACAGTTGCCACTGGTATATAAAGGAATTTATTCACTTGAGTAAGACAGGTTTTCGCGCTTCATTTGCTTCTGTTTTTATTTTTGCTTTTTCTGATTTTCTCTATCCCCCCCTTCCCTATAATTTTTCTTCTCTTTGAAGAAGTTAAGACCTCAGTTGTTTGTTTTTGTCCACCTGATGGTTTAGGTTTGAGGAATAGGACTGATTGCAACTAGTCAGGAAATCCCATTTAAAAAAAAAGGGTCGATCTACTAAAAAAACTTTAGTGATCCTTGTAATTACTAAAAAAATTTTAGTAATCTTAGTCGGTTACAAAAAAATCTGTAAGAATTACTAGAAAAAAGTTAGCAACGAATAGAATTAATAGATTTATATTTTTAATAGCTCTTACTAAAACTTAGTTGGTGTGGCCTTGATAGCATAGTGGTTATAGTAATGGACTCCAGGATCAAAGGTCTCGGGTTCGAAACTGGCCACCGCCAAATACGCCCCGAATATATGTAGTGTCTCGTTAATAAAGGGATTATGAAAATCCTGTCGGAGCGGGTAGGAATGTTTGGTGTTGCCATCTATTGCGGTTTTGCTTAAAATCTTCCGCTTCAGATGTCCGAAGGAAGCTCCTGCCTTTCGGGCGCAAGTAATGGTTATTAAAAATAATTTTGGAGCTATTACTAAAATTTGCTTGGTGGCTCATACTAAAAATTTTTAAGTTAGTTATACAAAAAAATCTTTTGTTCAGTTTACGAAAGAAATGCTTGTTTCACTTGCAAAAAAAAAGTTTGTAATGGTTACGAAAAAATTCTGTGGAATACAAATTTACTAAGAAATTTTTAGTTACCTCTTGAATTTTTTTTTACAGTGTAGAGGCAACGGCTGGCAATAAATTAATGCCATTGGATCTGTAGTTTGAAGCAACTTTTTTTGCAGGCCCACATAATTTCTTGGTGCATGGAACTTCAGGTATAGCCTTTTTCCACATGCGTCGCTTGTGGTAGTAAAACATTTATCATTAATTGAACCATCAGAGATTGAAAAAGTATATTTTTAGATTGTATGTGGGTTGTAAGGGATAAATCCCTGTAACTGAGAACTCAGAAGTGGTATTTCGTACTATGGCTCTCCTGCTCTATGTTGCATTCAAATGAGTTTTATTCATTTTTTTTTAAAATAACGATTAGAATATGAAACATAGGGTACTGAAAAACCCCTTACTTGTATTTTCTTTTGCTAAAAGATTTTACTAAAAAACTGTGTAAACAACAGTTGGTGCAACTGTTTTTCAAGTATACGTAGCATTACATTTATTGACTAAAAGGCAAAGCAAGTTAAAAAAAAGGGGGCTGGCAGGAGGGCTTATGTACATTAAAATCTAAAGTCTTATTTTAATAAAATAAAAATATTCAATTTCTTGGTAGAAGAGATGTGTAACCATTTCTCACCTAAACAGTTGTTTGAAGTCTTTATAAATGTGTGAAGTTTTTAAAAATTTATTAGCTGAAATACAGAGAATACTATAATAGAAATATACACAGTTACGTAATATAAATTAATATTGCATGTCTAATTTTAATAAGAATAAAATATACATCTTGAATACCGTGGTGCGAGAAATAATGTAATCATTTCTCACTTAAAGCTTTATTTGAATAGATTTACATATAATTTCGGTATTATTAGCTTAAAAATAAAGAATGAAAAGAAAACATTCATAAGTTAGAATAACATAACATTTTTTAAAAATAATAATAAACTACATGTAATCAATAACATGGTAGAAGGAATAATGCATTTCAAATTTAAAGCTGTTTCTTTCCAAATTTTCTGACTTCTTGCAGATTTATGCTAAAATTGGATTTCTTAAAGCTTCATCAAACATACGTTTAAAAATTTCATTTTTTGGAATCTGAAATTTTCAGTAAAATATGCATTTATATAATTATTTCATACTATTTATTAATTACATCGAACGATGACAAATGTTGGAATTGCCTTAAGAAAAAAAATAGTCATTTACGCGTTTGTGTTATTTTTAATCTCAACTTTGCAGATGCTATGTTAAAAAAGAAAATATAGGCTAAAGTGACATTTATCAACATTTACTTGATGCGACTAATGAATGCATTTTTTAATTAATTTTTTTTTTAAATGACGTATGTAAATTTATATCATATTCTCTTATGTTCCATTTTGCTTTGTATTTAATTATATGGATAATTTCTTAAAATTTATTTGCTAAAAAACACAGTACGTAAAAGAAACATGCGCAATGTATATTAATATTGCATATCAAATTATAATTGTAATAAAATGTACATAATCAACACCGTGGTTTGGGAAATAGCGTAATCATTTTACATTAAAAGCTATTGTTTGAATTGATTTATAAATAGTTTCAATTTATTTGCTGATGAATAAAAAATGGAAAAGAAACATACATAAGTAATAATAATATTAAACGCATTCTTTGAATAATAATAAATTACACATATCTAGTTACGTGGTAGAAGAATAATGTAACCGTATATAAATTAAAGGTGTTTCTTTTCGAATTTTCTGATTTGTTACATGTTTTATGCTTTAATTGGACTTCGTGAAGTTTAATCGAATATACGTTTATAAATTTTTATCGTTCAATCTTAAATTTCATATAAAATCCGCTTTTAGGTAATTACTTCGCACCATTAATCCACACATTCCGCACGGTGATAAATGTTGAAATTACCGTAAGAAATAAAATATTTATTTCCGCGTTTGTGTTACTATTAAATTTAACTTTGATAATGTTGTGTAAATAAATATATATATATATGCACAACGTTAAAGTTAAATTTATCAACAGTTACTTGATTCCACTAATGAATGCATTTTTCTTCACATAAAAATATTTTTTTAAATGATACATGTTAATTAAACTCATAATGTTTTATGTTCCAATTTTCATTTATATATTTTTACAAAATATGCCCTATTTACTTTTATTACTGAAAGTCACAACTGAAAGAAACAATTATAACATAAACATTAACGTGTTTTAATGTAGGCATTGTAATATAAGCTCTGTAATAAAACGAAATGCAATTTTTACATTTAATCGTCTATCACTTTTTTTTCCTTTTAAAAATTAGGTGGTATTCTTGTTTCTTCCAGCCATTAATTAAAATTATTTTATAGAATACTCAAATTTATTTCTGAATCAACGGTCTCATTTCTAATTTCAAGAACATACAAGAAGAAGTAATAAAATCATTTGTCGCCTACAGTATTCTTTTCTCCGACTTTCGGAGTTCTTTACAGGAATATACTTTGTATAATGAGACATGGTTAAGTGCCTTGAAATATACGTAAATCCAATTTTTTTTTTTTTTTTTTTTTTTTGCTAATGGAATTTTTATCTAAATTCTGCATTAACATAAATACATCGTATTTTTGTGTTTTACTGTACACAATGGCAAATAATAGTATCGTCGTAAGAAATAAAATATTCATATTCCATTTAACTTACTTTTTGGCTTAAATAGCGCAGATAATATAAAAAACAAAATAATAATAAATAAATTACCAGTAAATATGTTTTCTTTTATAAATTAAAAACTTTCTCGAAAGTGTCCTGATTGAATATTTACTGGTAATTTATGTTAAGATAGATTTAGATAGATTAGTTTATAATTAGCTCTTGAGATCTTGATTGTTTATTATTTGTTATTGTTTTTGTTTTTGTTCTTTTTATATCCTCTGCATTTAAACTAAGTTAAACTAAGGAGTAATTTAAATGGGAGAATGCATTTTATGTCATTATGAAAAAATATAAAAGTAATATAATCTAGAGATTTTTATTGCTTAAATTATTAAAAGATTTTATTGATTTTCTATCGATTTCAACAGATAAATCATAAAAAATATGAAGAATTTACTATAAAATTAATAAAAAAATAATTAACAGATTTATGAAAATAAATATAATGGTCGGTTTAAGAATATTTCATCATTAGATCAATTTCTACTTAGATATTTAAATAATAACATAAAATGTCTATAATTATTTCATATATATACATGCTTTCCCCTATAAGTATATTGTTGCACTTATATATAATGAAATGACTCAATTGCAGTGAAGAATTAGTTTTATTTACATATAAATATAATAAAAATAGCATTGTAATGTAAACATTAACCTGTTTTCTTATACGGGTTTTAATTTGAGCAATGTAAGCGCTATAATAAAAAGAAAGGCAATTTCTGTAATTAAACATTCATCTCTTTTTTCCATTTAAAAATTATAGAGCATACTTTGTATCTTCAAATAATTAAATTAATTATATGGGAAACTCAAATTTATTTCTGAACCAATGGCGTCATTACTAACTTCAAGAATAGGATAGAAGAAGTAATAGAATCATTTCCAGATAAAGTATTTTTTTCTTCAGAATTTAGCAGTTTTTACAGAAATATTCTCCGCTTAAAGAGAGTTTGTAAAGTGTCTTGAAATCTACATAAATCCCATTTTTTCGTTAATGGAATTTTCCTGTGAAACCTGCATCAACATAAATACATCGTATTTTTTGTGTTCTCTGCACGATGGCAAATGGGGAATCGTCGAATGAATTTAAAATATTCATTCATTAAAATATTCATTAAAATATCATTCGCTTTATTACCCGTTTAAATTATTTTTTGGATTAAATGTGCGTAGAATGTAAATAATAATAATAATAATAATAAATAATTTACCAGCAAATATGTTTCTATTTTTTGTAAATTCAAAATATTCTTGAAAAGTGGCTGTAGATTTTTATCACGATGAAAAAAAAGTAAAAAAGCAATTAAGCTCGAGATATTTTTATTGATTTTTTTTTTTTTATTTCAACACATAAATGTAAAGAAAAAATATAAATAATCTGTTTAAATAATTAAAGTAAAATAATTAAAATAATTTTGAAATTAAATGTAACGGTCGGTTGTAGAGTATTTTATTTGGAATTAGATACAATTTTTCATAGATAATAAAACTAATAACAAAATAGTTCTGTAAATATTTACACACATATATATATGCTTTCCCGTATAAATATGTTGTAAGGGTTCAGTTACGTTGAAAAAATAGTTTTCTTTGCTTATAAGCGTAATAAAATAGCATTATAATGTAGACATTTGTGTTTCAATATACGGATTTTAATTTGAGCAATGTAAGCGTTAGAATCAAAATAAATACAATTTTCACATTTAAACATCCAAGCATCTATTTTATTCTTTTTTAAAATATGAAAGCATTCTTCGTTACTACATGCCATCAATTAAATTAATTATATAGAATTTTCAAATTTATTTCAGAATTAAAGGCGCCGTTGCTAATTTCAAGAACAGGATACAAGATGTAATAGAATCATTTCTCGCCTAAAGTATTTTTTTCTCCGGATTTCGTAGTCCTTACAAAAATATTCTTTGTATAATGAAACTTGGTAAATTGTCGAAAAATATTCATAAATCCCATTTTTTGCTAATGGAATTTTCATATAAAACCTGCATTAACATAAATACATCATAATTTTCGTGTTTTACTCTGCACGACGGCAAATGATAGCATCGTCAAAAGAATTTAAAAGATTCATTTACTCTTTTAAATTACTTTTTGGATTAAACAGTGCAGATGATATTAATAATAATAATAATAATAAATAAGTTACCAGTAAATATGTTTCTATTTTTACAAATTCAAAATTTTCTTGAAAAATGGCTGTATAATTTTATCATTATGAAAAATGTAAAAGCAATTTTGCTCTAGAGATTTTTATTTTTATTTATTTTTTTTTTTTTATTTTTTTTTTTTTTCATTTTCAACACATGAATCTAAAGAAAAATATAAAGAATCTGTTATAAAAATAATAGAAAAATAATAAAAAAAATTGTGAAAATAAATGTAACGGTTGGTTTCAGAGTATTTGATTGGGAATTAGGTATTTTTATACATATTTAAACAAATATCAAAATATTTCTATAAATGTATACACATATATAGATGTTTTTCCTTAAAAGTATGTTGCAAACTTTATATATAAAGGAACTTTAATTCAGTTACAGCGAAGAACGAATTTGCTATGCATATAAGCGTAATAAAATAGCACCGTGTTTCATTATATGGATTTTAATTTGAGCAATATAAGCACTATAACCAATATTTAAAAGTATTCTTCGTTTCTTCCTGCCATTAACAAAATTAATTATAGAGAATACTCAGATAAATTTATTTCTGAATTAACGGCGCCGTTGCTAATTTCAGGAACAGGATAGAAAATAAAGTAGAATCATTTCTCACCTAAAATATTGTTTTCTCCGAATTTCGCAGTACAGATATTTCTGTAACTGATATTCTGTTACTGATTTTCTTTCTATAATGAGACTTAGTGAAGTGCCTGGATATCTACATAAATCCCATTTTTTTGGCTAATGGAATTTTCATGTAAAATCAGCATTAACATACATACATAGTATTTTTCGTGTTTTACTGTGCACGATCGCAAATGACAGTATGTTCGCAAGTAATAAAATATTCATTTACCCGTTCAAATTAATTTTTGTATTAAATAGAGTAGAGTATACACTGTAAAAAATATCTGTTAATATACACAAACTTTTCCGTAAAATTTTACGGAATAGTTTCAATTTTCCAAGAAAGCAGCAGTATTTCTGTATTTCACGATTTGCGATTACAAATGCAGGTGTTGATTTCAAATACGTCATTACAGTAGAAAAATAATATTCTTAAAAATAATAATATAAATTTTTCCTACCTTTCTTGAGGGTTCTTGAGGGATGTACGGTGGGCAAAATCGTAATTCTTGGCCATCTTCAAAAACAGAAAATCCACAGCAAAAAAAAGACAAAACGTAAACACACAAAAAACTTGAATATTTACACGCGCGCACAGATATTACATGTTTCTTGATCATTATTCTTAATACGAATACATCGAAATCTGAAAGATACAAAAAGAACATTAATAAAAAAGATCGTAAAATAACCAATCAGCGTTTAGTTTGCACAAGAAAGAAAAAATAAATAAATAAAAGAATGTTCTCAAAATGAGCGGCTGCTGGCGCCAGGGAGTCTTCGTGAAGAGTGTTTTCACACTCCCCACCTTGAGTTTATTAGGGGACAGAACTCAATCACTGCAGTTGGAGTCTTTCGGGCGGCCGTACAATTCGACCACGGCGAGTAGTCAAACGCTTTTGCAGTACTGCATCACTTTGATTATCGGCGATTCCATTCACCTCCAAAGAACAAAGTTTCTTAATGGGACGAATTAGCATTCCAGTTGCAGTCTTCAACTTTACTACGCGCACAACGCCATCTTGACTGGGTATAAGTTCGGTAACTCTACCAAGAGGCCAGTTTATTCGGCTAGAATTTTCCGTCCATATCAGGACAACATCTCCTACACACAAAGATCTTGATTTTTTCCCACTAAAGACCGAACATTTTAATGTGCCGAGGTATTCGCTTCTAAATCTTGATTTTAAATCATTTCTAATTTTCATTCTATAATGGTATCGTTTATTCATTTCTTTGTGGTCTAGAAATTGTAATTCAGGCATACCTATTTTAGTATTTTCCTGTAAGAACATTGAAGGAGTTATAACTTCAAGATCTTCATTATTATCTGTAACATACGTCAAGGGGCGGGCATTTATAATACTTTCACAATCGCAGATAACGGTATGTAGTTCTTCAAAATTTAAAGACGACTTTCCCGATACCCTTCTCAAGATTCGTTTCAGGATTCCAACAAGCCTTTCCCAAAATCCACCCCACCAAGGTGCAGAAGGTGGAATAAATTTCCAATGTATACGTGAAAACGCAGTAACCGCTTTTACTTTTTCATAGTCAATTGTTTTCAATAAATTGTGGCAGCCAGTAAAGCTTGTGCCGTTATCTGAAAATATTATTGCAGGACGACCTTGTCTAGAAATAAAGCGTTTCAGTCCTAAGATAAAACTTTCGGTTGAAAGAGCTGTCAATAGCTCGAAATGCACAGCTCTAAAAACTGCACACGTGACTATCAAAATCCAGACTTTAGATTGATTTTTGAAATAAAGAGGCCCGCACAGATCGATTCCTATTATTTCGAAAATCGCGGCTTCTCTGACACGATCAAGAGGTAAGACACTTTCTACTACATCAGGTGGTTTTGCTGAGTGCCTTTTACAAATGATACATTTGCCGATTACCTTTTTGATTGTTTTCTGACTCTTCAGCACCCAGTAATTTTCTCGTAACGCAGTCATCAACAAGGGTACGCCACAATGACCGAATTCTAAATGTTTCGAAAATATAATCTGTTCTACGACGTAATGATTTGAAGGGAGTAAGATAGGTAATCTAAAATTAAATTCATCTTCTCGTTGAAATATTTTCGTTTTTACGCGTATGATTCCTTCCGAATCTGTTAAAATATTCAGGCATTTCAATCTTTGGTTATGTTCATTCCCAAAGGGTTCTTTTTCAACTAATTTTAATAATACTGTTTCTGCCGCTTTTAATTCGTTGTGGGTTAATTGACCGAATATTCTGTCGGTACTACTCCTTTTCGAAATTTGGTAAAATCGCAAAATCCAACCAGTAACTCGCAAAATTTTATTGTAAGAGGAAAAGCTATTATAAAATTAGGAGCGGTCACAATAGTTTTTCTTTTTTCAGAATTCACTATATCCATATTAGGAAAAATATTAGTATTAGGCCAATTTTCCTTTGATTCTGAAAGCCATGATGGCCCTAACCACCACTGTGATTTAATAAGGGATTTTGCACAACAACCGCGTGACGGTAAATCTGCTGGATTCATATGTCCAGGTACGAAATTCCATGAAATGTTGGGGGTAAGCTTTCGAATTTCCCTAACTCTATTTTCTACAAATGTAGCCCAAGGACCTTCCCATTTTATGCAGTATAACACGTCCATTGAATCTGACCAATAGAAAATATCAACATTTTCTAATTTCAAATCATTTTTAATTATATTAGACAATCTAGCTCCAATACAACAGGCCAATAACTCAAGGCGTGGAATGGAAATGTTCTTTAGAGGAGCTACTCTAGAACGAGCCTGAATAAGTTGACAAGTTACACGATTTTCTACTTCATTTCTTAGATAAATGCATGTAGCGTAAGAAAATTTACTAGCATCGCAGAAAATATGTAAAGATAAGTTTCCCTCTTTTAGAGATAAGTTAGACAATCTTCGCGGGATCTCAAGATTTCCCAAATCATTAATTTCCTTAGTCCATTTTCTAAATTCCTTAACTATCTCATCGGGCAGCTTGGAGTCCCATGACGCCTTTATTTTCCAGCATTTCTGTAAAAGTAATTTTGGAATTAAGGTCATGAGGCAAGTGAAACCGATGGGATCGGTTCTTTTAGTGATGCACTCACTTTCCAATTTAAAATTCCGAAAATCACACGATAAAGTATCACTCTTGGTGTCCCACATTAAACCAAGTAAGGGAGTTTTATCCTCATCCGCATCAATCAAATGACCCTTTTCATTAAAGCCTAATCCAATTTCTTCGCACCGATTATGACACCAACCACGAAGATCAAATTGTGCCGAAGCTAAGAGTTTCCGTGCTTCCTTGCGAAAATATTCTAACTCTTCTAACGATTCTACACTAGCTACACAGTTATCTACATAGAAAGATTCTTTAAGTTTTATAGCAACATCTTTAATGTTCTCGGGTGTTTCATCTAAGTGACGTGTTAGAGTAGCGCCCAAAAGGAAGGGGCTACAACTAATCCCAAAGAGAACCCGACAATGTCTATAAATTTCAAGGTTTTCTGAATTCCCATCTCTCCACCAGAAAAAACGTAAATAATCTCTATCCTTTTCATTCAGTGATATCTGTAAAAAAGCTTTACGAATATCTGCTACAATACCTATCTTTCCCACTCTAAATCGATTTAGAACAGAAGGAATTAGTTCAATTAAATTAGGTCCCTTCTCTATACAATCATTTATGGAAACAGAACCCTTAACATGTGCTGATCCATCAGATACTGGCCTAATTTTGGTCGTAGAATTAGGTTTTATTACAGCTCTATGAGGGAGATAATGGACTTTGGTGTTAAGTTTTTCCTCTCCTTTCACTCTTTCAATAATCCCTTCCGTTTCCCACTCATTTAAAACTGCTTCGTAATCTTTCAACAGACCGCAATTTTGGAGATTCTTAATATTCTTTTGCAGGCGTTTTATCGCTAAATCTTTATTACTTGGAATGGGAGGATGCTCACTTAACCAGGGAAGACAAACTTTGTACCTACCATCATTTTCGCGTCTTAGGGTTTCTTTAAAATGCTCCAAAACTAATTTCTGAACTTCTTCCTTAGTTTGTTTTTCCGCCGGATCTACTATGCCTAAAGAATCTAAATTCCACAAATCTGTAATTTTTGCATCGTTTACATATAATGAAAGGACCAAAAGAGAACTATCCCTTTCATTTCCGCCAATTTTGCCCATAGTAGTCCAACCTAGTTTTGTTTGCATCGCAACCAAACCACAAGATAAATTTTCTATTTTTCCTGTAAACAGTTCTCCCACAACATCTGCTCCCAAAAGTATATGTATCTCATTTACATTTCTTTCATATAAACAATTTTTACCTTAAGGACAGATATCGCTCAAAAATATATTTTTTCCTTTTAATTCCGCAATACAACGAATGTCTCTACTTTTGGGTACATTGACACAAATTTTTTCTTGTTCCATTGCCTCAATTTTAATCTTTTTACCTCCCCTTAAACCCCTTAAATTAACAGAATAACAGTTATGATCTACCATTGTTTCGGTACCTCCAAACAACCCGTGTGTAATTCTGATCTTTCTTAAACTTTTTAATTCCATCTTATTGGCTACGAACTTTGAAATATACGACTTAGAAGAAGCCGTATCTAACAATGCGCGTACTATATATTCACAACCATTATTTCTTACATAAACATATAAAGTTTGTAAATAATCTTCTTTCGGCAAGTTTTCATTCGCAAAAAGGGCCGTATCCGACACTTCGGTCTGTTGTTTAGATTTTTCCTTTTTTACGTTTCTATAACAAAATAATGTGTTATGATTCCCGTTGCAAATCCGGCATTTTATATTTTTTTTTGCAAAAACGCGATAGATGTTTTTTCATTTCTAGGCACTTAAAACATGCTCCTTTTTTCATTAGAATGTTTTTAATTTCATCAATAGATAACTCATTAGTTCTATCGCAATCAACCGATGAGTGATGAAATGATTCGCAAAAAACGCAGTTTATTACGTTTAAATTCCCTCTTTTGTTCGTTGACACTAAATCATTAGCTTTGGGATAATTTTTTTGTTTATTGTTATTTCGAAATTAATTAAAGTTTTTCTTTTCAGGAGGAATTAAAATTTTTCTATCTTCGTTAATTGGGTTTATTACTAGATTAGCCTTTTCTCTTGCTTTTAAACAAGTAGATAAAAAATTCATTAGTTCTTCAATTTCATAAAATCCTTTTTCATTATCGGACTTGTTAAGTTCTATTAACAAATCTTTCGGAATTGTTTTCAAAATGGTTGTACATAATACACTTGAAATGTTATTTATATCTGTTCCTAAGCTTTGCAAACTTCTCAGTTCCACTGATAATTTATCAAAATATTGTCGGAAAGCATATATATCATTCGAAGTTCTCAACGGCTTGATAGCTAAAAGATTACTAATATGATTATGTATTAATAATTGTTTTTTAGCAAACCTACTTTTCAGCAATTCTATAGCCGCATCGTAATTTTTTCGGAAACAGGAAAACCTTCAATTGTGTTTAAAGCGGTCGATCTTAAATGTGATTTTAAATAATTAAATTTATCAACTTTATTTAACGACTTATTATCATGAATGGCCGATTCAAAACAGCTCCAAAAGGAAAGCCATTCATTTATATTTCCATCAAATATTGGTATGAGCAATTTCGGTAACTTAACTTTTACAGAATTATCCACTTTTTCATTAAATGCACTGTCTGAAAATTGTTCTTTGTTACTTTCTTGTTTTGATTTTAAATTTAAAAATCCGGCATTTAATTCTCTAATTTTTTTATTTGTGCGTGACTTCCATAATATGACATTTTCGCTATACTTTTCAGCGGCTTCTAATTCTTTCTCTAAATCATCGGGATTGACTAATAATTCAATTGAATATTATCTGTTGTCTTAAGTGACTTAAATTTGTCAGTCAATGTTTCAACATGTTCTTGCAGTTCTTCAATAGACAAATCGCCTGATTTTATGGAAGTTTCGATTTTATTTAGAATTTTCGTAACAGCAGATCGAAAAATCGTTCTTCTTTTTTTAAGTGTTTTTAAATTTTCAGCCATTTTTTTCTTTTTCTCTACTTAATTAGTTAATTTCGAAATTCAAATTCTTAATTATTTCAAAATATATTACCACCGTACATTCCGCGGCAGGGATGCCATGTTGATTTCAAATACGTCATTACAGTAAAAAAATAACATTCTTAAAAATAATAATATAAAATTTTCCTACCTTTCTTGAGGGTTCTTGAGGGATGTACGGTGGGCAAAATCGTAATTCTTGGCCATCTTCAAAAACAGAAAATCCACAGCAAAAAAAAGACAAAACGTAAACACACAAAAAACTTGATTATTTACACGCGCGCACAGATATTACATGTTTCTTGATCATTATTCTTAATACGAATACATCGAAATCTGAAAGGTACAAAAAGAACATTAATAAAAAAGATCGTAAAATAACCAATCAGCGTTTAGTTTGCACAAGAAAGAAAAAAAAATAAATAAAAGAATGTTCTCAAAATGAGCGGCTGCTGGCGCCAGGGAGTCTTCGTGAAGACTGTTTTCACAGCAGGAATTGTTCCGTAAATTTCACCGGAAACACAACAACTACCGTTTTAAACAGCACAAGTTATCAGTATTCTTAGCTGATAAGTATCGTGGCGCCATCTGTACGACAAATAGAAAAAAATAGCAACATTTCTCTATTTTTTTCTGTTTTAATAATAAAACGATGGCATATTTTTACAATATTAAAATAATAATAATAATAAAAATTATTAATTCTTTTTAAGTTTCATATAGTTAAGGAAAGTTTTTTTTTCAGTATGATTTTAAAATAATGTTTAATTTATTTATATTATATTATAAAAAGTGCGTAGGTTATTTAAAGTGAAAAAAAATCTACTTTCAATTTTAATGTATATATTTTTTAATCTATTCAAATTAAGAAGCTCGCACATAAAATTTAAAGTATATTAAGAAGATAGCATAAATTTACAATAATAATAATAATAATAATAATAATAATAATAATAATAATAATAATAATAATAATAATAATAATAATAATAGTAAGATTTATTAATTCTTTTTAAGTTTGAGATAGCTAAGGAAAGTTTTTATTTTTCAGTATAATTTTAAAATAATGTTTGATTAATTTATATCGTAATATAAAAAGTGCGTAAGATATTTTAAGGTGGAAAAAATCTACTTTTTATTTATATATATATATATATATATATATATATATATATATTAATATATTCAAATTAAGAAATTCGCACTTAAAATTTCAAATACATCGAAATTTATTACTGAAATTATTATCATTTGGCGATTACCTAAGTCATAAAAATCAATAAATGTAAATTTTAATAACCCATAGTAATTATCTTTATTGAGTTTACAATAGATCGTCATACAAAATACTTATTAGAATACATGTTTTTTTTTAAGTGTGTTAGTATCCTTTTATAAATAAATAAATAAATATGAATAATATTACAATAGAACTTTCAAACTCTTCCAAAAAAGAAGGAAACAAAAATTTTTAATAATTTCATTCTTGCATGTAATATTTTAAAGGATGGAATTTTTTATTATAAAGCTAAAATTAAAAAGCTAAAGATTAGAAATTATAGAAAGAAAATCTGTGAAACTTGATTTAGAACTGTCCGTTCAATAAAAAAATATTATCTCTACAGAAATAAACCCGCGTTCAAAATCTTGTCTTTACTTTATGAAATGCATCCGAAATAACTAAAGATATTTGATAAGGTGCTATCTGAAATCCTAGTGTAATGGTATTACAGTGCCCCATGGAGGGTAAATAACATTTCTTCACTGTTGTTTAAATTAAATGTATATAATATGTCCCTGAAGTTAACGTGGCTTTTAAAGTAAAGAAAAAAAATCACAAAGATTTTAGTTTGTCCTAGAAAAATTCTTTTAACTTTTCAAACGAGAATTTTTACATAATGAAACATTAAAAAACGAAAATATTTTGCGAAAAAAAGTAAATATTTCTGGAAATTTTTTTCCGCTAAAAAACGGAAGTAGTACTGTCGTCTAGATTACCAGTACTATTTCCGTTTTTTAACGGAAATTTATTTTCACAGTGTAGATATATATAAAGATTAATAAATAAATCAACAGTATGTATTTTTAGCTCACAGGCTATCATAGCCTGAGAGCTTATGTACCCGCCCGTTCTGTATGTACGTTCGTACGTTTGTATGTTCGTTCGTGCGTAACGCGATAACTCATGATAAAAATAGCGGATTCACTTGAAATTTTGTATATAGGTATATCCTGATAAGGTGCTTCCCTGATTAGTTTTTGGAGTTCATTCGATATGTAAAAGAGGGGGAACGGAGGGCTCATGTCTCTCCCCTTAATTGATATAAACGAGATTTTCATGCAGAATTAACAGTTTTCGTTCAAAATTTAGATATAGGATCATTCTGATGAGGCGATTCCGTGACTGTCGTTAGGTGTTCATTGAATAAGTATAAACATGGAGAACGGGGGGCTCATGCCCCTCTCCTTAATTGATAAAAACGGGATTTTCATGCAGAATTTACAGTTTTCGTTCAAAATTTAGATACAGGATCATTCTGATGAGGTGATACCGTGGCTGTTATTAGGTGTTCATTGAATAAGTATAAACAGGGGGAGCGGGGGGCTCATGCCCCTCCCCTTAATTGATATAAACGGGATTTTCATGCAGAATTTACAGTTTTCGTTCAAAATTTAGATACAGGATCATTCTGATGAGGCGATACCGTGGCTGTTATTAGGTGTTCATAGAATAAGTATAAACAGGGGGAACGGGGGGCTCATGCCCCGCCCCTTATTTGATAT
The DNA here is from genome assembly GCA_964019185.1 of Maratus speculifer. Classification (NCBI taxonomy): domain Eukaryota; kingdom Metazoa; phylum Arthropoda; class Arachnida; order Araneae; family Salticidae; genus Maratus; species Maratus speculifer. The sequence continues at coordinate 111,369,311 of OZ025292.1, read as the reverse complement.
AAATGGAATTTTCATGCAGAATTAACAGTTTTCGTTCAAAATTTAGATATAGGATCATTCTGATGAGGCGAGACCGTGGCTGTTATTAGGTGTTCATTGAATAAGTATAAACAGGGGGAACGGGGGTTCAAAATCCCCTCCCCTTAACTTGTATAAATGGAATTTTCAATCAGAATTGTCAGATTTCGTTCAAATCTCTGAATAGTTTTGGAAGTTTAATTGTTAAGTATAAAAGAGGAGAATAACTCCTCTTAAATTATATAAATGTTAAATGGGTTTTTATTAAGAATTATCCGATTTGCTCTGAATTTTGGATATAGTTTTTTTAATATTATAAAGCATGTACTTGATAGTTTAGGAGGTTCAATGATTAAGTATAAATAAGGAGAAATGGGAGAGCTCTTTCCCCTTCTTAATTTTTTTTTCGAACGGAATTAACAAAAATACAAGGCTGTAATGTACAATTAGTATGCGTAGCCTGTGAGCTCAATGCCATCAGTTTAACTGGGCAATATTCTTTTTTATTTATTTTATAAATCCACAATTTTCAAGATAAGTTCTTTGAAAAGTGTCTTTTTGAAATTTTACTGGTAATTATTTAATATTCTTTTGTTTATTTTATAGTCTCTGCACTAGTTAAGCTAAAAAGTATCTTAAACGGGAAGATGAATATTTCATTATTATGAAAAAATATAAAAGTAATTTGGTTCTAGAGTTTTTTATTCTTTTCTATTTCAACATATAAGTCAAAAGAAAAAATATATAAAGAATTTGTTATAAAATGAATAAAAATATAATTAAAAGACTAATAAAAGCAAATGAAACGGTCAGTTTAAGATTATTGTATTGCGGATTAGATCAATTTCTCCATACATGTTTTAATTTACATCATAATATTTCTATAACTGTTTTGATAAGTATACATGCTTTCCCATTAAAGTATGTTGCAGAATTTATCGTAAGTAATAAGTAATAAAATTTCAGTATCTCTATAGAGAAATCCTGCTTCAATTATAATAAAGAACTTGTTTGCTTTACATATAAGAATAATAAAAATAGCATTATAATGTAAACATTAAAGTGTTTTGATGTATGGGTTTTAATTTGAGCAATATAAGCACTATATAAAAATAAATACAATTATGACATTTAAACGTCCATCTATCTCTGTTATTTTTTAAATAGAAGGCGTTCTTTGTTTTTCATACTATTAATTAAAATAATTATATGGAATACTAAAATTTCTTTCTGAACCAACGGCGTCCTCACTAATTTCAAGAACAAGATAGAAGAAGTAATAGAATAATTTATCGCCTAAAGTATTTTCTTCTCTGAATTTCACAGTTCTTACTGATAGTCTGTATTCTTTGTATAATGAGACTTGGTAAAGTGTCTTGAAATCAACATAAATCCCATTTTTTCGCTAATGGAATTTTCATGTAAAATCTGCATTAACATATATTCATCGTATTTTTTGTGTTTTACTGTGCACGAGGGCAAATGAAGTATCGTCATAAGAAATAAAATATTCATTTACGCATTCAAATTGCTTTTTTGTTTAAAGGTGCGGATTATAAAAAATAAAAACAAAATAATAATAAATAAATTACTGTATTTTTTTCTCAGAATTTCGCGGTTCTTACAGAAATATTCCATTTTTTGCCCGTGAAAAGTGTATTTCTTGAATATTTTCTGGTCGTTTATTTACTATTATTTTGTTTATTTTATATCATATGCACTAGTTATGCTAAAAAAGTAACTTAAACGGGAGAATCAAATTTATATCATTATGAAAAAATAAAAAGGTCATATGGTTCTAGAGATTTTTATTGATTTTCTTCATATTTCAAGATTTAAATCATAAGAAAATAATATGAAGACTTTTCTATAAACTTTATGAAAATAATAATTAGTAGATTTATGAAAAAATATATAACGGTCGGTTTAAGAATATTTCATTGGAAATTACATCAATTTCACCTTAGATAAATTAACAACGTATTATTTGTAAAACATCATATAAATATATACATGCTTTCCCCAATAAGTATGTTGTAGAATTTATATATACTGGAATTTTGCTTTAATTGCAGTGAAGAACTAGATTTAGTTACTTATAAGCATAAGGCAAACAGTATTATAAACTAACGTGTTTTCTTACACGGATTATAATTTGAGCAATATAAGCAATATAATAAAGGATTAAAGGCAGAAATACAATTTCTGCCTTTAATCGTTCATCTTTTTTAAAAATTAGAATTCTCTGTATCTTCATACGTTAAATTAAATTAATTATATGGCAAACTCAAATTTATTTCTAAATCAAAAAAGTTGTTACTAACTTCAAGAATAGGATAGAAGAAGTTATATTATCATTTCTAGCCTAAAGTATTTTTTTCTTCAGAATTTACCAGTTTTTACAGAAATATTATCTGCCTGATGATACATGGTAGAGTGTCTTGAAATCTGCATAAATCCTATTTTTTTGCTCATGCAATTTTCATGTAAAATCTGCATTAACATAAATGCATCGTATTTTTGGTGTTTTACTCTGCACAAAGGCAAATGGTAGTATCGTCAAATGACTTTAAAATATTCATTTACCCGTTTAAATTAATTTTTGGATTGAACAGTGTGTGGGATGTAAAATAATAAATAAGTTACCAGTAAATATATTTCTATTTTTTGTAAATTCAAAATAGTCTCGAAAAGACACTGTAGATTTTTATCATTATGAAAAAACGTAAAAATAATTTTTCTTTAGAGATTTTTATTGATTTTTTTTTTCTATTTCAACACATAAATCTAAATAACAAATATAAAGAATCTGTTACAAAATTAAAGAAAAATAATTAAAATATTTATGAAAATAAATCTAATGGTCAGTTGCAGAGCATTATATTGTTAATTAAATATGTTTTATTCATGCATATTTAAACTAATAACATAATATTTATATAAATATTTGTATATACATCTATAATCTTTCCCTTATAAGTTTGTTGCAAAGGTTATATATAAAGATATTTTACTTCAGTTACAGTAAAGAACTAGTTTGATTTGCATGTAAGCATAATAAAATAGCATTGTAATGTATAGATTACCGTGTTTTAATATATGGATTTTAATTTGAGCAATATAAGCGCTATAATCAAAAGAAACACAATTTTCACATTCAAACATCCAAACCTCTACTTTTTCTTCTTTTTTTAATATGAAAGCATTCTTCGTTACTTCATAACCTCAATTAGATTAATTATATACAATATTTAAATTTATTTCTGAATTAACGGCGCTGTTGCTAATTTCAAGAACAGGATAGAAGAATTAATAAAATAATTTGTCGCCTAAAGTATTATTTTCTCCGAATTTCGGAGTTCTTACGGAAATATACTTTGTACAATGAGACTTGGTAAAGTGACTTGAAATCTACATAAATTCCATTTTTTTTTTTTTTTTGCTAATGAAGTTTTCATTTAAAATCTGCATTAACATAAATCCATCGTATTTTTCGTTTTTTAATCTGCACGATGGCAGATGATAGTATCATCGTAAGAAATAAAATATTTATTTATCCGTTTAAATTACAATTTTGGCTTGAATAATGAAGAAAATGTAAGAAAAAGGATAATAAATAAATTACCAGTAAAAAGGTTTTTTATTTTTTACAAATCCAAAATTTTCTTGAAAAGGGTGTTTAGAATATTTACATTATGAAAAAATATAAAAGCAATTTGCTTACAGAAATAGTTCTTGATTTTCTTTCGATTTTAAAAGATAAATATAAAGAAAATAAATGTAAATACTCTGAAATAAAATTAATTGAAAATTAATTAAGAGTTTATAAACATAAATGCAGTCAGTTTAAGAGTATAAAATAATAACTTAAAGTGTAACTATTTTCATACATATACATGCTTTCCCGTATACGTATTTTGCACCGTTATGTATATATATATGTATATATATATATATATATATATATATATGTGTGTGTGTGTGTGTGTATATGTATATACAGGGTGAGTCATAAATATTGAAACAATAGTCTATCTCCTTAAATATTACCTCTAGACCCATACTTCCAAATGCAAAAATTCATAAAAAAAGGTGAAATTTCTGATAAGATAAGTTGCAACTCCATGGGGGGTCTATTTGAAAAAAAATACAAAAATTAAATTTTTATACGGCCTCCGTAGAGCAAAATTCCCAATTAGAAAATTATTCCTTAGCCATTCCTAAATTGAACAAAAACAATTCCATCTCCGTATCTGAAAATCTGACAGAGATATTAAAATCCAAAATTCTCCGAAATTCGTGACTTACACCACTTTACGAATTGAACATTTCCAGCTGACTTTACCATGCCTGTAAACGATGAATTGTTGACTGATTTTCAAAGGAAATGAGGGATCGTCCACAGATTGTCTTTATTAAATGTCGATTCAAGACACTGCCTCTTATTTTGACATAATAAAGCAGCGTATTGATTTAAATCAAAATTTGTTTTCAAAAAAAGTTGATCGTTAACTCTGGAAGTTTGCATGTATCGCTGCCCGGCATAGAAAAATGTTAAAATCATAATTCGGATCAGCCTGGAAAAAAGTTTAAATCATAGCTCGGCTCAGCCTGAAATTTCTACACAGTTTTTACTTCAGTGTAGTTAAAAATTGTTTCGCGGGGAAGAGTTCTGACCAAAAACACTTAGTATAGCTTTTCGTTTTTTATATTTATACTTTTTATTATAAAAGATGGGCCAAAGAATGTGATATATTTATTTTATCAATGAATCTCTGTTTATATCTAAATTTTTCACATATATTTTAATATCGCTAATCCATAGACCACTGCATTAGAGACTTTGAAAAAACTTATACAGTAAAACCTTTTAAGACAGAATCACATACGAAAGAAAAAATACGTAATAGACAAATACCCTTCCTAGGAGGGTTAAATGGAATTTATTTTTTCTAAGGTATTATTGTATTCATTTTGCACGGATCAACACATTTTCTGTTTAAGACAGAATTCCGTCATAGGCAGATTTTTTTTCTGTTTTTATTGTGTTCAATTTTTTAGCATTTAAATATATTATTCTTAAAAAAATATATAAATTTTAAAGTTTTTATTTTTTAAATTTATTTTGTTTATTTTATTTTATTTTATTTTATTTTCAATTATTTTATTATACTTTTGTAAAATAAAAGTGATTTTAAAATCTATGTGGTTTTCGTAAAAATTGTCATTGAACCAAATTTTACTTATTTCATGCACGCATTAGGTCAGTCAGATATAGTGATTTTAATACGGATTGTTCGAGAACGGGATTGAAAATTTCGTCCAGTGCAGCCTTTATTAAAAGTTAAGAATTGTTAAAGGAAAAAAGTACAAACTTGAAACATGTCATTTTTAATTATTTTACATTAGTTTTGTTTCGGGAAAAATTGAAAAATTATTTACTTTTGAAAATAAGATTTTTTTTAAAAAGTTATATAATTTTTTCAATAAATATTTTTAATAGTTCTAAAATTATTATTGAAAAACAAAAACTCCGTAAAAAACTAAAATCAGATTTTCATCTTTAATTAAATGGAAAGAAATAGAAATATGATAAATAATGTTTTGAGTTATAACGATTTTTAACTATCCCATTTAAACCAGTACTAATCACATGAAATTTTTAGAAATTTTATGATAAATTTTAAGATGTGATTTCCTTGGCAAATTATATGGCTAACCATCATAAGAAAAGAAAAAATAAATAAAATTTAACTCGAAAGATAGATTTTTTACACGTTTCCCGGAACTGTTAAAGTAACATTGTCTTTTGAATTGCGCACATTTCAATTTGTGTCTAATCCCTTAAAACCTGATTAATTATTAAAATGGCTATAACTCTTCGAGTTTTGAAGATATGAAGATACAAGTTTTTGTGTATTATTCAGGACTGGATTAGTAAAGTTCTCCTAATTAGAATTTTTGTTCTACAGGGGCCGTATAAAAAGTTAATGTTCGTACTTTTTTAAATAGACCCCCTATGGAGTTGCAATTTATCTTATCAAAAAGTTTACCTTTTTTTATGAATTTTTGCAGTTGGAAGTATAGGTCTCAGGGCAATATTTAAGGAGGTAACCTATTGTTTCGATATTTATGACTCACCCTGTATAATAATTTTTAAACTACGGCTTAGCCTGACAAATCTAAATTTCTCGGGACTTTTTAATAATTCGGTACAATCTTTTTACATACATTTCATTTTTTTAAACTTCATAAGTTGTCATAACATATACACTCTGAGAAAGATATTTAGATGAATTTTTAAACAAATGCTATTCTATTTTTAATATAAGCACTAAATATAACCAGTATAACATGTGTAGAAGTATAATTTTACTTACAGGCTCTTAGAATAAGTTATTTTAATATTAAAATTAAATATTTTTTCAATATTATACACCATTAGGAAATTTAATTATATCAATCACGTAAGCTATTTTTGAACTAACATAGCAAATATGAAATTTCCAAGGAATCTAGTAGAAGAAGTAGTGCAATCATTTCTGGCCTAAGGCAATTTCTTTTCGAATTTTCTAACTTCTTACCGAATTATGTTGTGCATAACGAGACCTGCAGAGCGCCTTCTAATATACGTTTATAAATCAGATCTTTTCGAAAATCGAGTTTTCATGTAAAATCTGCATTTACATAATTACTTTGTATTGTTCCTTGATTACTGCGGCTTTGGCAAATGCTGGTATCGCCTCAAGAAATAAAATATTCATTTCAGCGTTTGAATTACTTTTGGCTTAAGCAGTGGCAAGATTGTTAAAAATAAAAATAACATTCGAAAAGATTTTCTAAGGTAATACATTTTCTTTTAAAACGATAAGCATTCGCTTTGAATCGGAATGTACATTTTTACTGTTATGAAAGGAATTTAATTGTATGTCTGCTTAAGCATTTGTAACAGTCTTCATTTTTAAGAAAATATGTAAGATACATATGGTTAAGTTTCAGTTCAAACAAATTATATCACACACATAGAAGAAAATTTCATAAGATAATGTTCTAAAAATTGTAAGAAATGTTCAAATCAAATAGCATGCTTTCTTTTTCCATTTACATATATATATTCAGTATCTAAAATAAATAAATATAGCTTATTTTATCTAAATTCTTACAGAATATATTTTGGATACATACACATATACATATAATAAATTCACTGTATGATTTCATATACAAATTTTCATTTAGATTATTTTTAGAAACGGTTGTAAAATATTATATTTTCAATGGACCACACATATTTCTAATCTGTCTTATGATGCGTCACGATAGATTTAGCGATAAACAGTAGGATATTATACTTTCTTTTTCAGAATGTGTCTGTTTTAATCCAAAAGTTTTCCTTGATGATTACAATATACAGGGTGAGTCATAAATATCGAAATAAGATAAGTTGCAACTCCATGGGGAGTCTATTTTAAAAAATACGGAAATTAAATTTTTATACGGCCCCCAGAGGATAGAACATCCAATTAGAAAATTTTTTCTTATTCATTCCTGAACAAAACAAAAAAAAATCATCTTGATATCTTCAAAACTGAGAGAGTTATGACAATTTTAATAACTCGTGAGGTTTCAGGGGATCAGACACAAATTGAAATTCGTATAATTGAAGAAACAATGTTGCTGTAATGGGTCTGGGAAACATTTATTTTATTTATTTATAAAGTTGGAATTTTAAATGTTTTGTGATGGTTAACCATATAATTTATAAGCATTATCACATCATAAGATTTCTTAATATTTTTTTTTTTCAAAAAAAAAAAAAAAAGATTAAATTAAAATTGTTATAATTCAAAATATTATTTGTCGCGTTGAATTTTTTTCTTTTGATTAAACGAAAATGTCTAATTTTCAATTTTAATGCAGCATTTTAAATAATATATATTTTAAAAAAATAAAAGTATTTAAAATAGCAATATTAAAAAAAAGTAATTTTTGTAAACAAATCATATTTTAAAAGTAAATTTTCTGAGCTGAAAAGTTACCGTAACTGACGGTTATTGACGTATGTCAGTTTAAAAATGAGAAATACTGAAATAAAAACATTTGATGCAGTGCATTTAGTTTTAAGATGGGCAAAGATGGGCTCCTAACGTTTAAATGCTGCATAGTTTCGATTTCAGATTTTGTTCAAGTTTTGCCATTTTCACCTTCTTTAATTACTGTTTAAATGCGTCAGTTGATTTAAACTTTGTTTTTTTATCACGTCGATTTCAAATTTTTTCATTGTGCTGTGACTCACAGACAGACATTTCATAAAATCATGTTTTTCGGTATCTCTGAGCCCTAAAACGTGTGAATCCATCGAAAATCGGAATTCAAAATTTTCATGAATCCAATACTTTCTTCTTGTAAAAATGGAAGAAAGCAAAAATAGGTTTAAAACCTTCATAAATTTTGAAACTGAATAGAGTAAATCCTCTAAATAACGGACACCTCAGAAACGCAGAAATTGTCAGCTATTCGGAGGTGTCTGCTATTGGGAAAATCAAAGATATTCAAAAAGTGCTAAAAAACGTTTAAAATTTTATTAATTGACTTTTATGTGTCCCAAAACCTCTTTTATATGATTAATCAGAAATTAAAATTATTTTTTAAGCAATGGGGCTAAATAAAACTGTACACACTTTTACCTACTGTTCATTACATGCTTGTGAAAAAACCCTGTTACAAAAGTTAACTTTTGCTTGCGATTACATGTAATTTGTTTTTCAAAGTGACATTATTTGACATGATAGAGTTCCAGTCGGGGAGGGGGATTGCACTTTTTGGCTGTTAAAAGCATAAAATCTCAATTTTCCGAGGGGATATTTCAATGCTCTGGAAGATGTCCCTCCTTGGCAACACCTTCAATTCAACTCTGAACGAGGGGGGGGGGATTTTCCCCAGCTCATTTATCACAAAATTCCCTGATAAATTTAGAGGCCTTTTTACTTTTTTTCATTTTTTTTGTTCTTAAAAAATACTTTTTCATCATTTATCACCTTAAATAGTGTCCACTATTCGGAATGTTCGTTATTCAGAGGTTAAACATACACAAATTTAGGTTTTGAGAATGGGGATTGGAAAATAGTCCGTTAAACAGAGATGTCTGCTTTTCGGGAGTGTCCGTTATAGCGGTTTAACTGTAGTATAAAGTAGATTTTTTAAAATATTTCTATGTAATTTATTAAAATGAATTTCCATTGATTCCGCTAATAGAAGAGTCATTTTCGCTATTACTATATTTACTAAACTTATTGCCTGAGCCAATAAGTTTTTAAGACACTTTTAATGAGAGTTTAATTAATATCACTTAATTTGATAACACTTTTAATAAGTGTTTAATAAGACGGTCTGGTCAATGAGTCGTGCCAGTTACGAAGTTGGCGGCAAGGTCAAAATATTGCAGACATCTGGCATATTTCATCGAAATTTAAAGGAAAAACCTATACGCTTTTATTTTATATCTAAAAGTTTAAGTGTTGTCTTGGATCGACATTTAACAATACGTAAATTTATGGTCGATCCCTTAATTGTACTTAAAATGAACTGATTATGCTGCACTCAGAGGCATGCTTAAGTGGTGTAAGTCAGGAATTTTGGAAAATTTTGGATATTAATATCTTTCGGGGATTTGCAGATATCGAGATGAAATTTTTTTTGTTCAATTCAGGAAGGGACAAAGAAATCTTTTCTAATTGGAAGTTTTATCCTCTGGGGCCCGTATAAAAATTTAATTTCCTTATTTTTTAAAACAGACCCCCCCATGGAGTTGCAACTTATCTTATCGAAAAGTTCATCTTTTTTTATGAATTTTTGCAATTGGAAGTATGGGTCTAGCGGCAATATTTAAGGAGATAGCCTATTGTTTTGATATTTATGACTCACCCTGTATATTATATGAAATATGCATATACTATATATATACTATATGCATGTACTATAAAACATTTTCAACACTTTTCAGAGTTAATTGAAAAAAAAAATTGCACAATTATATGTACTCACCGAATAATTCATTATTAGTTGTCATTTAAAATCACGATTTCCAGAAAAATGCATTATAATATTGATTACACCGAAAACGCTTATCCTTATAGTGATATAATCATTTTAAATATATTAAGGATTTTGGATTACATTTTGATAAATAAATGACTATTTATAAAATGTTTATTTACCTGAAATTTCTCCACTGCCAACTACACATGGATACAATAACCTTTAAGATATTTTCTTTTAAAAAAGTTCAGTATGTTTCAATTTAAAACTTTAACTGTGGAGCTATACTAATAATAAGCCAAATATAAATCTATTTATTTTTTAAAAATCAAATAAATATTACAGAAATGAAATGAGAAAAAAATTATGAGATTTTTAACTATTTCTGATGCACCTTAGACTATATTCAAAGAGATTAATTATCTCAACTATTTAGCTTACATACGTTAACAGTGACTAAAAATCTAAAGTTCGCTAAAGTTGTTAGAGTAAAATTTCCAGAATTACTTCTACTAAACTTTAAAAAAAGGTTTAATTTGATATTCATTAATATTTTTAATAAGATGAATCTTTTTTTAAATTTAAACACTACGATTTAAAGTTAACCGACTATTGAAGCAGGGGAAATTTGGTCGGAATATCTGAGACATAGAAGGAAATCAACACGCTCTGTTGAAAACAAACATTTTGTGGTTACCAGCCTACAACGTATAAATATTCCTGTGAATATATGTAACTTACTAAGAGTTACCGCAATATTATCGATTAATCTACACCATCAGAAAGTTCCAGTATTTGCAAGAAATGCTGCGTCATGCACATTGTATTAATTTTGAAAATCTGATGCTGGCACTCAAGACAAGTATTTGCAGAAGTTTCCTTTAAATGCATAAACGTGCTTGTATCATTGCAATATTATATAATTTGAAAATTCTTTTTTTCGAATTTATATGGTGCTATCATACATTAATCATAATAAAATTGATATACATATACATAGACGAACTACAAGATGTATAGCCGTAGTGTATAGAGAAGGTACCATTTATATTTCATTTACAGGAATGTATGAAATTCAATAGACTGTCGCTTATTAGAAAAATCTGTTTGCTACACATTTAAATAAGTGTTAAGGATGTAATTTTCGTTCAACAAGCTCCAGATTTCACTGCAATGTAATATTTAAAATAATATAATTCTGCAGATTTCGTAAATTTTCAATGCATTTTAGAATGATTAAAACTCTGAAGGATTGCATACTTATTTGTAATTAAGTTTATTTTAATAATAATGTTGAAAGAATCATATTTTCTGAGAGAAAAAATAAGAGAAGGAGAAAAAGAAAGCAGAAAAAAAATATAATTTTACCCATTTCCAATACCCTCAGCGAATTAATGGTGTCACAACATTTGAGGACCTCAGAAGCCAAGGGGTACAAGTGACAAAATATAGATTTCGTGTAAATTGAGTTCAAAGTTAAACATCAATTGTCATTGAATGAATTAGGGAATGGATCCTTTGCTTATTTCTTAGTGATCTTTGAACTCTTGTTTCAGTAACTGTTTAGAAAAAAAGTGGAGAAAAAATTGTTTTAAATTTATGACTAAGCAATATTTATCATCATTCGGCACTTGTACCCTTTGGCTTCCAAGCAGTTTTCATAACTGCTTGGAAGCTAAAGGGTACGAGTGTCGAATGAATACACGAAATAAAAAAAACATGAAATAAAAAGATAAATTTATAAAAAAAACTAAGAAGAGTATTGATATAGATAAATGAAAGGACGAAATTTTGTTTTTAATAAAAGTTCTAAAAGGAAAAATTATGAAATAAAAAAATTAATATATGAAAAATTTAAGATCAATATTGATACGAATAAATGAAAGAACAAACTTTTATTCTAACATAAGACTTAAAATTGTATTATAAGTTTTGAATTATTGAAATTTTCCAACACTGTCCAACAAAGGTGAAAAGTGAATATAATTTCAGTTTGTCTGTCCATCTGGCCTTCTGTCCGATTCTAACTCCCGTAAATATACTCGGATTGCCCTGAATTTTTTGGAGATTATTTACGCTTATCCTAGCACGAACCATTTTTCAAATAAAGTTTCTAGCATGATCAGTTTAATTTACAGTGACAGACAAATTTTTTCGTTTTAAACTGTGGGGAAAAAGTGGTTTCAAATGAATTTTAAAGGTGTTACATCCTGTCAAACGTATTAAAATTTATATGCATCTACGAAGTTTATTAAAATATGCATTCTGTAAAATATGTTGTGAAAAAAGGGGCTAATATTCATTTACAGGGCCACACAAAAGAATTCATTTACATAATGGTAAAGTGGAAATTGTTTGCGACATATTTTAATTATATTAAACATTTCATGTATAATAAAATTGATAAATGTTGATGAGATTTAACATAAGTTATTTCGCGCATAATATAAAGTGCACAGCATTTACAGGAACACACAAAAAATTTGAAATAGTATATTCTATACAAAATACTGTATATTATCGATATGGTTGATGGATGGATGAAATGCCTTCTTAATTATGATACGTGCTTTTAAGTTTCCCTAAATTTATGCATATTACATGGTATGTATAAGTACTTTAGTTGATATACAAGACTACACAAAAGTTCTGTTAAAGGTTACTGAATATGAGTGTAATTTACTTAAAGATTGTTTTTAAATAAGTTGTGTATTTTTACGCTGAACTTCATTCCGTTTGCCCAAAAAATTTTGTAGAATGCAGATAAAATGATATACAGAAAATTGCCCAGAATTGTGTACATGCTCATCTATGGATGATAACTTTTTTAAATGTCATTTCAGTAGTCTTATGAGTGTTTTAGTTTGAACTAACTTTTAGCTTAATATTGGCGTATAATAAAGATTCTGGGTAAACTCCAGGGATGAACTAAAGTATACAAATATATTTCCATCTATTAGTATAAACTGCAAAACAAGAAATTTCAAACTATTGAGCGTTTTCTTCCTAAATTAATTTTTTCCATTATACAGTATATATACCAATTGACACATTAAACATAGGACTGTTCAAAAGTATTAAAATACATATTTGGCTATGGATAGTAATACTTTATTATCCTAAATAGCGAAAATCTGTTAAAAATATCAGGAAATGTTGGAAAGTGTTTTACAATCTATGTCTAATGTTTGATTTTTCTTATTTTTTAACAGTTTGTATTTATTTAATGCATTAAAAAGCAAATTCTAAACAAAAAGAACACTGACGAAGAACGTTTTTAAAAACGACATACAACTCCAGTTCATAAGGTTTAAAAAATCACACAGAGTACATAATGTTCAAACTGTGATTGGTAAAAATGGGCGTACAATTGACTTTTTGTACCAATCCTGATTTAAAAATTATCAAATTCCTGGGGCGTTTTCAGAGTCATGAATTGGCCTTGTATGTCGTTGGTCGCGTTTCAGCTATGACGTCAACGGATACAACTGCACTTTTACCTATTGGCCTCCACGCGTTTCACAGTTTCGGAAAAGAGGTAAAGTAACTGACCCCTAAAACTCAGTACATAATTAAAAAATCCCTCATAACTCTTTACCTACAAATAAATATACTTATTTCCAGGTAGCCTGGACACTTAACTCATTTTTTTTCAATTTTTCACTTATACCCCTTGGTTTCCGGGGTCCTCATTTGTAATGTAATGAAACTAATTTAGATTAATGAGTTGATCTAAAGCTCGTAGATTTTGAAGTAAGGAACTTGCCTCAAAATCGCTTATTTACAGAAACCACAAAGCGATTCGGTTACAATATGGTTTCTCATCGGTAATAACTGAAATTACACTTTAAGGTAAGATAATCCTTGTTAAGATATTTTTACCATGTATTATTTTGCACGTATAAAATTTATAGATGTGCACAGTTGTTAGCAAAATAATACACATCTGTTTACTTTTATGGACAAAAACTTATGAAAAATTGTTTCTACTTATTTATGTGATTTTTTAATTAATTATTTAGACGTCTTCTTTCATTGTAATTACAATTGAAATTTTATAATGATATTCCGATAATATTGGAAACTGTTTCATTTCCATTTCCAGGTGCAGAGTTTCTGTTCTTGTTAAAATATATTTTAAAAAAATCTTACAGAATATAAATGTATGGTTCTTTCGGATTATGGTGACTGTCTATTTTTAGATTTGTTTACATGTAATTTTCCAATGAAATATATTTTAGACGCGTATTCTGAAAAAAAGTATTTTTAAAATAAATAAACAAATAAAATAAAATAAATAAATTGTAATATCGTGTATTACCCAATATCTGACCTCAAGATTTCTAAAAGGATTAATTTTTAGAAAATGTATTAAGTGAATTATTTTTTCGCGTGTACACATATTATAGTCTGCGACATAATCGTCTGAGTAGATATGCATTTTGAATTTTCCTAGGAAAAATATATAATAACATACTAAAATTAAGTCTTAAAAAATAACAATTCTGTTTTTTTATATACACTCATTGCCATAAAAATTTGCGCACCAAGAATAAGACTTCCAAATGAAACGAAATTTTACATGCGTAAATACTACTGTGATATTAGTAAATGATTTGAAAACCAAAGAAAAAAGGATAATTTATTCCAGAAAAGTACAAATGAACGGAAGTTTTAGTACTCTATTGGACCCCCTCTAGCGCGAATGCACGAAGCGATACGAGCGGTCATTGAGGCATACAAGTTCCGTATGATGTTCTGAGACATCGCGTTCCAGAGTTGCTGTAAACGCGCTTCGAGTTTAACTAAACTCGTAGGATGTCAAACTTGCCGTCCCAAATGATCCTAGATATGCTCGATTGGTGACAAATCTAGTGATCGAGCGGTCCAGGGAAGAATGGTAATGTGGCGGAGGCAGGCTTGTGACATCCTTGCTGTGTGTGCTCGAGCATTGTCTTGCTGAAAAATGGCTCATAGGAGCCCTGCCATTAGTGGCAACACATGTGGCTGAAGGATGCCCTGGACGTAAAATTGACGGAACGGAATTGTAATATCGTGTATTACCCAATATCTGACCTCAAGATTTCTAAAAGGATTAATTTTTAGAAAATGTATTAAGTGAATTATTTTTTCGCGTGTACACATATTATAGTCTGCGACATAATCGTCTGAGTAGATATGCATTTTGAATTTTCCTAGGAAAAATATATAATAACATACTAAAATTAAGTCTTAAAAAATAACAATTCTGTTTTTTTATATACACTCATTGCCATAAAAATTTACGCACCAAGAATAAGACTTCCAAATGAAACGAAATTTTACATGCGTAAATACTACTGTGATATTAGTAAATGATTTGAAAACCAAAGAAAAAAGGATAATTTATTCCAGAAAAGTACAAATGAACGGAAGTTTTAGTACTCTATTGGACCCCCTCTAGCGCGAATGCACGAAGCGATACGAGCGGTCATTGAGGCATACAAGTTCCGTATGATGTTCTGAGACATCGCGTTCCAGAGTTGCTTTAAACGCGCTTCGAGTTTAACTAAACTCGTAGGATGTCAAACTTGCCCTCCCAAATGATCCTAGATATGCTCGATTGGTGACAAATCTAGTGATCGAGCAGTCCAGGGAAGAATGGTAATGTGGCGGAGGCAGGCTTGTGACATCCTTGCTGTGTGTGCTCGAGCATTGTCTTGCTGAAAAATGGCTCATGGGAGCCCTGCCATTAGTGGCAACACATGTGGCTGAAGGATGCCCTGGACGTACCGCTGAGCTGTCATTGTGCCACGGATGAATATTAGGGGTGAACGTGTATCGTAAGCAATAGCACGCCATACCATCAATCCAGCTGTAGGAGCGGTGTGTCGCTGCAAAACGAAGGCAGGATTGAGGCGTTCACCACGGGGCCTCCGCACACGAACATGATTGTCATCGCTGCTCAAATTGAATCTAGACTCGTCGCTGAAGACGACCTGGTTCCATTCCGTTGCAGTCCAATCCCGTCGAGCGCGACACTACTCCAAACGGAGGCGTCGGTGGTTGGGTGTCATTGGCTGCACACATAATGGGCGCCGCGATACCAGATGTCCTTCAGCCAGGCGCCTCTAGAAAAGGTGCTGCCTGTGTCTGGATTGCGGCCAATGAAGCAGTTGGCTCTACGCGTGCATTTCGTAAGTTGTGACGGTCTTTTCGACGACTGGTCTGTCGAGGGCGTCCCGAGCCTGGTCGCCGTGTAAATGACATCTGTTCAGTCCACTGGTCCCAACACTTCCTCACAGTAAAATCAGAACGGCCTACTTGACGAGCTACTTGCCGAGCTGACCACTCAGCTTCCATCACCCCGATGATTCTTCCCCCCTCCAGCTCTGATAGCTGCTGATATTGTCTTCGTTGGCTGCGTAAAGGCATCTTCAGCGTTTCCTTTGCAAAATAAAAGGTACACTCAGACAAGTTCTGATTACCAGTTTTATACTCCAAGGAGGACGAAGTTCAACGCCCTCTAGTGGAATTACGCAATGCGCAATCACGCTGCCTTTCTAATCATTTGCATAACTTCCTTAGATGTACCTTCATGCCAAGTTTCGTTTCGATCACACAATTATTTCTTGGTGCGCAAATTTTTATGGCAATAAGTGTACAATCAACTGTTAAAAATGTTTAAGGCATCTATTTAAAGAAATATTTTGAATCAATTAAATACACAGCTTATGATTTCAAAATGTTATAAAATAACTTTTGAGACCCCCGATATGAACTCACCAACACATTCAAACTTTTCCATAACTGTTTAAAAATAAATGAAATAAATTGAAATAAAATGAAAAAATTTATGAAAGAAATAAAGTATTTCCTGATAAATACACAGAATTCACATCAAAAAACTTACATCGCAGATTTTAGATCAAATTTTGATTTTAGGTGCTTTCTAAAGCGATAAAGCTTAGAAATAGAAAAACTTACCTTTTAGTAGTTCTTTGTGTTTTAGATGACCCAGAGCCCATTGATGCTATTTCCCGGATTCTTTCATAATTATGTTCAATATTAACACCAGTGTTCTCTCTGTTGCTCGCCATTGCGCCAAATTGCGACTAAATTCTTCATTTGGCGAGTAAATAAGCGATTAGATTCGCAAAATAGCTAGTGCTCATTTTTTCTTTTCTTTTTCGTTTTTCATGCATATGCATTTGTGCATATTTTTAATATATACATATTTTGAATATATTTGTAGCGAATAGTTGAAATTAGATTAATAATAATCGTTGTCGCAGTTATAAAAACTTAGGTTATTTTAGAACATATTGAAAAAGGGGATACATTAAAGGATTAAAGATAATTCTTTTTGTGCTACACGGCGAATCTATTTTGCTAATAATTTTTCATTTGGCGAAAGTTTTTTTATTTTCAATTAGCCATATTACTAACATTTGTCAAATGTCAGCGAGAACACTGATTAACACTTTGCGTTACTATCAATACTGAAGTTATTATTATCACAGAACACCATACATATTTAAAAATATATACATTTCTATGCTTAAATTAATGAGGCTATCAAAAACCTACACAAATATATTTTATATAAATTTATTAAAGAAAATATAGTTAAAGATATTTATATAGATTTTTAATGCTTCTCTTATATTATTTTGAAAAACAATTACACAAAATAATTCAATGAAACGACATTTAATTTTCGTCAGCCTCTATACAATTTTAATCATAGGAGAATTAAAATAAATATTTTAAATTATTTAAATTATTTGCCATTCATCCACAAACAATAAAATAGCAATTCATTTCAGCGCAAAATTATAAACTATACTAATTAGTGATGGTCCTATGTTTCATTTGTTCATTAAAATCCTCTGAATCACTTTTCATATTTTAGAAAATTTTTCAACCGTTCAATTACTGGTACCCTAAAACTTTTTGCAGGCTGAAACTCTACTTCAATTAAAAATCATTATTAATATTGAGGATTTTATTTTATTCTGTTATTCACAGATACATAAGAGCTTAGCGGAGTATATTATTTAATTGCATGGTTGATTCTTCAATTTCAAAAGGAAATTGATAAAGTTTTTTGAAAAGTGACTTATAATAAAGATCTAAATTCTTCAAAATTTAGAATTTTATCAACAATGAATTGGAGGATTAATGAATGATACTATAACGATTATTTCGTTATATATTGGTTATTTTCTTAAATTATTCCTTTACACCCCCCGTCTCTGTTCAATTCAAAATTAGTTTTAAGTTGTCCTTCATTCCTTTTCCATTTTTCTTGCTTATTAATTCTCTAACCGAAAATCGGCAGCTGCTTAACTTTATCTGTGAGAAATACACTCACATATTATTCAACCGTTTAAAACAATTTCCAGATGTCTGCTGTTTCCGATCGAAGCAATTCTGCATTACCTTATAAGGAGATCATCTCTGTTTCGCAGTTAAAATTTATGCTTACGATTCTTTTTCCTTTCTCGACAAAACCCTAAAAAGAATTTAACATCTGCGCAGTAAAATCTGATGTCCCTTCGGTGTGCCTCTGTGTTTAGACATAATAACACGCGTAACATTTATAGTTTGGCAACCTTCCTTTCCCATCCCAGCTGGGAAACTAAATTGAATTCTGATCTTGCTGGCTGCATTTTAACTGTTATTTGGCGTATACTATCCATTGTGCATGGGCGAACTTGTGCATGTTGGCGATTTTCTATCATGCCAAAAGTGGCGGTTTGTTGCTATGTACAAAGCCACTTGACTCCCTGCTCTCGGCTAGTGAAGTTGCTAAAAAAACTGTTCGGAGATTTTCTCCGAGTACTGTAAGTGTCCCCCCTAGTAATAGATGTCTAAATAAAGAATAACTTAGCAATCATTGTGGGGTTTTTTTCGTACATCCGAATCTGGACTACTATACGTAATCACGCTTCTTCTAAGTATTCTAATAAAATAGCAGCTGCTACCAAACTACGCTACAAGAATCTCCATTACAAAAATAACTGATACCGTTTGACTCTTTCGTTTTTCCCCACATAAAAAAAAAAAAAAAAAAAAAAATGGAGGGGGGTACAATCAACTGCGACGTTCCGGCGGATGTGATGCTTTTTGTTTCTTCTTTTTCTTCTCTGCATCCCCCGGTAGAAAATGCTATTAGTCTTGCCTGCTAAGTGTCAACAGATGTGGAATTGATCTCCCTATCTTGATCTGCGGTCGACGTCGAAAAGTACAGCGCTGTTCCCGTTCTGAAATTCCTTTGCTGGACACCCCCTTTTCCTCCCCTGTGTGCACCATCTCAACTGCTTTGGAATGTCTCCCCTCGATATTCCATCTACTAAAAGAAACCTGCGGCTGATTGTCACCTGAGCGCTGTGCGCCCCTTTTTTTCATCTCCTCGCATCGTCTGTGTGATTGACGTGTTCATCGCAGCCAGATATCATCGAGCGCTGCATGTGCGCATTTTGTGCTTCTATACCAGTGTGTGTTTTGTGTTTTTAGTGAACGTAATCTACAGAAAGTTCATATAGCCTCATAGAAAATTTATGGAAACAAGTATTCCAGTGTTGTTATGCATCGTAAAGTGATTCATCGTGCAAAAAAATAGTGATTCATTAATTGTAGTCGGCAAATGAAAGTAAAAAAAATCCACATATAATACAGATGTCTTCAAGTATTTCATCCAGATATGCAAATGAAAAATATATCCACCTAGCAGGTGGCAAAGTTAAATAAATTTTATACAGGTGTGAAAATCCATCAGAAATAATTCATCCTATGTATCAGTTAACAGTGCACAAAATTAATAAAATAAATAAATAAGAGAATTACAAAATTCTCTAAAAAGATGTGTCACCACCTTCGATAAGTGAATACTAAATTACCTGTTTACAATATAAAATTTCTGCTAGTCGTCAGTGATAAAAAAAAGAAAAAAAGTGCACAACAACGAAAATCAACTTCGAAATAATCTACATTTTGAACGTGAGAGCAGATCTTGCCCCATTTCCCTAAGTTTTTGTGTTATTAAATTAGTAATCATTTAATTATTTTTTAAAACTAAATCAGTAAGTCAACCCACCTACTTTGTTTATTTCATGTTCTGCTTTCACATTCAGGACACAACGGTCAACATTTATGTTCTGTATAGAGCATTAATATAATCCTGTTATTGTGTTTTTGCAAAGATTTTTAATTTGCGAAAGCACGGTAACTGTTGTTATTTCTAGTTATTATCTTTGCTGACATTTTATGCAGTTTTTATCAATTATTTACATTTATGTGCTATTGTTTCATATTTTACGCCCCACCCCTTTTTTTGTTTTTTTAATTTGTATTTAGATCCTCTAATATGCTTAAATGTGTTTAACCAGTTTTGAACTTTTAATTACAAGGTTAAAATAAGAACATTCTTTTTCATCCAAAAAATATAAATAAATCAGAAGGTTTTAAGTTACAAAAAAAGGAATTTTTTTCCTAGTGTAAAGAAGTTAAAGGATTTTTTTTTTCTTTCCTTGCTTGCTAACAGTTTTTGCGGTTTTCTATAGAGTTTTCTTTGCTTTATTATCTAAAGTAAGTACTTTGTTAAAGTGAAGGAATATATAGATATATGTTTCAAAGTGTAATTATTTTGCCATTTTATTTAATTTATTTTCTAAATGTGTTAATTTTGTATGTGCTCCCTTTGCTTTACTGTTATAAGAAGTTCAAATAAGATATCTTTAAAGTGAGGTATATATTTTTTTAAGATCTATTTATTTTGCTAGTTTACGTAGTTTACTTGCTAGGAAATTTACTTGTTTTCAATGTGCTTTAGGGTATAAGTCCGGTCTGTGTAACAATTTCTCTAAAACTTGTGAGCGTAAACAAACAAAAAAAACAAAAAAAAAACTGTAATTATGGCGGCAAAGCAAATTCCGATAAATATCATTCAATTTGATGGAGATCCAGATTTACTTAAATTTTTCTTTGATCAAGTTAGAGTCTCTGCGGAAATTAATAAGTATAACCCACAAACAACAATTGCAATCTTAAAGGGAAAGTTAGTTGGGCCTGCACAAAAATTTCTAGCACAAAATCCCGACCTGCAAAAGATAACAGACCTTGATTTGCTGGAAAAGGAATTTGCGTCATTTTTCGCCCCCCCTAGTAAATGTGTTGCCTCTGTTGAGTTGTCCAGTTTAGCACTTATGCCTTCTGAGACGATAAAAAATTTAGCCCATAGACTAAATGTTCTTGCGGCTACAGTATATGCAGATATCAACGACGAAAATGCACGCAACACTATCAAACTCATGAAATTTCTAGAAGCCCTTCCTTCAAATATTAGAATAAAATTACAGGAAGAAGGCATTAATGATTATAAAACAGCAGTTGAAAGAGCGCAAACCCTTCATGAAATTTTAAGGAATGAGAAAATCTTACATTCCTTACCATCGGTACACAGACCAGAAAATCTTATTGAATCGCAATTAAAAGAAATCTCTGAGAAAATAAATGCATTATCTTTTGCCCCTCCTGATACTAAAACCGAAACTGAGCAAAAAAATCTCCAGACTAGACCAAAACATTCCGCAGGTGTTTCACGTTTCAAAAAAAATTACAAAAATCGGAGCTACACTAGACGTTATTCCCCACACAAGTTTTCACAAAAAAACCAGTTGTTTGTCAGTTATGTGGACGAAACAATCACGACGCTCTCTCTTGTTTTAAATGGAAAAGAGCAAATACTCAAAGAAAAAACAATTACACAAACTCCACGCCCCAATTTCAGGAAAACTGAATCAGAGATACAATTTTTATGCTGATGGTGTTGTGTCTCAGTCTAATACTTCTACATCAGCAACTTTTGTTTTTGACCCTGTTTTACCTAAAATTTCAAGTTCGAGACTAGTTAATTCAGTAGGTTCCCAAACTTTTGACTCCATTAAAATAGCAAATAACATCAGTACACAAACAGAAAGTGATAATGTTCAAATAATGTGTAGTGTAAACACTATGTCACCATCCCTCCCTCTTGTTAAAGCCACTATAGCAAACCATGATATTACTTTGTTGGCTGATTCTGGTAGTAGTATATCTTTACTTTCACAAAAATTATTTAATCAACTTAAACCTGTCTTAAAATATAAAAGACTGTCCACTGACGTCAATATTAAAACTGTCAATTCTGATGTCTCATTTTCCGCCTGCATCAGAACATCCATTAAGCTAAAACAAAAAGCGTTTTCACACCACTTTTATATTGTTGACATACCCGAGTCTTCCAGTTTTGAAGGCACTTTAGGTTTCGATTTCATAACTAGATACAATGTTGTCATCGATACTTTTAACAAGTGTCTCCATGTCAACAATAATTTCTCTGTTCCTTTAAAAACCAGTAAAGAATCTTCTGGAGAGAAACAATCAAAATCATGCAATTCTTTGAGTGATGTTGTAATGAATCAAGCGGTGTTCTTAACTCGTAAAATTATATTAGAACCCCAACAACAAATATGGTGCTCTGTTTACACTTCCAATAACATCAACAATAACAGAAATTATCTATTTGAATATTTGGCACAAACAAAAGAATTAATAGGAAATGATGCCATTATTCAAATGAATAAATTATCCAATAAAAGAAAGAAAACTTCACAAATACATCATTTCTTCTCAATAACACTTAAAAACACTTCTGAAAAGACCATTCATCTCCCTAAACACACAAAAATAGGTCAATTATCTGAGATTGAGGAAATTCGCGACTATACTTCTGAAATGTCTGACAAGCAAAATAACTCAGAACAGCACTTTGTAAATTTCATTCAGGCGTCTAATGAAATCTTACAAAAAAGAAAGCAGGATTTATCGGCTAAGGATTTTAATCTTACTCACTTAAAATCTGAAGAAGCAAAGAACCTAACTAAATTATTACTTAATTATTATCCTGCCTTTTCCAAATCATTAGACACACTTGGTCATACTGATAAAATAGTACCTGATTTGAAATTCATTAATGATTACCCCATAAAGACTCTCCCTTTCCCTCTTCCCCAAGCTGTGCAGAAGGATGTTTTAAATCAAATCAAACAGTTGCTTGATGCCAAAATCATTGAACGTCATTGTTCCGAATGGGCCTGCCCCATGCTCCTTGTTAAAAAGAAACCAGACGGTACAGGTATACAGAAATATAGACTCGCATTAGATCTCAGAATGGTTAATACTATAATTCAAGGTTCGTCCTATCCACTTCCAAAAATTCAAACTATTATTTCAAATCTTTCACAATATCGTTTTTTCTCTTCTCTCGACTTTCATCAGGCATATCATCAGATTGATTTGCCTGCAAAATTTCAAAATCAGCTCACATTCACTACAATGTTCGGTTCTTTTCGGTATAAGAGATTAGTATTCGGATTAAAAACAAGCGCCTCAGTTTTTCAAGCTTTAATGGACTCGTTACTTGATGAATTACAGTTAGAAGGTGTCTATACCTACCAAGATGATCTTATTGTTGGTGCCAATTCATATCAAGAAATGTGTGATAAGTTGGATAAAATTCTTGCAATATTAGTCAAATATAACTTAACGCTGTCCCCTAACAAATGGACTTTTCACAAAACCAGTTTAGATTATCTTGGATTTCACATAGAAAATCAAACTATTTCTCCTGTTCAGTCGAACATTGTAAAAATAACATCTTTTCCAACACCTACAACAAAACGTCAATTAAAAGCACTCATAGGCGTCATTACATTTTACAAATCTCTGGTTCCATCCTTTTCTTAACTTGTGCAGCCTCTCATAAACTTAACTACTCCAAAAGCCAAATTTAAGTGGACAAGCAAACATCAAAAAATTATGGACACCATACAGAAGATATTCCTTAATCCACCCATGGTTAGATTACCTGACTGGAACAAAAAGTTCTATTTAAATACTGATGCGTCAAATATTGCTATTTCTGGTGTCTTACTACAAGAACATGATAAACAACTATTACCTGTTGCATACTTTTCAAAATCTTTAAAAGCATCAGAGAAAAAATATCCTGCACTTAAATTAGAACTCATGGCGATTCATAAATCAGTTACTGCTTTCAAATATTATTTATACAACAGAGAATTTGTAATCCTTTCAGATAGTAAACCATTAGAAAAGTACAACAAAACTACAAACCCGGCTGATATTATCTCTCGTTGGCTCATGGATCTCTCAGAATACACATACAAATTTCAACATATTCCAGGTAAAAAGAATGTACTCGCTGACTATTTATCTCGCTGTAACTTTGAAAATAATCAACAGACTTTAGCTACAAACCCTGAACTTATTCATGATACTCAACCCTTACCTATTGTAGAATGTGATACTCCACACTCCAGCTCGAGTGATTCTAATATGCATGTTAACTGCCTTATTTCTGGTACACAAACAAATCCTGACCCTTTATTAGAAATTTCGAATGAAACATTTGCTACTGAACAACAAAATGACCCTACTTTGTCTGTTGTTTATAAAGAAATCTTAAAGAAAGGATCTTCTCAAAAATTTCTTAACTACTTCATTCATCCTGATTCGAAAGTATTAATGTTAAAGAAGGAAAATATTTTAATAACACTTTTTCGTATCACATTATTGTTCCAAATTCACTTAAAAGCAAAGTCTTAACAATTTCACATTTATCTCATTTTGGCTTTAATAAAACTTATGAATTCTTGTCAGGTAGATATTTTTGGAAGGGTATGTATGTAGACACTTTAAACTTTGTTGCATCCTGTATCAAATGTCTTCAAACTAAACATCACCAAACTCCACCCGCACCTTTGCAGCCCACATACACTCCCAGGTACCCTGGTCACACTATTAGTACAGATCTCCTTGGACCGTTTACTTATGGAAAATATGTTTTAACTATCACTGATCATTTTTCGAGACATATTGAACTCTTTCCACTTAATGACATATCTGCAAGTAAGGTTGTTAAATGCTTATTCTCTTACATAATCACCTTTGGGAGACCTTCGGTTGTCTTATCAGACTTAGGACCCCAGTACACTTCTCAGGTATATAACATTTTTAATGATACATTAGGCATTAAGGTATTACACAGTTCTGCCTCGAGACCACAATCAAATGCGATTGCAGAGCGAATCAATAAATCAATCAAATATTCAGTCAATATTCTTTTACAAGAAGGTCATTCATTCGAAAATGCTGTATTTATACACAAGTCACTTTATAACGGCTCCAAACATGCAACTACATTGTACTCTCTTAATTTTCTTCATTTTGGACGCGAACTGAGTGCTCTAAATTTATCTTTTTTAATTATCATAAACTTTTCAGAAACACTTGTTGTGCCAAAAATATCTTATAATAAAATTGTTAAAATTATATACTTAGCAAATGTATTTTTTTAATTCTTGGAGATTGAATTAGGATTATTTCTCCAAACTTTTAGTAACTTAATTAAATGAGTCATTTTTATCGCCTGTTTAGATATTATTGACTGTGATATTAATCGTCTGTGTATATATGCATTTTCCCAGGAAAAATATTTAATAATATACCCCAAAAAGACGTAAAAAATAACATGTTTGGGTTTTTGTTAAAATCTATGTAAAAATGCATTACATTTTTGTTAAAAGTAAAATGTTTAGTAAATCAAAAACACAAATTATGATTTCTAAATATAATAAAGTAACTTTTGTGACAGGTGGTATTATCTCGCAAACTCATCTAAAATCATCTCCAAGTTTTTTTTTAATTACATGAAATAAACTACAAACTTATGTGGTAAACAAAATATTTCCTGATAAATACACGGGTTTCACATAAAAAAAACTTACCTTGCAGATTTTAGATAAAGCGTTGATTTTAGGTTCTTTTAAAGCGATAAGGACTAATGGAAGAAAATAACTTTTAGCAGTTCTTTGTGTTCCAGATGACCCAGAATCTTTATATGCACTGTTAAAAATCTGCAGCATTTTATCCAGGTATTTGACCGTTTTCTACAAAAAAAGTAAAACAACCGTCTTTTTACGTTATTCGAAACTTATTATTACCAATTTTATGGTCAGAATAGAGTTACATTACGGTTATGTTACTGGTTTTTCAGAAAACGGTGAAATGACTGTACAAAATTCTGCAAGATTTTTAACAGTGTGTAGAGCCCATAGATGCCATTTCCCGGATTATTTCAAAATTACGTGTAATAGTAACACTTGAAATTATTACACAATCGGGGTTATTACCCCAGAACACCTTGCATATTTTTGAAAATATTTCTTTGCTTAAATTAATGGAGATATATAAAAGCATCCATCCAAAAAAATTTTATATAAATAAAAGTAAAAATACTTTTAAAGATGTTTATACAGGCGTTTAATGCTGCTGTTACATTATTTTGGAAAAACATTTACACAAAAGATTTCATTGAAACAACATTTAAATTTTGTCATCCTCCATGCATATTTAAAAATGACAGCCTAAAAAAACTATTTTAAATGCATCAAATTATTTGCCATTCATCCACAAACGGTAAAATAAAAATTCATTTCAGCCCAAAATTATAATCTATACTAATTAGTCATGGTTCTATGTTTCATTTGTTAATTAGAATACTCTGAATCAGTCTCATAGTTTAGAAATTATTCAAAGAACTAATTAACCCTTCAACTACTGGTACCCGAAAACTTTCTGAAGTTGAAACTCCGCTACAATTAAAAATCAATATTAATATTGAGAATTTTCTTTTATTCTGTTATCCACATAAGAGCTCAGTGGAGTACATTATTTAAATGTATGGTTGAGTCATCGATTTCAAAAGGAAATTAATAAAGTTTTTTGAAGAATGACATATAATAAAGGCCTAAGTTCCTTCAAATTTAGAATTTTAAACAACAATGAACTGGAGGATTAATGAATGATACTACGAGTGCTTGAAATATATCTCTTTTAAGTATCATAAAAGTTTTACAAACACTTATTGTGCCAAAAATATCATGTAATAAAATTTTTAAAATAATATATTCTACAAAGATATACTTTTAATTTTCGTAGATTCAATGTGGATTCTTTAACTAAACTTTCGTTACCTTTGCTGATCGTCAAAAATTACTAGTTTTCCAGATTTATTTTTCATTTCTTTCGGAATATAGTATTACAACAATGCGAAGTATTTTTCGATATAATTGGTTAAAAGTTTGCAAATATTCGGAGTACATTTTTCATTTATGTACGTCGTAGAATATTTACACACTTTTTTTCAACTCTAATGCAGAATTATAAGAGAAAATGAAATGTTGTAGTAAAATATTTATTATTGTATTTTTGCTATTTTTTAAGGAAAAATTAATATTTACACCAGATTTTGTACTCTAAATGCAACTAAATTTATTGTTTTATTTATTTATTTTTATTTTTATTTATTTATTTTATTTATTTATTGCTGCTGTTACATTACTTTTAAACACATACACACAAAAGATTTCATTGAAACAACATTTAACTTTCATTTAATATGGCAGCATAAAAATATCTATTTTAATTAATTCAAATTATTTTTCCATTCATCCACGAACGGTACAATAGAAATTCAATTCATCACAAAATTAAATACTATACTAATTAGTGATGGTCCCGTGTTTCATTTGTTCATTGAAATCATTTGAATCACACTTTATATTTTAGAAATTTTTCAGGGAACTAATTAACCGTTCATATACTGGTACCCGAAAACTTTCTACAGTTGAAACTCATCTTCAATTAAAAATCAATATTAATATTGAGGATTATAATTTATTTTGTTTTTCATAAGAGGTATTGTTATTCATCAGAAGTAGATTATTTAAATGCATTTTTCGATTTGAAAAGGAAATTAATAAATTTTTTGGACGAATAACATAAGGTACCCTGGGGTAAAAACGCCAGGCGGGGTAATAATGCTAAATGCTCATATTTTGCATAATTATGCAATAATCAGGTAAATGACACCCATGTGCTCTGCGCAGAGCGGTTTGAGTCATATAAATTGCAAAAAACAGCTTCAAGTTAATTTGTTTCATTTTTAGGTCTAATTGTTTTTACAAGCAACTAAAATTAACGCTTGATCTAAAATTTGAGAGATAAGGTTTTTGATCTAAAGACCAAAATTCTTATCCAGAAATACTTTGTTCATTACATAAATTTGTAGTGTATTTCATGTACTTTCAAATTGTAGTAGAAGATTTTGGATATCTTCTCGAGATAATTTGTAATTTAGGATTTACTGCGCAATAAGTATCCCGGGGTAATAATGCCAAGGATTGGCGTTATTACCCAGGTTGATTCCCAACAGTGGCCGAAATATATCCGAAGGGGGTTTATATATTAATATGGGACAGCATTATCATCATTGTTGAAATGGTAAGATTAATGGGGGGGGGGGTGCTCAATACTTAAAATTAATGTCTCTATTTTATTTTTTATTATATTATTATTATTTTTTACTAATGTAAAAAATAATTTTTAACTCTTGTAAATAAAACTATATCAAAATATTTTCGAGATTCAAATTCGAACATCTTCAAAATCAGGTTTCTATTAAGTTTCCACTGGATTGTTCAATTGAGTTCGAAATTTTAACTGTCCGCTTTTTCAGCGTTCGGTTTTTCAAAGCTTTATAAATTTAAATCTTTAACTGATGTGACAGAAATTGTAACGTATGAATGTGATGCGGTTTGTGTGACCACAAAATTGAAAGATGAATAAAAGGCGGGAATAACTCATAGGATTGTGTTTTTGTGCTAAACTTTTTATACAAGGGTATTATAATTTATATTCACCTATTTAGTCTCTGGTGATAGTACTAAAATTCCAAATGAAACAAAATTTCAATAGTGTTTGAAGTTAAACTGAAAATTACATGTTAAACTAAAAAATTAAAAAAAAAATAGTGGTCTACGAGACCGGTCACATTAGTTAAAGGTTAAAATGTAATCCATGATTAAAAATCATAGAATACTGTTCCTGCGCTAAACGTTTTGTACAGAATTAATTCTAATTAAATTTAATCTATTCAAATATTTATAACAATATTACGAGAACTTTAAACGAAAGAGAATTTCAGTTGTAACTATAGTTAAACTGGAAAATACAAGTTAAACGCTATTTTTTTTGGGGGGGGGGGTAGAGGGGGTACAGTGTTCAGTTAGATTGCTAACAGCAGTTAAAGGTTAATTTTGTTGCTAATATAGAGATAATGACATATAACCATATGCATTAAATAAAATTGAATAAGAGATCGCTTTGGGATAATAATTTTTAACAAAAAAATTTATTGAATTTATTAAAAATACTAGCGGCCTTCGCCCGCTACGCTGGTCGCTGGTCGGTTTATCTAAAGAAATCTTGAAGAAGTAGTTAGATAAGGTTCAGACATACATTAAAAAAAAAAGCAAGTCGATCATTCAAAAAACGTTGGGAAATATCAAATATTTACTGTAATTTTTTAAGAAAAACAAAGTTTCGAAAAAAAAAATTAAATCGAAAAAAAAATTACACTGACATATTAATGCAAGGAAATTTTCCCAGAGAGAAAATTCGCCTTGAATACAATATTTCAAATTCTTTTAATTGCTTATAGGCGTTAATGCCAACATAGTGAAAAAAAATTCCATGCTGGGAATCGAACCCGGGCCATCAGTATGGCGCACTGACGTTCTACCGACTAAACCACATGGAACGACAGCCAGCTTGAAACTTTCTCATACTTAAGTAGACTGGCGAAAACATAACGATAGCGCGTTTTAAAATCGCACAGTGACATCTATTGGATTTTATATGTACTAAAAAACGTTATGTACTAAAAAACGTGAGCAGCGCACCTAATAGTTTCTTTTGTTTCTTTTTGTTACTTTTTTGTCTGTTGTCCGATTTTGATGAAACAAAGCCTATACACTGCCCGGGAGTGTGCATTCTTCATTAGTGAAAACCGCATAAAAATCCATTCAGTAGTTACGAAGATAACCTCGAACAAACAGACAGACAGACAGACAAAAAATTCAAAAATTTTTTTTTTGTGTTTCATTGGTTTTCTTTTATCGCCCTGACTCCATTTTTGTCAATTATCTTCAATGTACAGACACACCGGGTCCTACTGTTTTATTATATGTATAGATATTAAAGCATGCTCTTTAAAACGTCGACAATTTAACTGTAGGTTTGGAGAATCCGCATTAGTGTGGAGTTATGGATTAAAAACTATTTACTAGATTACTATAATAGTATTAACCCTTAACTGCTGTGACAAAAATTGTCGCATAACTTACTGTGAGCGGCCTGTCAGACCGTTTAATCTAACGATGAATAAAATGTTAAATTAACTTTTAGAATATTATTTTTGTATTGAACCTTATATACAGGACTATTATAAATAAAATTCAGCTATTCAAAAGTCTCTAGAGATAGTAATAGGACTCCAAATGAAATAAAAAATTCCCGGTATCTATAGTTAAACTAAATATTGCAAGTTAAACTCTGAAACTTGAAAAACTCAGCGGTATGTGAGACGCTTACAGCAGTTAAGGTTTAACAAAAATATTTATTAGATATAACTCTAGTTATTATAAAACTGCACATGATTAAAATATTACATTATGAATGGTTAAAACCATGCGATATTTCTTATAATC
The DNA here is from genome assembly GCA_964019185.1 of Maratus speculifer. Taxonomy (NCBI): domain Eukaryota; kingdom Metazoa; phylum Arthropoda; class Arachnida; order Araneae; family Salticidae; genus Maratus; species Maratus speculifer. The sequence continues at coordinate 111,338,598 of OZ025292.1, read as the reverse complement.
ATATTTAAGCGGGAATTTTTAAGCAAAGAGAGACACAGGGTATTATATACTGTTGAAGCTCCCCCTCACTCCTTTTTCTTTCAATTTCACAAAAAATCAATATTTTCTATCGCATAGAATGCATACATGGGTATATAAATACTGATTTAAATAATCCGTGCAATGTTTCTAATAATTCTAATTAAATGGTCATTTTTAAGAAAAACGTAGCTTAGAATCTGATATTCTTCTGCCTTCTCCCCACGCCACCACCACAGCTTTCCTTTTTTTTCAAAGTCACAAAAAATGGACATTTTCAATAGCTTAGATTGCAATTTGTCAATTTCTAGAGCTGTAGATTTTGTATTTTTAGAATTCGGCAATCTACATGCCATTATTCCATCTTATTTTATAGTTTTGTTTGCATGGCGTTATAACCGATATAGGTGGGTATTAACGCCAAATAGCATTGGTAAAAAAAAAAAAAAAAAAAAAAAAAAAAAAAAAAAAAAAAAACCATTATATTTTATGAATATATATCTGTTAAATTATTTTATTTTATATAGATAGTTAATGAGTTGCCGTATCAGATCCTATATTTGTTTGAAAAATACAATCTGAAATTAAGCCGTGAAAATTGGTAGAAACTTAACGTGGCGTTATTACCCCAGGGTACCTTATAATAAACACCTAAATTCATTAAAATTTAGAATTTCAATCAACAATGAATAGGAGAATTAATGAATGATACCACGAGTGTACGAAATATTTTTTAACAATCATAAAAGTTTTACAAGCACGTATTGTGAAAAATATTATGTAATACAATAGTTAAAATAGCATACTCAACAAAGGTATATTTTTAATTTTTTATGGATTGAATAACGATTCTTTACTGTAACTTCCAGTACCTTTTTTAATCGTCAAAAATAGCTAGTTTTTAAGATTTTTTTTCATTTTTTTCGAAAAATAGTCTTAAAACGCTATGTCTTTTTTACGATTCAATTGTTTAAAAATTTGCAAAATTTAGGAGTACATTTTTTTAATGTACAATGTAGAATATATGCACACTTTTTTTCAATTCTAATGTAGAATTGTAAGAAAAAGTAAAATATCTTAGTAAAATATTTATCATTGCATTTTTTTGCCTTTTTTTTAGGAAAAATTAATATTTACACCCAATTTTGTACACTAAATGCAACTAAATTAATTAATTATTTTATTTATATTTATTTATATTTATATCTATATTTATATTTATATTTATATTTATATTTATATTTATATTTATATTTATATTTATATTTATATTTATATTTATATTTATATTTATATTTATATTTATATTTATTTATTTATATTTATGTTTATTTATTTATGTTTTGCTGCTGTTACATTTTTTAAACACACATACACAAAAGATTTCAATTACACAACAATTAACTTTTGTCAGCCTTCCGGCGTATTTAATTATGAAAGCATAAAAATAAATGTTTTAAATAACTCAAATTATTTTTCATTCATCTACAATCAGTAGAATAAAAATTCATTTCAGCGCAAAATAGTAAACTATACGAATTTGTGATTGTCCTATGTCTCATTTGTTCGTTAGAATCTTCTGAATCACTCTTCATATTTTAGAAATTCTTCAAAGAACTAATAGACCGTTCAACGACTGGTACCCGAAAACTTTCTACAGTTTAAACTCCGCTTCAATTAAAAAACAATATTAATATTGCGGATTTTCTTTTATTCTGTTATTCACTTAAGAGCTTAGCGGAGTATATTGTTTAAATGCATGGTATATTCATCGATTTCAAAAGGAAATTAATAAAGTTTTTTGAAGAATGACATATACTAGTAAAGACCGAAATTCTTTAAAATTTTGAATTTTAATCAACAATGAACTGTGGGATAAATGAATGATAACCCGAGTGCTCGAAATATATGTTTTTTTAAGTATCACAAAAGTTTCACAAACATTTATTGCGCGGAAAAAATTACATGTAATAAAGTTGTTAAAATAATATACTCAACAAAGGTCCATTTTTTATTTTTGTAGGTTAAATAAAGATTATTTACAAAAACTTTCAGAACCATCGCTAGTCGTCTAAAGTTACTATTTTTTCATATTTATTTTTCATTTGTATCAAAAATAGTCTTACAACACTATGTTGTTTTTAAGAGTGGATTGTTTAAGATGTCTGTACACGTTCGGAGAGCATATTTTTAGTTAAAAACGTAGAATAAATAAACATTTTTTAAAAATTGTAATGCAGAATTATAAAAAAACATAAAATATCGTAGCAAAATATTATAATTGGAGTTTTTAGACTTTTTTTAGGAAAATTTAATATTTATACCAGGTGGCGTACACAGAATACAACTAAATTTACTTAGTTGTTAATTTATTTGTTGTATTAGGTACTACTAGTATGCATGTATGCGTACTGAGCTAGAAATACTACAGTATTTTCAAAATAAAGTGATATACATGAAAATTTGTCAAAAATACTCAAATGCATTAAAAATTCTCAATGCACTATCTGGCTTTTAAGTTCAGAACATCGTAAATACGAGGGTGGTTCAATAAGTACCCGTGTTTGAAGACAAAGGACGTTTCTCAGGGAAGTTGCTGTTATCATCGTGTGCTGCCATCTATAAAACGACATCTATAAAAATTTCAGACTGATTGATAGGTTAGTTTGGATCTGGCAGCCATTCGAGTAAGACGTGTTTCGTGATTTTCGCTAAGATGGATATCGTTCGGTAATCCCCTTTTTGTTTTTGGATGGGAAAAAATGCGAGGAGATAAAAGGAAAGTTGGATGCTGTTTATGGGGACACGTCGCCATCTATGACCACAGTTAGATATTGGTTCAACGAATTTAAACGTGGGCGAACTTCCGTTTTCGATGATGAGCAACCAGATGTGGTTACCGAGGAAATCATTGAAAAAGTCCATTACATGATTCTCGCTGATCGACGAACGAAGGTGCACGAAGTAGCAGAGGCCGTAGGCATGTCAACCGGAACGGCAAATCATATTTTGCATGACAAGTTGGGGATGAAAAAATTTTCGGCCCGATGGGTGCCGCGTTCACGATAACGCACCAGCACATTCATCTGGAGTTGTCGCCGCCAAACTGCATGAATTGCTTTATGAATTGCTGCTGCACCCTCTTATTCACCCGATCTGGCACCCTGCGACTTTTTCTTGTTCCCTAACATGCAGAAATGGCTCGCGGGAAAAAAATTTAGCTCAAACGAGGAAGTCAGAGGCGTATTTTGCAGAGTTCGACAAATCCTATATTTGGAGGGGTTAGAAAAATGGCCGTAACGTTGGGAGAAGTGTATCTTTCTAAAAGGGGACTATGTTGAAAAATAAAATAAAAAAATTGGAAAAAAACGGTGTCTTCATTTCTAACACGGATACTTATTGAACCGCCCTCGTATTTCTGAAAATATTTCTATGCTTAAATTAATGAGGATATCTTGAAGCACCTAACCAAATAAATTTTATATAAATTTAAAAAAGTTTTAAAAATGTTTATAGAGACATTTAACGCTGCTGTTATATTACTTTTAAAACAACAACACAAAATATTTCATTGAAGCAACATTTATCTTTCATCTACCTTCATGCATATTCGATCATAGCAGCATAAAAATAACTAATTTAAATAATTCAAATTATTTGCCATACATCCACAAACGTTAAAATAGAAATTCATTTTTGCACAAAAATATAAACTATACTAATTAGTGATGGTCCTATTATTCATTTGTTCATTAAAATCATCTGAATCATTCTTCATATTTTAGAAAATTTTCAAAGAACTAATTAGCTGTTCAACTACTGGTACTCGAAAACTTTCTGCAGGCTGAAACACCACTTTAATTAAAAATCAATATTAATATTCATGATTTTCTTTTATTCTGTTATAAACACACACACACATAAGAGCTCAGCGGAGTACATTATTTAAATGCATGGTTGTTTCTTCGATTTAAAAAGGAAATTAATAAAGTTTTTTGAAAAGTGACTTCTAATAAAGACCTAAATTCTTCAAAATTTAGAATTTTAATCAACAATGAATTGGAGGATTAATAAATGATATCACGAGTGCTCGAAATATATCTTTTTTAATCAACATAAAAGTTTCACAAACACTTGTTGTGACAAGAATACCATATAATAAAATTGTTAACATAACATACTTAATAAAGGTATATTTTTTATTTTTGCAGTTTGAATAACAATTCTTTACCCAAACTTTCAGTATCTTTGTTAGTCATCTAAAATTACTATTTTTTTCATATTTATTCTTCATTTGTTTTGAAAAATAGTCTTACAACATAAATTTATTTTTATGATTCATTTGTTTGAGATGTTTGCACACGCTCGGAATGAATTTTTAATGTGAAATGTAGAATAAATGTGTTTGGGTGCACGTGGGATATAGGCGCCAGAGAGAGAGCCCTCTATGAAGGTCTTTCTAAGAAAGTATAATGCCTATTTACGCAAGGAAAACCTAGGTTGAATGAAAACCATGGACGATTAGGCCAAAGGGCGCGATTGGATTCGAACCCAGCACCTCCCGTCTGTCAGTTTCGAAGGTAGAACGTGTCGCCACAGGTGTGGCTCATAAATATGCACTCTTTGTTTTTGAAATTTGATGTAAAATTATTAACAAACATAATGTATATTGGCAAAATGTTTATTATCGGAATTTTTTTGCTGTTTTTAAGGAAAATATATTATTTACGAAAGAAGGCCTACACTGAATGCAATAAAGCACATTTATTTACTTATTATATATATATATATATATATATATATATATATATTTATATTTTATTTATTTTCATTTTTTATATTTATAATTTTTTTATTTATATATTTATTTTGCCTAAGGTACTACTGAAGGTATATCTGTGTACTGAACGAGAAATGTGTACTGAACTAAAATTAATTGAAATTCGTCAAAATATATCAAAAATACACAAATGTATTAAAAATTCCCTTTTTAGGGTTTTGTTTATCTGACGAAACCCTATTCGTCTCAATCTTTTGTCTTTCTGTCATAGGGACCGTACTCATAATATATATATGTAAAAAAACCTGACATTTTGGATATTTATAGCTGAACACCTCACATCAAGCAATAAAACATAGAATTTTGAAAAAGTCATAATTATTGGAAATTAATATTTTAATAATCCGAATAATACAATTGGTGAGGCAGTCGTAATTCCACAAAAGCATGATTTTTTTATTGATTATCAATTTTATCAAGCTAAACATTTACAAGAAAATGAGTTCTTACACAGATTTTAAAAACAGGCGTCATTTTAACGGCTGATAAGAACAACGATTTTATTAAGGTGCAATTAATTTTTTTATACGTAACCCAAAAATTCAAAATTAATACTTCAAGACCAAGAAAAAAATCGTCTTTAAGAAATTCTAAAAATTATCTCGATCAAACGAGAAAAACTTGAAAAATCGTTAAAAATTAAAAAAAAAACTTTTATTTCCTTTTATTTGTGAAGGTAACAGATGTCTGATGTCTTGAATATAAACAAGCTATTATAAAACAGGTGCGTCTTGTGGTTAGAAACGGACTCCGAATTTTTTATAGGACATTTTTAATATTGATTTTAAAGGTACGATTTTTAGGCTATCCGACGAAAAATGCCATTGTTTTGCAGAGAATGTCTCTATTTTTCAGTTCAATCATCGGAAGCGAATTTATTTTCGTTGGAAATTAATTTTAGAAGTGGATATTTTACTCAGGAGGCTATGTGACACGGAAATAGGAAACGTTTTATAGTAGAGTATAATTTTTTTTATAGTATGTTTTGATAATCACCAGGATCGCCAGTGATATTCAGGCTTTAGCTTTGCCTTACACCCCTTTTTTCTAAAAATATTGTTTTATTAAATTTATCAATAAGTACATGTTAAATGTATTACAAAATTTATTATTTATAAGTTTTCGTATTTAAAAGTTAACCCAAAGAAGGTACAAAAGTTAGAAAATAAAAAGTGCTTAAGAAATAGTCGACATTCGTGTTTCATACTTCATAAAATTACTTTCAGACGATTTGCAATTAAATGAGTAGTTAATAGAAGTGAATAATAATAGAAATTTTAAAAGATGCAAAGATCTGTTTTAAAAGATGCAAAAAACATAAAGGAACCAGACGAAGATCATTATTTACCTAATCTACTATCATAATTAAACATTAGCACCTATCATGCTCAAACTCTCATCAAGCTGATGTCCGTTTATTTCTGAAAAGTTTTTATTTATTTATTTTTAAATGTCACCCATAAGAAATATCTGTTCCCTAAAAAAAACTCTTGTAATCTATTTCTTTGAATTTTATTAGATTTAAAAATGCGGCATGCACTCTTGGCCAATCTTATTTCATTCTGAAGTACACCATAAATTCAAGTTAAGTAAACGGCAAATTTACCGAAAATTATATGCATTATTAATATGTAAATTAAAAGCATTCTATTTAAAGCCAGTAGTAAAAGCAATCACTAAATTTAATATTCGTCAAAATGATTTAATGTAAATATCGAAAATTCTCTTCATCATCTAAAGTAATGTTGTTTAGAAAGAATAATTTATGATAAAATTTACTCATTACTTAAAACAATATTAAATATATCTGTTAAAACATTTTGTTCGAGCATAATCGATATTTATAGCTATGTAGCGATAGAATCTCTAATATGCCAGGGATACTTCATGCGATAAGCTGTCTCAGGAACTTTTTTCAGTTCTTTAGTTTCTTAATGGGATTATAATGGAAGAATATTGTTACTTAATGTACGTTTTGTAAAAGAAAGGCTTTCAAAGATATGCGTTGCAATAATAAAATATTAAAATAGGATATACGCTTCAAAGGCATTACATTACAACAAAATGTTGTTTCTATAGGGAAGAGCAAATTTATTTTATAACCTGCAGAATTTCGACCGATTTACTGCTTGGTGATTTTATTTGGTCGAAAATATAGAAACATGGAAGTTTAGTGACTCAAAGCCTTTATAACAGTATGCCAGGAGGTATAAGCGCATTACGCAACGGATTGAAACGATCATTGCCAAATCATTGCCATAATCTTGTTACTTTTTATTAAGATACTAGCACAATTAAAAATTTTTCATCGTCGTTCACTTTACTATAAAAATTTATTTGATATTAATCCCACTGAAAATTAATTACTTCAGTAGCAAAATTAACGAGAAATAATTTCATTTCAAATATATACAAAGCAAAATGGGAGAAATTATAAAGATTGAAACCAGAGTATATTTTGTGACTGCCACGCTAGCAATAGCATAAAAAATGAAAGATTTAAAGATATCAGGCCAGAAAAAATTATTAAATTGATCTGAACATAACCGTTTTTTTAATGAAAAAAAAACCGCACAGAACATATAACAATGAAGAATAAAAATCGCATAAAACAATGAAGAATAAAAAATATACATTTCACCAAATTGCTATTTTTCGCCAAAAAATTAAACTTGATTCTATTTATGTTTATAAAAAAAAGTCGAAGCGTAACCAAATTTGGAAAGCGGGATAACATTTTCACCAAAGTTTTAGGAATTTCCGTATGAACTCAGAATGAAAAAAAAAAAAAAAAAAAAAAAAAAAAAAAAAGATACAATTTTTTGTATTGAGCAAAAATGACTGAGACTGTTCATCTATTCAAATACTCAAAAACTGCCGTAAAAAGTGAACAAATTCAAAAGCTCGCATGCAAAGTAAAATACAAAATATATATTCAAAAAATTAAAAATCTGCCTTCAAAGTACATATTTTCACTTTTATAGCTTTTGCCAAATCATCTGAGCGCAACGAACTCGTAAAAAAACTCCGAACAGACAGATAAACACACAAATATCTATCTTTATTAATATAGATAAACTAGCAATAATGATGTGTATAGAAGTTCTGACACAAAAGTTTCTAATTATATATTTCTTAAAGTTTTGTGTCATGGGATCGTTGTACTATAATATAAACAATCAGTATGGTAATTTCTAAAAACACAAATACCGATTCAAATAATATACAGAGAGGTTATAATTAAAGTATATATATTTTTTACTTAATTATAAAAAATGTTTTTGGTTAAATATAACAGAGTTCCGTGTTATATACTGTTTAGAACACAAGGAGTTCAGTTTATTAAAATATTGTTAACATTTCCGGTACTAAGTTTATAAGTGACGACAGAAGCTTGTTTTGGGTACTTGAGTGGCCATGAAGACTAAGAAAAGGAGAAATTGATGCCATTGGATAACGTTTAATATCCATTTTTACACAGAGCCATTTTAACAATATACAGTGGCGTCAAAATTTCCGGGCAGCAAAAATTTTTCAGTTAATTTGTAAATATACCCATATGAAGAGGAATCTCAAAGCGATATTTATACATTTTATTGACATATTAGTTAGGAATTTACTTATAGAAGAACGTGTAAATATCAATAAATTTAATTGACAAAATTAAATTATAAAAGAAAACGCGTGTTCTCAAAAGTCATTCTTTAGTTGTTTTTTCTATCCGTGAAGTGTTTTTTGGTTGTGATTATGAATGAATCAACATGTATAGCATAGTTTGAATTCAAATTTGAAAGTTCAACAATTATTGTTCATTAAGGAGTGATTAGTTTGTTGCTAAAAGGCCAATCTTCCTGAGATATTGCGGATAAGTTATCGATCAGTAAAATCGACTGTAAACGATATTTAAAAAATTATGTAAAGATGTCCATGGATTTCAAGACATTCAAAGGTCCGGGAGACTCCGGAAAATTACTATTCTTGTGGACAGAATTATCAGGAGAAAAACCATTGATAATCCGTATGAAAATTCCGTTGCAATATACTGCGATTTACGGAATTAAAATATTTCTGGGATATGTTTGTCTACCATGTTATGATGCTGACATGATTCAGAACTTTATGGAAAAGTCGGTGGTAAAATTTTTCAGAGGAAAAAAAATACGGACGTACCCTACTGGCATTGGTCAAGTGAAAACTGACAAAAGTTCTATTTTTCCATTAATCGTATTCAAAACATTTTTGGAAGTGATGGCAGACACAACGTCCGATGAACTAACAACAAACGATATCATTCGACCTATGTTATTCCTACAATGAAACATGGTGGAGGACACGTTATGCCGTGGGGAGTATTTTCTTCAAAAATTGTCGGTCCGTTATTTGAAATCCACAGCCAAGTGAATGATACACTGTACAAGGATATATAGCAAGACCATTTTCTGCCTTGTTAGAGAAAAAAATTTGGTCGCAACTATTTTTCTTAACATGTTAACGACATAAATAATATATGCAAGACTCTATGAGCAATGGTTTTCACACAAAAAATTTCGTTTTTGAAATGGTCAGCCCAAACGCCCAACATGAATACAACAGAAAATCTTTGGAAAGAAGTTGGCAAAAGTCTGCGGAAATTTAAATATTCCAACTCAGCCGAAATTTCTCCAAAATTGCAAGAAATGTGGAAAAAACATACCATAGACGATCTTTAACCGTTGATTGTATGAATGTCACGTTGCTGCGCCGTAGTACTTATTATTAAAGCTAATAAAATATTAATACGATAAAATACTAATTGTAAATGTCGTTTATCACTGTAATTTTCTATTACAATACCAGTTTTTTACAAACTTGTGAAAGTGGCCGGAAACTTTTCAGAAAATGCATTTTCCTTTATACTTAATTTTTTCAATTAAATTTATTGATATTTACGCGTTCTTCTATAAGTAAGTTCCGAACTATTCTGTCAATAAAATGTATAAGTATCACTTTGAGATTCCTCTTCATATGGGTATACATACAAATAAATTGAAAAATGTTTGCTGGCCGGAAACTTTTCACCGCCACTGTACATAGAGAGAGCAGTTTTGTTTCATTTTTAATATGTAACAGATTTTTTTACGTGTGTGAACTCTCTTGCTGAATTTAAAATTCATAGCTTTGAAGCAGGCCACTTGCATCATCACTTTTACCGGGGTTGATAAAAATGTGAACTTTATAACTAAGTAACAGGTGTGTGGAATACTTCTGTTTTTATGATTACCAAATTCAACTTTTTAATTACTTAGTGTCTTACTTACCTCAAAGCTATTGTGGTTGATAGTGGTTATTCCTCTAATATTATAAATTATATTTAAAAGACGTTAACGAAACCTGTTCATTCTTAAAAGCATTTTATTTCCAACTCTAATGCCTCAGTTGTGTTGACATTTTTACTTTTTTCTATCTTCAATAGAAGAAAGTATTGTAATCGAAATTTTTTCGACTTCTGGTTTTCGACGGATTTACACGTTTTAGGGGTCAGAGATTCCAAAAAACACGTCTTTACAAAATGTCTGCCTGTCCGTGTGTCTCTGTGTGTGTGTGTGTGCCTATGTGTATGTCGCCATTCTACCATCAAAAAGTGTATAAAGTTATGCATAGAATTGAACCAAATTTTTGGTGATTGTTTTTGGCTGTGGCAAGCAGGTCCCCTTCAGTTTTGATATATTCAGCCGAAAGGGGGCGCTGCAATCGCGAGTTTTGTGTCATTTTCAATATTGTACCGACAAAAAGTATATGAAGTTATGCATCGAATTGAACCAAATTTTTTGTGTATGTGTATGACTATGGCTAGTTGGTCTTCCTTGAATTTGAAAAAAAAATCCGTCTAAAAGGGGCGCTGCAATCGCGATTTTCGCGCCATTTTTAATATTGTACCGACCAAAAGTATATGAGGTTATGCATCGAATTAAGCTAATTTTTTTGTGTACGTGTATGACTATGGCTAGCTGGTCCTTCCTGAATTTGAAAAAAAATCCGTCGGAAGGGGGCGCTGTAATCGCGATTTTTGTGACATTTTCAATATTGTACCGACCAAAAGTACATGAAATTATGCATCGAATTGAACGAAATTTTTTGTGTAAGTGTATGGCTATGGCTAGTTAGTCCTCCCTGAATCTGAAAAATATTCGCCCAAAGGGGGGGGCGCTGCAATAGCGAATTTTATGGCATTTTCAATATTGCACCGCATAAAAGTATATGAAGTTAGTTCTAGAACTGAACTAAATTTTTTGTAGATGATTATTTTTTGGAAAAGCAACTAGGTCCTCCCTGAATTTAAAAAAAAATCTGCTTATTATTCTATTGTCCATCGGCTCCTGCAGAGACGGAAATTCGTTTTTACTCCAATTAATTGTTTGAAGCAGAAATTTAAGATGAAAATCAAAGTTGGTATGGTATTAAATTAAAATTACTAAAACATTAAAATGAGTAACTATTTTTTTAATATTAATATATACGTATGAGATAGAAGAAAGTTTTGGGATTGGCACATCCAACTAGTTTTTCTTAAAATCAATCAGCAAGTTACTAAAATCATAAAAATGTTTCATTTTAATGTTATTTTTCTCTTATTAATGAAATCTCGTTTTAAAATCTCCGATCACCCATAGTATCTTATACATGAATGGGATATTTGACACATATCTTGTTGATGTAGTATTTCTTATATTGTCCATACTGAACATGATGTTAGATTTCATTTAACCTTACCACTGCCGCGACAGGATATATCTTTTCACTAGGCTGATACTAGGTTTCACTGCATATCTGTATTCTGCATATCCGGATATATCTGTTCACTGGGTTTCACTGCATTTGAAGCTTTATTTAAATTAATATAATTCTACAAATATAATCCAGTTTTGAGAAATTAGGTTATGATTGAAACTTTTAAGGCTTATAAGCATTACGTAACAAAAAATATACCAGGAAAGAAAATCCCTCGTTTATTAACATTTAAAATAAATTGCAGAGAAAAAAAATTACAATTTTGCCCTTTTGCTCGGCTGTTAGGGGAAAGAGAATCAAAGTTGTGATAAATCTAGTTTATCAGGAATTTTAAACGTTCTTTTATTGCTCAACATTGTTGGTCTTTCATCATAGACTCAACTTTTCCGCTATTACTATCCAAATATATTCTTCTAACCTTGATCTTGATTTTTTGGAAATTTGCCACATAATTAAAAAGTCCGAGTTAATACGAACTAATTTGAACATGTGTCCAACAAGAATTTTTGAAAAAGAAAACCTATCATACAAGACCTACATTGAAACTTGAAATTAAATAGCTAATGATTCATCGAAAATATTTTCTTCTTGAAGCTTATTTAACATGCTTTAAATTAACTAACATGTTAAGAAAGTTGTGCCCGAAGTTGACAAGAATGGCATCAATTTAATTTTCTTGTTTTAGATTATTTTTATTTTTGGTTTCTCGGGTAGATAAAAATAATTGTCAATGGAATCGCTATAGCTATACTCCACGAACGGCCCACGGTTGGCATGTGGCCTGATGACTTTGCATGATTGACCCGAGGTACATAATAATTAAGCCATATTTATAAAATTAATTAATATGCTCATAAAAAGTATTTAAGATCGTTAGTGTTGTTTCATATATTTTCACGAGAAGATAAAATTTGTGTTGCTTTGTTTAAATAATTTAAAAATAATTAAAAACCGTTTCCTTATTCAAAATGTCTTTTCGTATTATACTGATGAATAATCGATCAGTATTCATCAATTAATCTAATGTCATTCCAAATAAAATTACCACTATAAATTTCTACATTATTTTTCCAATTGAGAAAAACATTAATTTATTCGATCATAATTGTTAACAATTATCATTAATTAAAATCCTTTAAAATCCAATTATATAAAATTAACATTAATTAAAATCCATTACTTTCTTTAAAAGTTAGAAACTGTTATTTATTTTTTTTACTTTTTATAGTTAATACTCAACTGATTCTGCTTTTAATGGTTTTTGCTGAGAAAAACTTTGACGCAGAAAATATTTCATATAACTTTTATACAATTTTATATCAACAACCAGCAAATTCTATTTCTAGAACATTTAGAAAAGAAATCGACTACAAATTTTATTATTTGGAAAAAATGAGGTCAATTTCTTTTCGTCAATATATTTTTCAGCGACAAGCATTCAGTTCTAGTGATAATATTAACTTTGTTACATTACATTGTTACATTCGGTATGTAATTTTAATTAATATTTTTAATTATATTTTTATAAGTGAGTTGCGGCACACCTAAACACAGAATCTTATGTTTGCGGCCTGGAACAAAAAATGTTTGAGTATGGCTGGTTTAAAAATGAGAATTTAAAATTAAACATATGTGCAATGATTTAAAAAATCTCTTTAGGAAAAGTTAAAAATGGAACGTTTGTACATAAAATTGCGATTTTATTTTAAGTGAAATGGTATAAAAGTCAAAATTTTTAAATTCCTCATGCCTGGAACGACATCATGTTATGATGCATTAAAAATTGTGATTTGAAAAAGACAAGAATTTTCTACACGTCAGTTTGGGAAATCTTTAAGATCAATTTGTATACTTGTCTAAAAATGAAGATTCATCATATCAATGCATTTTAAAAGGAGATGAATACAAGTTTACGTAAAATCGCGAATTCTTTGACGTCGAATGATATGAAAGTCAAAAATTTAAAAATTTAAAAAAACATGGCACTTAAAAATTTTTTCTTATAATGTATGCATTAAAGAGCTTGGGATTTGATATGGAAAAATAAAATTTTATGCATCGCATTTCAAATTATTTGAAGTCAATTGGTTTAACTGTTTTCATCGTTAATACAAAAATTTCAATTTATTGAAACTTTTAAAAATTATTATCCATTATAATGATCCATAAATCCAGTATACGTTAGAATAATTTCAAAATTCTACATAATGCTTAAGATTCCTATAAATCATTAAAAAATATATCTAAATTGCTTTTTAGATGCATATATACGATAGAAAATTATTTGAAATGCATTAAAAATCTAATTAAAGTCACAAAACGTTTTCAATCCAATTTACATGGTCAACGTCAATGGTTATTTGAAGGTTCATATTTCAATTTGCAATTATTGATCAAGCAGAGATAATTGTAAGGATCGTATTGAAGATTCTCTTATAATAATTTCCTGTCAATTTCTTGTACAAACGATATTTTCGGATCTAATAAAATCTACATTTATAGTTTCAATTAATAAATATTTATGTTTATTTTTAACTGAACAAAATATAGTTTCCTGCATAAATTTAGAAATATTTTCCCTAAAGAAATTTTCATATTTTTTATACTACACATTTTTATTTAAATATTTTGCGCAATTTCTTGATTATAATTTCTTAGTCAATTGAGCTCATTTTACAAAAAAAAAAAAAAAAAAAAAAAAAAAAAAAAAAAAAAAAAAAAATCGCAAACATGTAGTTATTCAATTAAAAATTAAGACAAAAAGTTTTATCTTTATTATTTTTTTTTCATCTGCAGCAATTAATCTGAAGTTTTTGAAAAATTAACCGTTTTCAAAATAAACAAGTCGGATATTGTATCTCAGATGTAATAACTGAGGTGCGTTCGTGCTGTAGCGAAGTTTTTTAATTTATACAGTACTTCGGATAGTATGCGAATGTCCTTGTAAATACTAAATGCCTTCCATTATACAAGAAATAGCTTGTAATAAATCTCAACAACGTATATCGATTTCATAAAATGTGAAACAGTTTAATATATAATCAAAACGCTCCCCATACAACGTTCCCCCCCGCATACCATTATATAACAGAATACATTTGAGTGGCCTTGTATATTAATAAAAAATATTATTTGCACCACAGATTGTGCGAAATGTATATTTTAGATTTATATATTCATAAATAAGGTAATATTTATACATTTTAAATTTTAAACGGTAGTTTCATTGCGTTGTTATGTGCGGACAGACGGACGAAATGAACGACGAATATAGGGGCTCATAATTACATTATTCCGAACGTACCTAAAAATAGGACAAATAATTCAGTTTTATAGTTTAATAATATTCTCATAATTTGTTTAGTATGTTTTCGGCTTAAATTTTTTAATCATTACTTCATTTAAAATAATTCTACGAAATATTTCTTTTTTTTATTGTTTTCTTGTTTTATTTATAAATAATCTTTTGGCTTTCTTAAAACATTAAATTTTAGAAAAATAACTTATATTTGATTTACTTCTTCACGAGAAGTAAATTTTATTTCTTATCATGAAACCCATGAATTATTTTCTACACGCGTTCATTTAGAATGTTTTGAAGCAAGAATTTTTGAAGCAAGTTTTAATGAAATGTTGGACATATAAAGATAGATAAAAAGAAGTAAATACATTTTTCAAAGCTTCATTAATTCTTATCAGACAAGTTACTTATTTCACACTCTTGCGAAAAAAGGAAGCGGCATCATTGGCAGAATTTAAGGGTATATTTTAATACTATGCATGCATTGAAACATTTTTTATTTAAAACTAAAAATGATAGTTTTATGAGTCAAATAGAAAATTCTTAAAAATTGAAATGTTTACAAAACGAAAATTTAAAATTTGTCATTTGTGTGAAGATAAAAGCTGCTCTTTCTTAACAAATGAAAATGTTACTTTATACATTAAATTGTGAATTATATAATGTCGTATAGTACATTACCTGGCCATTGATGATCGTCCACTTGCAAATTTTAGACATTTTGTTAAATATCTAGAAAAATTCATGCGGAATTATCTTGAAACTCTTAGTGTTTAAACATAATAGTACATGTCATATATTTCCGTGAACATTTTTTCCCGAAACTTTATAAGGGATTGTCAACAAATTAAACAAGAATGAATATCTTTTGGATAACCCTGTCAAAACTAATGTAGCAAAAGCGCTCAATCTGTAGATTGTGATTAAATGGCTTATTGTAATAAATTGTGTTCATTTTTATGTCGATAGCATGTATACGCGTCGAGAAATTAAGGTTTTTATAAAAACAGTCAAAAAAATTTCTAAGAATTTTGCTTATAATTTGCAGAGAAATTAATATAAAATAACATTCTTTTCTGAAAGTGTGACAAACAACATTGTACACAATACCCTGTAATCAGAATTAAGAAATAACAAAAATTGTATGAATACTGAGTAGGTTTACTAAATAATTTTTCACTGCACATGCGTCAACGATATTAAAATGCCATTTGCATATTATGTTAGCTAAATATATAGAGCAATTTTTATGAAAGTCTCAAAATCATAGCTGAAAATCGTCAGTAGAATACGTTGAAAATCCGTTATTTTCAAAATGAAGCAAAAACAAGACGGGCTGTATCCAAATATTCATTGATTAGTGTCAATATAGAATACACAATATGAGACGAACTACTGCATTTGGATAAAATCCCTCATTTTTTGGCTTCATTGTGCGAACAACGGATTTTCAACGGATTTTTATTCTATTGACGATTAATTTCAGAATTTTCAAGCCATGATTTTGAGACTTTCACAATAGGTGCTCTATACATTTAGCTAATATAAAATGCAAATGTAATTCTGATATCGTGGACGCATGCACAATGAAAATCTATTTAGTAAATCTACTCATTTTTCATACATTTTTTTATTATTTTTTAATTCTGATTAAAGGGTATTATGAGCAATGTTGTTTATCAAATTTTCAGAAAAGAATATTATTTTATATTAAGAACTCTGAAAACTATAAGCAAAAATCTTTGAAAAATTTGGAACTGTTTTTATTAAAACCTTAATTTCTCTACAAGTATGCATGCTATCGACATAAAAAAGAACACAGTTCAATAAAATAAGCCACTTAATCACAATCTACAGTTTACGCACTTTTGCTACATTAGTTTTGACAGGTTTATCCAAAAGTTATTCATTATTTTTTAATTCGTTGACAGTCCCCTATAATATTTCGGGAAAAATCTTCACGGAAATGTATGCCATGTACTATGATGTTTATACACTGAGAGTTTCAGGATAATTCCCCATGTATTTGTCTAGATATTTAACAAAATGTCTAAAATCTTAAATGAACGATCATCAATGGCCAGGTAGTGTATAAACGTCTAACATTTAACATACCTCGCACCTTATAACTCTTCTAATCATGCATGAATTAAAAAATTGTGATTTCAAAAGTGCAAGGACTTGTCTCTTGTTCAAACTGCGAAATCTTTAAAATCGAATGGTATAAAATATGAAAATGAAAATTGATCACATCTTTAACCCTTTGGCAGTCATCCAAAAGGGCAAATTTGTAATGTTGTTTTCTCCTTCCTGTTTGTTTTAAATGCTAAAAAACATGATAATTTTAACTTTATATAAAAATACTTAATTAAGAGTATGTATGTGAACCTCGAGAACGTAAATCATTGTACAATACATCAAGAGTTCATTAAATCATAAGATATATATTACTTTAAATATTGATCATATTGCAGTGAATCATGGAACTTTTTGAACGTATTAACACGGGCTTGTCAGTGAAGGGGTTTCAAGGGGAAAGAATTGCTCCTTATGATACATGTATTAAAAAGTTTGTAATTTTAAAAGGAAAAGTACACTTTTGGAAATTAAATTACAAATGATTTAATGTCGAATGGTTTAAAAGTGAAAAATAAAATATTATCTTACCACGAACAAAAAAAAAAATCGGCATTAATTTATTAAAACGCCTGTGACTTCTAATAGTAAAATATTTGTTTATTTTCCATTGCTGCAATTAATTTTAAGTTTTACAAAAATGAACTTTTCCAAAACACAAAATAGATTCAAAGAATTAACTTTTATAGTTTTATAGTATTCTTATAATTTAGTTATTTTTCTCTTTAAAAATTTTTAATCATTATTTCATAAATTAAATAAATCTACAATATATTACTTTTTTATTTTGTTCTTTCATTTTATAAAAAATCTTTTGGCATTCCTTAAAACATTCAATTTGAAAAGGGGAAAAAAACTTATGCGTGATTTACTTTTTTAAGAGAAGCAAACTTTATTACTTATCATGAAACACATCAGTTATTTTAAACTTTCGTGCATTTAGAGTGCTCTTATGTTTGAAGAAAATTTTAATGAAATGTTGGACATGTAAAGAGAGATCATAAGAAGTAAATACATTCTTCAAAGTTTCATTAATTCTTCTCAGACAAGTTATTTATTAGACACTCTTGCGAATAAAAGATGCGACACGATGTAAGAATTTATGGATATATTTTAATACTATGCATGCACTGAAACACTTGTTATTTAAAACTGAAAATGATAGTTTAATGCGTCAAATAGAAAATTCTTAAAAGATACAATGTTTACAAAACGAAAATTAAAAATTTGTTACATGTGTAAAGATAAAATTTGCGCTTTATTAAGCAATGAAAATGTCCCTTTATACATTAAATTGCGAATTCTTTAATGCCACATGGTATAAATGTCTAACATTTAAATATTCCTCGCACCTGGAAACATAACTGTTATTGTCCTGCGCATGTATGCATGTAGTGCATACTGTTATGTATGCATTCAAAAGTTATGATAACTGCGAAATCTTTAAAATCGAATGGTATAAAATCTGAAAATGAAAATTTACCATACCTTTAACCCAGTGACTGTCTTCCAAAGGGCAAATTTGTAACGTAGTTTTCTCTTTATTTTCTTTTAAATACTAAAATAACATGATAATTTTAACTTTATATAAAAATACTTGATTAATAATATGAATGTAAACCTTGAAAATAAATCACTGTGCAATACATTAAGAATCCATTAAATCATGAGATATATATTACTTTAAATATTGATCATATTGCAGTGAAACCTAGAACTTAGAGAACGTAATAACCCGGGCATGTCGGTAAGGGGGTTTTAAGAAAAAAGAATTATATATTATGCATGTATTACAAATTTTGTAATTTTAAAAGGAAAAGGACACTTTTAGAAATATAATTGCAAATGCTTTAATGTCGAATGGTTTAAAAATCAAGAATAAAAAATTACCTTAACACATAAAGAAAACAAGAAAGGGGGGGGGGAGAGGATTGTACTTTGTGCTTATATATGAATAAATAAAGAAACAACGTTAAGATGCACAAATTAAATAAAAATAATAGATGTTAAAAAGCATACAGCTCTTTCGGGACTTCTAAAGTCCCATCATCAGTGCTAAAAATACGTGTAAAATGTAAAGGACAAGTCACATTATTAAATAAAAATAAGGTTGGTTGGTTGGTTGATTTTTGACGTCCGATTATCTACGCTAATGGGATATAGGACCAGGGGGAGTGCCCTCCGTGGGGGTCTTTCTAAGGGAACCTAACCCGTATTTACGCAAGTTTCGAAGAAAACCACGGAAAACTCCGAACGGTTAGGCCGACAGCCGCGATTGGGTTCGAACCCAGCACCTGCCGTCTACCAGTTGAGAGGTCCGAACCTCTCGGCCACTGGTGGGGCAAAATAAAAATAAGAACGTGCATAGCAGCTCGCTGCTAAGGCGAACTGACCAAAAAACGTCGCAAAGTAACAGTAAAAGCAAACTGACACGCGCATTCCAAAGAAGACCAATCAGATGCCTCTTCCTATTGGAAGAGTCCAAGTAAAGGAGAAAAGGAGGGGGGAGGGGGAGTGAAATTACAGGAATGAGAACCAAACTTTAGAAAATTTAAATGTACTGGACATGTCATTAACTAAATTATTAGAGTTTTTCTATATATAAAAAGCTTCCCAAAAGTCTAAATCATAAATTGATGAACAATATTGTATTAATGAGACTTCGGAAATTTGAAATTGTGATTATTGGACCAACAGTGGTTAGCGATAGCGGAACGTTTTATTTAGCAATTTTTAACGAAATCTCTTTGTTCTCCCAAACGTTTTTTTCAAAGCTCGCTTCGTTTGACCGGCATACATTTTATCGCATTCGCAAGAAATCTTATAAATATCCCAATGTGATAAATCATCTGTTGGATCTTTGATATTTGAGAATTGTATTTTATTGAAAAGTGTATAAGTTACTTTAAAATCAAATTTTGTCAAAATTTTAGAAATTTTATGACTGATTTTTGGAAAATATGGAAGAATAATTAAATTAACATTCCGGTCTGAGTTGAAGTTCAAAGGAGTACGTTTTCTTAATTTGTTATGAATGGAATCAACGATTTCGATTGGGAAACCACGATCAATGGCAATGGATTTGATATGGTTTAATTCTTCTTTAAGTAAACTATCGGAGGAGCAAATATTTAAGACCAGGTGTACATAAGTGTTAAAGGCAGCTGATTAGGGGAGCTGATTTCTGATTAGAGGAATGAAATGAAAGGCGATGGGGGGGGGGGTAAAGATACAGCGAATGGTTTACGATAGACAGTTGTGTGAAAAAAGTTGTTTTCGCGGGAAACCAAAACATCCAGGAAAGGTAACTGATTGTTATTTTCAAATTTGTAGGTAAATTCAAAAAACAAATTCAATATGGTCATCTATTGAGTTCATAACTGTAAGAATATTAGTAAGATCAAGGATATCAGAGTCCAGCAACGCAAAACAGTCATCGACGTAGCAGATATAAAATGGAAAAGTTAGTTTTTTGAATAGTTTTAATTCGAAATAATGCATACAAAAGTCGCTAAGGATTCGACTGAGGGGGGAGCACATGAATAAACCATCAGTCATTCGATAAAAGTTACCATTGAAAATAAATGTGTTTTGCGAGAGATAAATGCTGTAAAGTGAATCAGTTCATCAATTTCGAAGTTTGTGTAATGAAATTCGCCATTCAAGAAATTTTAGAGCACCTTGAACTGGAACATTTGTAAATAAGGATTTAACATAAAAAGAAACCATTTTATTGTTTTGTGCACTATTGAAATTACGAAGTTTATTGACAAACTCATAAGAGTTCCTGCAAGTATGAATATTGTTAGAGAGTAGAGGGGAGAAAATAGAGGTAAGATATTTTGCTAATTTATATGAAGTGGTACCGATGTTAGAAACAATCGGTCTGAATAGAATGCCTTGTTTGTGGACTTTTGGGAGTATATAAAATCTTGCACAATGTGAGACAGAGGGAATGAGAGGAGATTCGGTATTATTGGAAATAAGGGAGGAGTTCGCAATAGTAGCTTTAATTACTTTCAGTTCTTTTTGAGAGGGGGTCAGAATTAATCTTTTTGTAAAGGCCTTCATCTATTAATTCCCGAGTTTTGGTAAAGTAGTCGGATTTATTCATAACAAAAATCTGTCCGCCTTTATTGGCTTTACTTTTAGCTATGTCTGTATTGGACTTCAGATTTCTTATACAACGGGATGCGGATTTACTGATGTTAGATATAGGAAGGTTATTATTGAAGTTCACATTATTGGCAATAAGATGTCTGATTGAATCCTTTTGTGATAGATTTAAAGAACTAAATTTGAACGCTCTTTCGACAGGAGCAATAATATTGGGATATGATGGTTTACTAGCAAGTGCAAAATTGTTATTTAATTTAAGGTAATGGATATCGTTATTAGTAAATTCAGTATTTGAAAGGTTAACAACAGCATTCTGATTAACCAACGGTAATGTGTTGGGTTTAATATTTTTATGCTGACTCGAGAGTGAGTAGAATTTGGTTTTCAGAGTAGCGATATGCTTATTAGATTTGTTTAGTGCACTGAACCAGGATCGGTTATCGATAGAGAGAAAATTGTGGTGGGAATTACACAGAAAAAAGTGTGCTTTTTAACGTTGTTTCTTTATTTATTCACATAAAAAACACCCTGCATACATTTATTAAATCTCATTTTTTTTCTTTTCAGTTACTGCAAATAATCTTATATTTTACAAAAATGAACCTTTACAAAATACAAAATAGATTCAAAGAATTAAGTTTTATATTTTTATAGTATTCTCATAATTTATTTATTTATTTTTTGAAAATTTTTAATCAACATTACAAAAATGAAATAAATTTACTAAATATCTTTTTTGTTGTTGTTGTTCTTTCATTTTATAAATAATTTTTTGGCATTTCTTAAAACATTCAATTTTAGAAAAAAAAAAAAACTTATACGTGATTTCCTTTTTTAAGTGAAGAAAACTTTATTACTTATCATGAAACACAACTGTTATTTTCATCTTGCGTGAATTTAGAGTGTTAATTATTTTTAAAGTAAAATCTAATGAAATGTTATACATATAAAGAGAGATAAAAAGAACAAGTAAATACATTCACCAGAGTTTCATTAATTCTTATCAGAAAAGTTATTTATTACACACTCTTACTAATAATGAAAGCAGAGTGATGGTAGAACAGAATTAAAGGGTATGTTTTAATACTATGCATGAATTGAAACATTTATTATTTAAAATTGATAATGATAAGTTTATGCGTCAAATAAAAAACTCTTAAAAGTTGAAATCGTTAAAAAATGAAAATTTAGAATTTGTCATATGTGTAAAGATAAAAGATGCTCTTTATTAAAAAATGAAAATGTCACTTTTATGCATTAAATTGCGAATTATTTAATGTCATATGGTATAAAAGTGTAGCATTTAAATTTTTTTTCACCTGGAAAAATAACTGTTTTAATCATGCATGCATTAAAAATTGTGATTTCAAAAATGCAAGGATTTGTCTCTTGTTCAAACTGCGGAATCTTTAAAATCGAATGGTGAAAAATCTGAAATTGAAAATTTATCTTATCTTTAATCATTTGACAATTTATTCAAAAGGACAGATTTGTAATGTTTATTTTCTCTGTATTTTGTTTGAAATGCTAAAATAACTTGATAATTTTAACTTTATATAAAAATACTTAATTAAGAATATGACTGTGAACTTTGAAAATATCAATCATTGTACAATACATTAAGAAACCATTAAATCATGAGATATATATTACTTTAAATCTTGATCATATTGCAGTGAAACATCGAGTTTACTGAACGTATTAACACGGGCTTGTCAGTGAAGGGGTTTTATGGTAAAAGAATTGTTTTTATTATACATGTATTAAAAAGGTTGTAATTTTAAAAGGAAAAGGACACTTTTAGAAATAAATTTGCAAATGCTTTAATGTGTGATGGTTTAAAAGTCAACAATAAAAAATTATTTTACCACGTAAAAAAAGAAAAGAAAATCTGCATGAATTTATTAAAGTGCTTGTGATTTCAAATAGAAAAATATTTGTTTCTTTTCAGTTGCTGCAATTAATCTTAAGTTTTACAAAAATCACTCGTTCCAAAATACAAAATAGATCTAAAGAATTAAGTTTTATAGTTTTCTCGTATTTTCTTTCTCTTTAAAAATTTTTAATCAACATAAATGAAATAAATAAATGAGATCATAAATGAATCATAAATGAAATAAATCTACAAAATATCTCTTTTTTATTTTGTTCTTTCATATTATAAATAATTTTTCCGCACTCCTTAAAACATTCAAATTTAGAAGATAAAAAAAAAAAAAAAACTTATGCGTGATGAAACACATCAGTAATTTTCATCTTGCGTGCGTTTAGAGTGGTCTTAATTTTTGATGAAAAATGTAATGGAATGTTCGACATATAAAGAGAGATAAAAAGAACAAGTAAATACATTCTTCAAAGTTTCATTAATTCTTATCAGACAAGTTAATTATTACATACTCTTGCTAATAAGAAATGCGGCACAGCGGCACAATTTAAGCGTATATTTTAATACTATGCATGCATTGAAACATTTGTTATTTAAAATGAAATGATAATGTAATGTGTCAAACAGCAAAATCTTAATGTCGAATGGTTTAAGATAGGTAAATTTTAAAATTATATTTGTAAAGAAAAAAGCTGTTCGTAATCAAAAATGAAAATATTGCTTTTATTAATCAAATTAAAAATCTCTTAAAGTAAAATAGTCCAAAACTTTAACTTTTATAATCCCTCATATTTGTGATGTTAAAAAATGCATTTTAAATTCTGTATGCATTCTTTATTCATTTTTTAGGTAGATTTCGTATGAAATACTACCTATTGCATTGTCTCCCATGTTGGAATTTCTGAAAAATTTTTGCGGATCTACACGAATCATGACTCCTAGACCCCAAAACCACCATCAGTAAAAAAGTTTATATATATATATATATATATATATATATATATATATATCGGTGTATATCACTTTCTTCTAGACACAATAACTTCCATAATTATGCTCAGATCTTCTTCAAACTTTTACATAAAATCAAGGAGCCTAAAATCTCGGTCGAGTTCGTTAATGGGCAAAATCGGATCAAGGGGGTGGAAATAGGGAGGGTTTTTGTGAAAACAGAAAAAACGCGATAACTTCTTAATTAAAATAGATATCGAATCAGTTTAAAGTTTATATTACTTCTAAGAAATGAGCAAAAAGTTTATGCATGACAGATTTTTGATAAAGTTAAAAATGGGCTCAAGGGGGGAAAAAAACATGGTTTTTGGGAGAAAAAAATTCATAACTTCGTCAATTCTCAAGATATTAAATCCAACTAAATTTTATATAAATGTACTCAATATTATCTAAAACTTTTGTATTTACAAGTTTTTGATAGGACCAATGTTTACCGAGGAAAAAAATTAAAAACGAAAAGAAAAAGGGGGGAGGAAAAAGAAAAAAACCCATAAATTACTCAATTCTTAAGCAATCAAATCTAATTAAATTTAGTTTACATCTTCACAATAAGATCTACAACTTTTATATTGACAAGTTTTTCATAGAACCCATTCTTATAGCAAAAATAAATTAAACAAAAATAGGAGTTGGAGTAAAAACCTTAAATCCAAACTGCTTATATTCTGACTCATTTTAAAATTAATTTTTGATTTTAAACGCATCCAAATGACAGATCCTCTTATTTAGGAACTATATAATGCGACGTTTTGGCCAATTTTTTGATAAAGGCAGAATATATTTTTAAAAAGGCTGCCAAAAAAGGTATTTTGAACAGATTTCCCGAAATTATCGTCATTAAAAATTGATTAAGTATAACAAATTGCGTTTTTTCTGAGTCATTTTTAAATTCATTTTTGTTCTCAAACCCATCCAATTTACAGGTCCTATTATTTAGGAACTATATAATGCGACGTATTGGCCAGTTTTTTGATAAAGGCAGAATATATTTTTTAAAAGGCTGCCAAATAGGGTATTTTGAACAGAATTTCACGAAATTATCATGATTGAAATTTGAGGAAATTAAAAAAATTGAGTTTTTACCGAGTCATTTTTAAATCTTTTTTTGTTCTCAAACGCATCCAATTTACAGGTTCTCTTACTTAGGAACTATATTATGTGACGGAGTGGCCAGTTTTTTGATAAAGGCAGAATATATTTCAAAAAAAGGCTGCCAAAATGGGCACTTCGCACAAAATTTCCCAAAGCGACCATGATTAATGAACTGTGGGTATTCAAATAACAAATTGTTTATTTTATGACTCATTTTTAAATCCAATTTTCTGAAACGCATTCAAATGACAGTTTTTTGTTACTTAGGAACTATATAATGTGCGTATTCTTTGATTTTTTGATAAAGGGTGAATATACATATTTTTAAAAGCTGTCAAAGTAAGCACTTCGCAAAAAAATTTCCCAAAGCGATCATGATAAAAGAATTGAGGTTGTATTCAAATAACAAATTTTTTATTTTATGACTCATTTTTAAATTCATTTTGCTCTCAAACGCATTCAATTGACAGTTTTTCGTTATTTAGGAACTGTGTAATGTGCCGTATTGGTCAGATTTTTGATAAAGGCTAAATATATACTTAAAAAAATCTGTCAAAGTGGGCACTTCGTACAAAATTTCTCAAAGCAATCTTGATTAAAGAATTGTGGATGTATTAAAATAATAAATTGGTTATTTTATTACTCATTTTTAAATTCAATTTTGCTGTCAAACGAATTTAATTAACAGTTTTTTGTTATTTAGGAACTATATAATGAGCATATTGGTCAATTTTTTTAATAAAGTAAGAATATAATTCAAAATATGTTGCCAAAATGGGCATTTGAGTAGAATTTCGTTTAAGAGAATTTCGATAAAACCAGTTGTTACAGAAAAATGAAATTAAAAAATTTTTAAAAGCGGTTGAATAAAGTAGTTAAACTGGGTTTATCTCTAATCATTTTTTTTTTTTTTTTTTTTTTTTTTTTTTTGAGATGAAAACTTTTTGAAATCTACCTCCGCCTATAGGCCATACCGAAAGGGATTTTTAATGTATGCTTCGCTCTCATTAAAAAATAGTGACTTGAAAAAGACAAAGATTTTCTGTAAGTAAACTGCAAAATCTTCAACATCGAATAGTATTAACGTCTAAAATTGAAAATTTATCATATCTTTAAGGAAAACGAATTGTTCCTTATTATTCATGCATTAAAAAATTTGTAATTTAAATATAGGAAAAGTTAGTTTTATTACTTAAAAATAGGCCCAAATAATTCAAATTTATAGTTTTGCACTATTATAATAAATTATTTAGTATTTTTTCTCTTTAAGAATATTTAATTATCATTTCATAAATAAATTAATTCTGCTATAATTTCTTTTATTTTTTGTTCTTTTATTTTATAAATAATATTATGGCCTTCGTTAAAACATTTAATAATAATAATAAACTATATATCCGCTAATTACCTTTTAAGAGAAGAAAATTTTATTTCTTATCATGTAGTCCATGATTTATTTTCTTTTTGCGTGCAAAATTTCTTAATTTTTGAAAAAAATGTGTAATAAAGTGTTCGAGTTAAAGAGTGAGATAGAAAGAAGCAGTAAAATATTCTTCAAAGTTTCATTAATTATTAACAGACTAGTTATTTATTACACACTCCTGATGGCAGAATGTAAGAATATATTATAATAAAGTTGAAATGTTTACAAAACGAAATTTTAAATTTGTCACATAAGTATTGAAATTAAAAATTTATCACATATTTAAGGAAAAAGAATTGCTCCTAATTATACATGTATTTAAAATGTTTGTAATTTTAAAAGGAAAAGGACACTTTTGGAAATAAAATTACAAATCTTTCAATGTCGAATGGTTACTAAGAAAGTGAGATTTAAAAGTCGAGAAAAAATACCTTTCCTCGTTAAAAAAAAAGAAAAAAAAACTGCATTCATTTATTAAAATGCTTGTGATTTCAAATAGAAAAAAAATATTTGTTTATTTTTAGTTGCTGCAATTAATCTTAAGTTTTACAAAAATCATCCTTTCCAAAATACAAAATAGATAGTTTTATAGTTTTATAGTATTCTCACAATTTAATTTTTTTTCTCTTTATAAATTTTAATCAAAATTTCATAAATGAAATAAATCTACGAAATATCTCTTTTCTTTATTTTGTTCTTTCATTTTATAAAAAATCTTTTGGCATTCCAAAAACATTCAATTTAGAATAGGAAAAAAGCTTATGTGTGATTTGCTTTTTTTAAGTAAAACAAACTTTATTACTTATCATGAAACACATCAGTTATTTTCATCTTGCTTTCATTTAGATTGTTTTACATTTTTGAAGAAACTGTAATGAAATTTTGAAGGTGTAAGGAAAGATGAAAAGAGCACAGGTAAATACATTCTTCAAAGTTCTATTAATTTTTATCAGATCAATTATTTATTACTCACTGCTGCTGTTCCAAGAAGCGGCACCTATGGCAGAATTTGTGGGTATATTTTAATACTATGCATGGATTGAAAAATGTGCGATTTAAAACTGAAAATGAAAGTTTTAAGCGTGAAATAACAAATTCTTTAAATTCGAATGGTTCACAAAACTGAAATTTAAAATATATCATATCTGTAAAGAGAAAAGCTGCTCTTTATTAAAAAGTGAAAATGTAACATTTATGCATTAAATTGTGAATTCTTTAAAGTCGAATGGTATAATAGTCTTACATTTAAAATTCCTCATACTTGTAAAGATAACAAACTGTTCCTGTTATACGTGAATTAAAAAGTGGTGATTTGTAAAGAAAAAGAATTTTCTATAGGTCAAACTTTGAAATCTTTAAAATATAATGGTATAAAATCTAAAATTAAAAAAATATAATTTTTTTAAAGAAAAATAATTGCTCTTTATAATGCATGAATTGAAATTTAAAGAAGAAAAAGTATACTTTTAAACGTAAAATTGCAAATAATTTAATGTCGAATGATTTATAAGTAAAGAATTAAAAGTTACCAGATCACGAAAAAAAAAAAAAAAAAAAAAAAAAAAAAAAAAAAAAAAAAAAAAAATTCATGTTTTCTATAAAGAGCTTTTGATTTGAAATGGAAAAATAAAATGTTATATGTAACATTATAAATTTTTAAAAGTCGAATGGATCTAAGTTTTTCTTCATTAATATGGAATTTTCAATTTATTGGAACTGTGTAATAATGAATGTGAACTGAATGCCTAAAATCTTTTACAGTAGTTTTTAAGTCGGGAATATTCGTTCACTTGCATTACATTCCGAGATTAAGCTATTGTTTTATATTTTGGTATACAAAATACTAAATGAATAGCATAAATTTATAGCAGAAGTGAAAAAAAAAACTGATAAATAAATAAATACTTTAGAACACTTCGAAAAAAAAAAAAAAAAAAAAAAAATGTTATGAAAAATAATCAACAATATTTTTCCTTATAACAATATATATATATTTATTATAGATTATATTCTTTCTAAAATAATAAATAATGTTTAAAAATTGTATAATGCAAAAGTATAATGTACTAAATGCATATACATGATGTAAAATTATTTAAACACTGTATGATACCTTAAAATGTATTAAAATGTATAAAATTCTTAACATAAATTTGGATATAAAAGTAAAAGTTGTCAAAAAAAGAAAAAAACTGTTAAAGATCTAAATATTTTAGAACATTTAGCAAAAAAAAAAAAAACACTGTTATGGAAAAATTACGAGCTGATTATTACCCATTATAGTGATCTATATATATGTGTATTATTGATTGTATTCATTACGATACACTAAAGGACGTTTAAAGATTGTATAAAGCAGAAATATAACGTACTAAAATTATTTTTAGTTGAATATATATGATATAAAATTATTTAAAATGCATTTATAATACATTAAAAATCCAATTAAATTCAAATACACACGGTCTTCGCCATTATTTATTTTAATAATGTATTTTTCTTTTCGCTTATACATCATGAAGAGATAACTGTAATTTAAAGATGCTATGAAAGATAAGTAGAGTGTATAAGATATTAAAAATATTAACAAAGCAAGCTTTCATAAAAAATCGAGCAATTCTGTATAAAATCTATTGTTGTCAAATAAAAAAGCATCGTTGTGTTTTATATCTTTGTTGGAAATTATTTTAATGGATTATCTTATAATAACTTTCTGGAAATTACTTATACGAAAGATAATTTCGTATTTATTAAAATCTACATTTGTAGTTTGAATTATAATATATTTATGTACTTCACAAAAAAAAAAAGAATTATTATTTTCTGTATAAATATACAAATATTTTTCCAATCACAAAATTTGCATATTTTCAGTACCACACGTTATAATAAACTATGTGCACAATTTCTATTTGTCTAATTTCTTAGTTAATTGAGCTCATTTTATTAATATCCACAAACAATGCAGTAATTTTTAGTTATTTAATTAAAAATTACATAGATTTTTTTTTTTTTTTTTTTTTTTTTTAACTTGAAATTTTGTTTTTGGATGCTGCAAGTAAATGGGAAAAAAATTACACTTCTTCAAAATACAAAGTAGGCCAAAATAATTCAGTTTTATAGTTTTAAAGTATTTTCATAAATTGTTTAGTATTTTTTCTTTTTAAAAATTTCTATCATCATTTCATAAATGTAACATGTCTTTTTTTTATTTTGGTCTTTTATTTTATAAATAATATTTTAATATTTTTAAAAACATTCAATTTTAGAAGAAAAAAATCTTACGCATGATTTACTAATTTACGCATGATTTACTAACTTAAATTTCACTAATTTTACAAATTTTATTGCTTATCAAATTTTATTACTTTACTAGCGAGCTACGCCCGCTAGCTGGGCCACTTTTTCCGAACGAACCTCTATATTCAGCATTATATAATAAGCAAAAAAATTCATTTAATAAGCACGTCTTGGTGTTCGAATCCTCAAGCACAAAAAAGTAAATTAAAGAGCTATGGTTGTTATGCGCACATTATCCCGTTAAAAATATGTGATTTCGCAAGGTGGACGCTACACGCACTTGAAAAAAAAAGATTGTGGACCGGAGCCATGGTTGCTTCGCTCCCATCGTCCCGTTAAAAATATTTGGTTTTGCACGGTTGACGCTACGCGCCCATAAGACATTTTTTCGTATTTTTTGGTTCATAAGAAGCAGACTGCTACGCAGATTCTGAATATGTAATCCGTTTTTTCTACTTTAAAAACTGTCTGCATGATGGTTTAAGAAAAAACGCGCAAAAAAAAAAAATGTCTCGGTAGTCCTGTTTTATTTCTAAGTTCAATATTTTAGCGAAAACTACTGTAAATAATCGACGGCAAGCCAAAAAAATTGTTGCGGAAAAAAGCGCAATTAGCGCGGTATGAAAAAGAGGTTTTCGGCTGGTTCTTCTTTTAGCCAAAGGGGAAAAGTTCTTCACCGCAAGGTGGCGCAGTGTTCTGCTTGGCAGCTCCGTTTAGGAAATGAGACGTTTTGCGTTCCGTTTCCCGAGCGGTTTTTAATTCATAACTTTTTTAATTTTGGTCCCACGGTGTCGGAAATGCCCGAAATGACTTCCCCGGAATTTTTCCAATCGAAAGACACCTCTCGCGACTTCCAACTCGCCCGCGTTGCGAACTGTAATCGGCTTAAAGCAGACAGACAGAGGTGCACGGATTTTATTAGTATAGACTAGCGAGCTACGCCCGCTAGCTGGGCCACTTTTTTCAAACGAACCTCGATATTAAGCAGTATATAATAAGAAAAAAAAATCATTTAATAAGCAAGACTTGGTGTTCGAAGCCTCAAACACAAAAAAGTAAATTAAAGAGCTATGGTTGTTATGCGCCCATTATCCCGTTAAAAATATGTGATTTCGCACAGTAGGCGCTACGTGCCCACCGTGCGCAGCCGGTCAACCGGCGCTATGCGCCATGGTCGCCATCGCCCTGTTAAAAATATTTGGTTATACACGGTTGGAGCTGCGCGCCCATAAGACATTTTCTCCTATTTTTTGGTTCATCAGGAGCAGACTTTTACGCAGATTCTGAATATATAATCAGTTTTTTTCTACTTTAAAAACTGTCTGCATGATGGTTTAAGAAAAAATCGCGCAAAAAAAAAGTTTCGGTATTAAAAACTGCAAAAGACTGCTATTAAAAAAAAATAAGTAATTTCATTAATATCATATTTCATCAAACGACATAACTAACAAATAATTTTGTCAGCTCTTTTTCCGTTTGTACTAACAGAAGTACAAACGGAATTAGTATTAATCGCGTAAATCTTAGGTTACACAATATTCGTGTATGCTACCAAAAAGAAAAAGTATGAAAATGAGCTACAACGATTAATACTCACATACAGAATAAATATATGAATAGCCAGTTACATCTGAGATCCTCAAAATATTAATTAGCAACACTATTACCTCTTAGTGAACATATCTTGCTGTGCTTAAATAGTTGTACTTATTATATTAATTAAACCGTGTTTAACATTTTTTACCAATTAGTTCTTTTTCTCTTATACATTCTTTGACAAAATAACGGGAGAAAAAGAGGTTTTCGGCTGTTTTTTCTTTTAGCCAAAGGGGAAAAGTTCTAGTCGTTCCCCGTTCACCGCAAGGTGGCGCAGTGTTCTGCCTGAGAGCTCCGTTTGGGAAATGGGAGTTCCGTTCCGATTCCCGACCGGTTTTTAATTCATAACTTTTAAATTTAGGTTCCACGGTCTCGAAAATGCCCGAAATGACTTTCACGGAATTTTTTGAATCGAAAGACACCTCTCGCGACTTCCAACTCGCCCGCGTTGCGAACTGTAATCGGCTTCAAGCAGACAGACAGATAGTGGCGCACGGTATTAGTATACACAGTATTTTATTAGTATAGATGTTTCGGTCTTTAAAACCCATTTCGGTCGATCTTTTTTTTTTAATCAACAAATTTTTTTATTAACAGAGAAAATATGAAATTACCCATTTTTTTCATGTTTTAAAAACTCTTTTTTAAGAAATCATCTTTTTGTATTAATCGGGTGTCAAACTCCTAATATGTCTTTGTTCTGACAATATGACATTCTGTCAAAATAAAATAAAAGTTTATTTAGGAACATGCATTTTTATATGTATGCCTCGTGTGATAGATAGATAAAAATATGTAGATGCCTCGTGAGATAGATAGATGAAAATATGTAGGATCCTTATATAGCTTTTATCCCCTTTTGAATAATTTCTTAAGCGTCATTTCACATTTGAGCATTGTCAATTATAAGTAAGGGGGGCAATTATAAACAAGGGATCTCCAAACTTTTTCATTTAATTTCATTTCCAATACTATTGAAATTATGGCGTAGATTTATAGCACAATAATAATAATAATTATAATTATAATAAATTTTTTTTCTTTCATTCTTTTTTTTTCTTCCTGTTTTTTACTTATGACGAAAAATAAGTGTTGTTTCCAAATGATTTAATTTTATTTCAGAAAGTGTTTCATACTTGATAAAATCACACTGTACTATAAATTATGGAAAATATTTATCAAACTAGAAATAAAAAAAGAAGAGAAATACAAAAAATTTTCCTGTATATTTTAAGAGTTAGGAAGAATGTTTAAAAATGAAAAATGTGCATTATATATGAATTAAAATTCTCAAAATTTCTTATGCCAGCATAGTATAGATAACACCAGTGTATAGTTTGTGTATAACACCAGTTTCAATTTTATACATTCATTTCAATTAGTTTAGATATTTAAATAATATTGAACTTTTTAAAACTATATAGAATTCGATGAGTTAAAGGTAGTTAAGTACAGAAACATAGTAATAAAATACTAAAATATCCTAAAATTTTGAAAAATAAAATTTCTTACCATATATCCAAATACTTAAACTCGATTCACAGATTTGTTTGCTTATATAAACCAAACTGGTATAAAAATGTTCCGGATTTTAAATGATATGGAATACAAATGGCTTGTATTGAAAAATCCTTTATAACGCTTTAAAAAATAAAGAAAATTGTTTATTTTCCTCATTTTTATTAAAATTTTAAAGTTCAATAAAAGGAAAGGAGTTCAATGGTCCCTTGTCCCTCTTGTATTATTGAATTATAGTATATCATATTTTTTAACGTTCAATTTTAGAAGAGACAACATTTATAATATTATTATTTTAAGAAAAGTAAACATTATTGCTTGTTACAATCAGTTAAAGATTTTTTAAAATTGCGTGCATTGGCACCTTTAAACATTGAATAAAAATGTGTCGAAATGTTTTAAGTATGTAGAGTGATAAAAATAAAAGTAAGTACATTCTTCGATGTTTCGTTAACTCTTATCGGGCTCTATCTATTCATTCTGTTCTTCTGTTATTACAAGAAGAGTTCTGATAGACTCATTTAATGATATATATATATATTTTATTCACCAGCTCTGCCTTTATTAAAAGAGAAAATGTTAAATAGACGAGTTTCTGATATAAGTAGAAGCACTATTTTCAGATAAAAGCTTACACTTCTATTAGTTGAATACAAAATTCAACACTATATGAAGGTTTTTAAATCTAAACAGAAAAAAATATCCAATATAATCTTAAAAATAATACAAATACGAAATAAAATATTTTTATTTCTCTAAGTAACGGGTTATCTAGAAAGAAATTTTCAATGGTAGAAGAAAAATTGACAATGAAACACGTAAAAGGCGAATAATTTTTTTTTTTACATTTCTATTAGCTTGACATCTTAATATTAAACGTTTCAAGATATTAATCTAAGTTAAAACTTATCAAAAAAAAAAAAAAAAAAAAAAGAAAGAAAGAAAACTTAGAGACATCTGTAAACGTTGTAAATGGATTTTAACATGTCTGCAAATCTTTCAGAAATAGAGATGATTTTTTTTTATATTTAATTTAGGAATGGATAAAGAATTTTTTTCTAATTAAAAATTGTACTCTTTTGGACGCCGCATAAAAATTAAGTCAAAATTTTTTTTTTTTTCAAGTAGACCTCTCCCCCATGAAGTTGAAACTTATGTCATTAAATTTTGCACTTCTTTTATGAAAGTTTGCAATTGATTCAATGCGTCTCTTTTAGCTTTTATAAATCACTCTGAATTTTCCTTTTTTTTCAAATGCAATTTGGTTTTAGAATTCTAGCAATATTCAAATACTTGAATGAATGAAAGTTTAAAAGTTCCAATGCACTAATTAAAAATGTAAATCATTTGTAAGAAATTTAAAAATATAATTTTAAATAACATTAACTCTAGTTTAAAACAGTTTTTCACCCAAAAATATGCCCTCTAAACTATTTATTTGATAGTATTTTCCTGTTGATGAAATTAATACATGTGTGCATGATGTTAAAAAATATTATTTCATTATCATTCTAAGATTGAAAGGATAAATCCGTGATCTATACAATCATAAACGTCTATTTTTTACTGAAAAAGAACCCTCTAAACACTGTGGCATTACAATCCTAGAAGGATTAACGTCGACACTGTTCATCTGTGTTTAGTAGATCCTGGGCCATGATGTATTTGCAGCATACCGACCAGGTTATCAGCTCAACGCCAGACCCTCGGTGTTGGATTCCTAAGCAAGCTTGGTAACCATTTGGTATACTCGACCCAGACAGGATGAAAAGCTGAGTGACCCGTGCCCACTCGGGAGTCAAACTCTCGGCCTGTGGTGCCGCAGCCAAATACTCTGAACACTCCGCCACTGAATTTACTATTTTTTAACACTCATGTTATATAAAAGCAGAAACAGTATTTTATACTTAATTGAAAACCATTAAAATGATTCATTTCGCAAATATATTTTTAAACCTATCTTGTATGCATATTAAAATATATCTTGTATGTTTATTTATTATTGTTTAGCGTTTTACTTTATTTTGCTACTTTGTCACGAAATTTGTATTTTAGACAAATCTGTATTTAACATTGAAAGAATAAAAAAAGCAATTGAAAAGTTACCTGTAAAAATAATGAAGATGTAATTAAAATGAAAATAAGTTTTTATTATAATGAACATATAGTTTTAAGGTCTAGACAAACATAACTGCTTTGAAGTTAAACTTTTTTCCTGGAACTAGCTTTTGTTACTCCTCACTTGCGGTTTACTGACAATACAAAACGGGGGAGATACAATGGTCAGGGATATCACTATCTTAAACCCTACTGAAAGGAGAGATTTCCGTCCTACACTTGGATTGAATTTCAACTGGAAAGCTCGTTAACATCACACGCGCCGCCTGCGGACTTGAAAGGCGCCGCCTGCAAACCACAGAAAAACTTTGTGTGTGCACGCAGCTTTAGATAGCATCAGATTATCATAAAAGTTTGTCGCACTTAAAAAAATATATTCATCAAAAAAATTTGAGATTCATTAAATTTTCTACATAGCGAAAATATTGTGGGGGTACGTAAAAATTAAAAACAAAAATTTCTATTTTTACTGTTCATAAAAAATTAAATGGACCAACGTTTGACTCAGAAATATGTATTTTTCTCGTATAAGTATATTCACATGAAAAAAAGGTAACTGGATGTCTCATACACTGATGCTAAAAGATAAAAAAAAAATGTGTTTTAAGAAAAGAAAATATAAATATATCAAACATTTTTTATACATTTTTATAAAAATTCAAGCACCGTATAACTTACACTTTTAAAACATAAAACAACGACAAAAAAAGTTTAATATATAGCCTTATGAAACTTCAAACAAAAATAATACTACAAATAATCCTTGTTTTTGGCGAAGTAAATTGACATCATACTTGACGGAAAAAAAAGAAATATTAGTTTTTCTGAAATTGATACTTTAGGGGCCTTTAACCCCTTGGGGACGAGCGACACGTATGCGTGCCGAAAATGGCTTAAGAATTCTTGTTTATTCCCACCGGTAAAATTATACTGTAAAATTTGGCTTATTCAATCGGAGCATTTTCTCGATTCAATAAGAAACAAATTTTGTTTTTTAAAAACCGCTGACAAAACTTTAAAATTTTAGTAAAAAGATCCCGTCGCGAAGGGGTTAATTTCAACAATATAGATCTAAAATTACAAGCTCCGTGAAACATCATTTTGATTATCAATAATTCATGCAATGACAAATTTAATTGAGTCAAACTAGTGAAGGCTCTACAATATTAAAAATATTATTGTGTCACATTAATTTGCACAATTTATATAGCATTCCCGCCTTCATTCTTGCTTATCGGCCGACTCAGATTTGGTTAAATATTGTAAATTTTTAAGACCTCAATATAGTAAACCCGGTGGGGGGGGGGGGGATATATTCTTCACAGACCTTATTCACAGTCTGAGTATTCTCTCTCAGCCAATAAAAGTCCATAAAGTAACTAGAACATAATGAATAGAGGTACGCATTTGTACCCCTCACGCCTGAAGAATGCGTTTTATACATCCGCAATTAAAAAGGATGTTACATGCATTAAGCTTAAAAATTTCGTATCCCATATAAATGAACAAAAGACTGTAATGTCAGCATTTAATGAGTGAGAATATGAAACAATTTGTGTATGTACAAAACTTTAAGCCGGATAGCAGAGCATTAACTCGGTTTGTATCCGCTTATTTTTTTTTTTATATTTGTACTAATTACAAGCCTTTTTAAAAGTGTTTATTTTCGTTTTATGCTGAATGTTATAAGAATGGTAATTTTTCAAAAAAGAAAAATTTATTTATACGGTGGATGTACACAGGAACACTTTAGAAAGAAGCTGTAGATCTGCAAAGTTAGTTTTCATAAAATCTTCAGAAATCTTACTGCAGTTTTATGTGCACACTTTGCAGAAAAAAGGCGTAAATCTAGAAAACTTGTTTTGTGAAGCCACGGAAGTCTCTATGCGTAGTAAAATTTTAACAGTCACTCTGCCCTAGCATTAGATGATTATTTATTTATTTATTTATTGATAAAAAGTTTTATGTATCTCAGTTATCTAGAAATTCCTATGTAACCTTACCAGTTTTTTTTTTTTTTTTTTTTTTTTTTTTTTTTTTTTTTTACAATAAGAAAAACTATAGTCTCAAATGAAAAATGAGAATTACGCTATGTTTTTTTATACGCATCAATATACAGTTTTTTTTTAGAAATTTAAATTTCCTAAAATGTGAAAAAAAAGCTAAGAAAATTAGATGCAACGAAATTACAAAATAAGGAGGCGTATTTTGAGGATGTTCTCAACTGCTCCGCAAAATAAGCGCAAAATGTTTGACACATTTACAAATTCATTTTTTAACAGAAAAATATAAAATTGGAATGTCTGACTATGGAAGCGATTTCGAATACAATTTAGTTTTCTATTTTATGATAATTAAATTACCTATCCAGTTATAAGATAATTCGCTCACGCGATTACCCGTCTTTGTGCTGCTTTTCGACCGCTTTTTCTGCCTTTTTCGGAAAATGTGCTCAAAAATATCAATTTTGAAGGCTTGTTATAAAAAATCTATTGTGTAAAAAAAAAGAAAGAAATCATAAAACTGAATGCAATTAG
This sequence comes from Maratus speculifer, assembly GCA_964019185.1. Classification (NCBI taxonomy): domain Eukaryota; kingdom Metazoa; phylum Arthropoda; class Arachnida; order Araneae; family Salticidae; genus Maratus; species Maratus speculifer. The sequence goes on along the minus strand of OZ025292.1, from coordinate 111,300,936 downwards.
ACAGTTTCTGAATAACTACACCTGCTATTTTCATGCATTTCCGAACAAAAATTAATTAAAGCATATGTCACAAAGTTGCCCTTTTTGATTTAAGAACACCCTTAAATATATTTAAAGAATAATAATATTTCTTTTAAGCTCTTTCACTTTAAAATAAATAAATAAATAAATAAAATAAAAGTAGAAAAATGGTTGTAAGTTAATTTGTAGTAGAGTAACTGAGCTTTTTCTTATACAACAATATATGTATGTGTGATATAAATAAATTATTAAAATTCCTTTTTCTCCCATCTTTCAAAATTTCATCGGTCAAATCTGTGACATTTGATTGATATGAGTATTTCTCTTCTATTTATTCTGTCATGAAATGTGAACCTGTACTCATGAAAAGATCTCAAATGTTTCCTATTTTGATATTAAAGTTTTTTTTTAAATGTATGTTTTGAAAGATATCAACTATTTTTTTTTACCTTATTTATTAAAATTTAATCTCTGACATTTTTTAAAATTTTCAATTTGTTGAAATGTGACAGGAAGATAAGAGGCAAATAAAAATTATGTTTGCGTGAACTAAAGAATAAGAAAATGTACTGAAAATTATTGTAAAGAAAGTTTAAGGAAAATAAATTTTTTTTACACAAATTTAATTACTTCAAAAAAAACTGCAAATTTTTAAGTAATTACAACAACATAACAAGAAACACAAAAGCCAAATACAACAGAGAATCTAAAACATAAAACCAATAGCCAATAAAAAACAAATCAAGTTCAACCAGGCACATATTCCTCAAACACAGTGTTTTCCTCGGAATCCGAGCCACTTCCATAAGCTTCGGATTCCATAGCCTCTTGGACATAATGCTGGAGTTTCCTGGGATCCTTAAAATTCGTAATGCATGGGCTTAGCGATGAGCTTTTCTTTCTTTTAACAACAGTCTGCCACTTGGGAGATGCTGGAGATGGGGTTTTTTTGGTATCTATTTGTTTTTTAAGTATATTTGATTTCTGTGGTGTTTTTGAGTTTGTAACAGTTTTGGTCCCAGTCTTGGTCTTTTCTTTTTGAATGGAAGTTTTCACTATCTGACTAGAGTTGGGTTTTTTCATGTTTAGAGCAGATGAACATGGGACATTTTTTGGAGAAGTAGCTGACGAAGGTAAACAGATGTCACGGGAATCTTTGATTGGGGTGTTTGTTGATTGTGTTTTGGCTGACTTTTTAGATGACATAGACACGTCAGTCTGGGTGCTAATATGTCTTACAGATTTAGACTACTGTTTCAATAGGCTTGAATAAGACACGCCGACAGACGGGGTTCTGGATTCTACGATTTTACCAGCTTCTGGGTAGGAAAGATTTTGCATTATTTTTACAGTTAGAATTTCTTTTTCACGGATCCAGTTTGGGCAAGAGCAAGAGAAAGCTGTATGATTACCTTTGCAATTTATGCAGCGTTCTGATTTTTCACATGAATATCTGTCATGTTCAACTTCTGCACAGCGTGCACAGGTAAGCAAACCACGACAGTTAGTTTTGATGTGGCCGTATCGCTGACATTTAAAACAACGGAGAGGATTAGGAATGTATGGTCTGACAGGACAATTCAGGTAAGCAGCTTTAATTCTTGTAGGTAAAGTAGGGCTATTGAAAGTGAGAGTGACATGATTTGTAGGAAGGACTTGGCCATTCCGACGGATCGTGATACGACGTGCATCTATAATATTTTGGTCTTTTATGTTTTCTAATAGTTCATCTTTCGTAGAGAATAAAAGGTCTGATTCAGAAATAACACCACGGCTTGTATTTAGAGTTTTATGCACCTGAATAGAAACAGAAAAAGGACCTACTAGTAGAGCTATTAGAAAGAAGCTGTGATTGTTTAGTAATAGAAACCTCAACTAGTAAATCTCCAGATTTTAATTTTTTTAGAGTATGACCATTCCCTAAGGCAGACTGGAAAGTTTTAGCTATGAGAAATGGTGACGTTTTACCAAAGGAACTATCAGAGTGGCTATCAGTACGTTTAACGATAAAAAAGCGTGTGAAGGAAGGAGTCTGTACAGTTTGTTGCTCTCCACTGGGGAGAGACATAGAAGGAAATGAAGTTTTCCCATCCATGTTAAAAGTAATAAAATTCAGCCCCGGTCGCACCAGCCACTACCGAGCCCAACAAGGGGATGCACATTCGTGCACCAGTGCTAACCAGGGCCCATACGGTCACAAGACAACCCTATGTCAGTCTCCACCCTTAACGAGATGACTAGTAGTTGCTCGCTCGCTTGATCCCTACAGCCAGTGACAACAGTCAGCTGACCAGCCGATTGATGCATACGGGGCCAATATGCACCTCCCATCTACCTGAAGCAGAGGCCAAAGCAGTGTGTTGGTTTCCCTCAACTGCCAGGATCCCCCTTTCCAGGGACACGGGTCGCCACGCACGGCCAACACGTGGGTGGTTTACAATTCTCCACGAGTCGATACACAGGATGATATCGGCTCATACAGAATTGCCCTGAACTCCGAAAAGAAACCACAACGAGAGTGAAACAAAGATGAAAGGAAGACAAGAGGGGTAAGAGGAAATGGAAAAGAGAAAGATCACTCGGGTGCCCCGGGGTTGTGAAGCCCGTGAATACCTAAAGAAGATATCCCCCTGGGGGGCTGTATTCATAGGAATAATAGTCTGACATGGTTTTACCAAAACTTTCTTTTATCTCATACTTTAATTCAGTGAATTAAATCTTAAGATAGAGCTATTGCAGAAATCATAAAAAATGCAGCATAGCAAAGCCACCTACTGAGCGATGTAGACACAAAAGAAGTATTAATTTGTATTATGGACAAATGAATATAAATTAAAACTTGTGTGCATTTCCATGCACACAAAAATAATCTGACGTATAGAAAAACTCATAGGGAAACATTTTTAAATACATGTTTTTCATGATCTCTGACCAATAAAATGTGTAAATCCGTCAAAAATTGGAGTACTATTACAATTTTTTTTCTTTTAAAAATTGAAAAATGTAAAAAAAAGACGTAGAATGCTTTATATTTAGGTAGAACAAGATTAAAAAGATGCGTCGGACAACATTAGTTTAAACACATATTGAGATATATTTTATTTTTTTAATGTTTTGAAATTTACTACAAAATCTAAATTTAGTAAAAAAAAAAAAAAAAAAAAAAAATGATGCCGCTGAAAAATTTGCTATGCAAAAACTGAAAAAAGAAATGATTTAAACATATCGAAAACATAATTTTATAATTATATACAGGGTGGTTAGTAATTAACGTCAAGTATTTAGAGAGCTCTAACGAGTAAAGTTTTTGGCGAAACATAAAAATTTTGATCAGCATACATTGTAGACCATGGGATTTTGAATTCTTAATAAAAAATTTAAATAAACAATTTAAAAAATCGCAACTAGGTGCAATTTTAGCTAAAATCGACTAAAATGCATTAATTTGCATAAAATCAGTTCTGTGTAGCGATCCTAAGTATAAAAGGAAAGACTGGGAGAGTTCTCAGACCAACTGCTTTGTGATGGCTCTCACCCTACGGGATCATGCTTTGCTAGTCAAATAAAAAAATCGCCACTAGGAGCAATTTTGGTGTACCGAAAGTGTATTAGTGTACATGTTGAATGATTAAATGTCAAAAAATAAGTACAGATCAATTTTATACTGCTGAAATACTGTCCGAGCGCTGATGGTACCTGCATATTTTTCATCTCTTGTTTGACAGCAGCAGTTACAAATTCGTCAACTTGTTATTGACTAGTCACTTTGCGTCCTTGGCCTTGTTGTCGCATACTATCAAATCGATGAATCATTTTTTGCAAATTTGTTATGCTCATCGGGTCTTTTGGCAAATTCTGTAATCGGTGAAATTCAGAGTAGTATTGAAATTCTCGTTCTGCTGATAACACAGCTTGACTAGCAAAGTATGGTGAGAGTTGATAATGATAAAAACTCTCCCAGCCTTTCCTTTTATACGTATGATTGCTATACAGAACTGATTTTATTCAAATTAAAGCATTTTAGTCGGTAAACAGCGCTAAAATTGCCCCTAGTGGCGATTTATTATTATTTGTTTATTTGTTTATTTATTTATTTATTTAAGAATTCGAAATTCTATGGTCAACTGCGTATGCTGATCAAATTTGGTTATGTTTCGGCCAAAACTTTACTCACTAGAGCGTTAACACATCACGTTAATTACTAACCACCGTGTATATATATATATATATATATATATATATTTTACACAGCACATAATAAGGTTGGTTGCTTTAATGTAGTTATAATTAGAAAAAAATATAAGTAAATGAACATAAATCTGTATTTTTCTTTTCGATATTCATGTCATTCATGCTCAAAACGTCATATACAGGAGTAACAGGATCAAAAAAAGTTCTTTTCTTTTGACAAATTTTTCAAATTAACTTTTACTTTTGTTTAAAATTAAGATTATTTTCAAAATATTGCATTTAATTAAAAAAATATGTAGACGAAAGGTTACGATGTAAGAATTTAAAAAATTCATAAAACACAAAGCCTAAAAAATATGTTTCATTTAACTTGCATTGAGTAAGTATAGTTAGATAATTTTTTCTTAATAAACATTCAGTTCACGGTGATTAAAAAAAACAGTTGCATTTTAATATTTTTTTTCCTGCAATCAAAACTTCCAAAAGTTGAAATCTTTCCCATACTTGTTTTAATAGTTTTATCTATTTATTCGTGTTATGAATGATCAAGCAGCACCATTAAAAAAATATATGTGAGTTTTATAGTTAAAAATACATTTGTTAACACAAAAGCCAAAAATACATGTGTTTCACACAATTTTTTTGGGAAATGTCTTCTATATTTTATACCAGTCATCTTTAGTATATATTTATCATTTAATTAATCAAGCAATGTTTTTATTCTTATTTCTGTTCTACTTACATGTTTCATAAATGTATCCACTTTTTTAATACCCAGCGGAAACAGCATAAACACAATCTTTTAATTTAAATAAAATAATTAAAATAAATAAAACAGTGATAATAACAATAACAATAATAATTAGTTTAACCATGACTTGTATAACAATTATATGAACCTTTGAATTTAACAGAAAATTACCACTTTGAACATGGGAGGAAAAGAATGAGTAAAAATGTAATTTGCAGAACTAAAGTGGAATTATTAAGCCCCAAATACTTTGGAACTACAAATGAAATGTGTGGTTTCATCTTTGTATTAGCCATGAAAAGCAAAATAATACGAATTTCGTGTAACCAATACACACAAAAACAAAAACAACTAACAAAAAATGTCAAGAACAAGACACATCAAAATTACTAAAAAATAGAACAATAATAAGAAAAAAATAAGTAAAACAATAAAATAAATTAAATAAAGAAGTTACCGTAATTGCAATGTGATAACGAAAAAAAGTATACCATACACCATAGTTTACCCTAATATGTAATATAAAATCATGTAATTTTACTCTGTTAATTTATACTCCATATCTTAATGTAAGATGAAATATGACATGAAAATGCATAATTAATATATACATTTTATAAACTTAGAAATAGTACTTTAGGTATCCAGTTTGTTAAAAGTTGGGTACAAGTTAATCATGGAATGTATACAAATTATATAAATAATATTAATAGAATTAATTGATGTAATTACACAATCATCCATACATTAGTGTCAATTGAACATCATGTATAATATGTTTTGTAATTTAGCAATTGGTTCTTCCCCTCTAAGTTTTTTTTAAATTAAATAACCATTGCGTATCATCCAAACAACACCTCTCTCCCCCGTACTCTCACGCCTGCCCACCCAACCATCTTATTGTATACATTTTTTTTTTTTTTTAATTATACATTTTTAATTTTTTATTATTATCTTTATGTTTAATAGTTTTTTGTACTTTTTTAGGCAATATGTTAATTATTTTTGAGATCATGTTATAACTAATTGTATATTAAAGAATATATGAATTATTTAGGAAAACCATTATTTAGTGCTTCATAAACTAGCTTTTTAATATTTGCAAGAATTACATGAGAAGCACATAAACATTTTATTCTGTATAAATGAATAAGATTATACTACGATATACAGAATTATGAAGACAGAATTTAAAATTAGTAAATGTATTAACTTTAAAATTAAATTCATTCCGTTTTTCATATATATCAATTATTAATTTGTTTTCTTTTAATATAATTTTAAGATCTAAAAAGTTGATGGTATTGTTTGAAAGCAGGTTTTTGTAATTTCTAAATTTGCTGGATATTCTACTGGGAATTGAGATATACTGGTATTATCAGTGTCAATTATAATTATACCATCAATATAAAGATATAAATCCATTTTATTATAAAAATATTTACGTTCATGATGATATAAGTATAATTCTGATAATATACTACATGTAAAATCACCTTCTGGTATACTGAATTTTTGTATATATATTATGTTACCTTGCGATATAACATTATTATAGATAATGAAATTTGTTATAGTATTAAAGTAATCAGTATTAAGGTTCGTTAATATATTTAAGTTATGTTGATATTTTTAAAATAGTGCATTTATTATATTATATGTAGATCTAATAAATCTATATTATTAAAAAGATCTTTGAAGTCATATGTAGTTATATTTTTTATACATTTAAGATTTCTCATAATTTTGACCAGTTGATACCTATTCTTTATACAATGTATATTATCACTGGTTTTTGTTATTGTATATATTTGATTAAGAATTTTTAATGCAATTTTTTAACTGTATTATTATAAGTATTGTTAGCAGTTGTAATTGTTCTAAATTAAATGGATTCTAATAAAATTTGAGTGTAAGAACTAGGTATGGATAGATAAAGTTAGTAGAGTTAATGTCTAATAATTTATAATAACCTCTAATTTTATAATTGTTTACAATTATTCTATCATTAGTTTTTTGGAAAGTTATTAGAAGATAACTGGATTTGAGCAGTTCATGATAATATGAATTATATATAATTACATAATTATTTGGAGATTTGTCCAAGTGATTACAAAGTTTTGTTGCAATTTAGTGATTTACTGGAAATGTGATTTGTATTAATATAAACTAGATATGAAATAATGTATTTCAAAGCGTCAGTTAATTTATCTATAACCAAAATTTTCCATTGATTAAAATATTCAATAGGTTTTTTGTAATATATTGCAATTTTATAAGTAAATATATCTATAACATATGTAAGTTGTTTTATTATATAATTAATATTTAATTTCGATGGAATTCTACATTCAGTGCCATATACATATACTTCAGAGTTATTGCAAAATCTATTGACAATATGAAATTCTGTATAAAAATATTATTGTAATATTGTAAATAAAACTGGTTATGAATTTCATTAACAAACAAACAATGAGAATTCGTGACTGGAAAACCTTTACTATTTAGCTTAATAACAGTATTAAATAGAACATACTTATCAGTTAATTACATATGTTATTCAGAATTAAATGTTCCATCTTTCTTTCAATATTTCAACTATGCTGATTTTATTTTACAAAGATACTTCAAGAATTTTGTGCAAGTTTTTTTAAGAAAAAAAATTAAACGTAGTTTACTCGAAGAAAACAGAAGAAAATCATTTCCTTTAAAAATATTTTTAAAAATACCTTTTATTTTACTACTTTTGTCGAAAAGTTCTATTTATATTTTCAACTTGGTGAAAAATCCTATTTTTCTAAAAGTATATTGATTGTGAAAAGCTACAATGAAAAACGTCTAGAAAATAAAGTTAAAATTTTTCAAAAGCAAAGATACTAATGAAGGGGAAAATAAAATTTAGAAATACGATATACTCTTTAGGAATCTTTTTCATAGTATAATGTACTTATATTTCGCAACGTGTACTATATAAATATACTTTTACTTATTTATTTATTTTGAAAAGCAAAAAATCCAAAGTAGTGCATACAATTACAGTGCAACTTCAAATCATTATAATTGTTTTTACGTGTTTCTTCCAATATTGTAATTCTGCTTTTTTTAGAATTGTTAAAAAATCAGCTTTCTTTGATAGCTTGAAGTAGAAAAATATAATGGAATAACTGAAGAAAATGAAAAGCTAAATTAGCGAAAAAAAAAAATTACGATGTTCTGATGGTAGGAAAAATAAGCTTAGAAAATATAATAACATGCTTTACATGTTTTTATATCTATATTTATGTTTATGTTTATTTATATTTAATTATTATTTTTGCCAGAAGGGAATATTGTTGTTTTATGTTACAACGTCTAATATAGCTAAAATCATTATTTAGAGAGGTTTTTTTTTTTTTTTTCTCAGAGGGTTCAGAAAATCATATTTCAAGAAAATTTTCTTTAAAGCAGGAGGAAAAATTATGTTATGTTACAGCATCTTCTATATTTGTTCTAATATTTTAGTCATTTGTTCTAATATTTTAGTCATTTTTTAACTGGTTTAGAAAATTAAATTTCATAGCAGCCTTGTTTACCAAGAATATTCTAAATGTATGAGCAAAGTATTTGGATGTGCCATTCCTAAAATTTTTTTTTCTTATATGTGTTAATAATTATAAAATGTCTTCTACATGCTAATCCTTCATTATTGATACTTTAATACTTCTTAAACTTTGATTTTTAAATTAAGTGTTTGCGTCTTTTACTAATAGTAATAAAAATAAGTTAACCTACATCATAAAATTAAAATAATAATAATAATAGATTTCATTATTGTTTAGTACCAGATACATTTGAATAATTGAGTTTGAATTGAAAGTCACTCCATGAATAGCGATACATAACAGAAGTATGAAAAATTAAGAACAATATCTATCATAGCATTTGTTTCCATTCTTCTTACTTACTCATTTGTAACGAAGACCGGATACCCATAACTAAATACATATAAAATATAGGCACAAAGCCTCATATTCAAAATTATAACCGAGTTTCAGACAGACAGTGCATTTATTTTAGACAAATAGGCATAACAAATAAGTAACAAATAAAATATGTAACTTGATCTAGGCAACTTTTGTAAAAATTTATAGCTTACATCAATCTGTCGTATACAGGATGAGTCATAAATATCGAAACAATAGGCTATCTCCTTAAATATTGCCCCTAGACCCATACTTCCAGGTGCAAAGTTTCATCAAAAAAGGTAAATTTTTTGATAAGATAAGTTGCAACTCCATGGGGGGTCTATTTTAAAAAATACGAAAGTTAAATTTTTATACGACCCCCAGAGGATAAAACTTCCAATTAGAAAATTTTTCGTTATCCATCCCTGAAACGAACAAAAAAAATTCATCTTGATGTCTTCAAAACTCAGAGAGTTATGACAATTTTAATAAATCGTGAGGTTTCAAGGGATCAGACACAAATTGAAATGCGTCTAATTGAAGAAACAATGTTGCTATAAGTTGTCCAGAAAACATTTATTTTATTTATTTATTTTTAGAGTTAGAATTTGGAATGTTTTGTGATGGTTAACCACATATTTTGTAAGCATTATCACATCATAATATTTCTTAATAAAATATCTTTTTTTTAAAAAAAATTAGAGTAAATTAAAATTGTCATAATTCAAAATATTATTTATCGCTTTAATGTTATTTTTCGTTATTTTTTTCTTTTGATTAAACGAAAATGGTCTAATTTTAAATTTTGATTCAACATTTTAAATAATATTTTTTAAAAATAAAAGTATTTAAAATAGCAATTTTAAAAAAATGCAATTTTTTGTAAACAAATCATATTTTTAAAATTAAATTCTTTCGGCGCGTTGGGCATTTTTTTTTTTTGAAGTTATAAAAAACTATTGAATTCGTGGGACTGATACTATAACCAACGGTTATTGACTTATGTCAATTTAAAAATGGGGAATAATGAAATAAAAACATCTGATGCAGAAAAGTGCATTTAAACAAAGATGGGCTCATAACGTTTAAATGCTTTTTCAAAGTTTCTAGGTGATTAAATCCGGCTTGTATAGTTTCGATTTCAGATTTTGTTTAAATTTTGCCATTCTTGCCTTCTTTAATTACTAATTAAATGCGTCAGTTGATTTAAATCTCATTTTTTTTATCACGCCGATTTCAATTTTTTTATTGTTTATCTCTGTGATTTTCATATTTTTCTTGTTAAAACTGCTATTGCACGATGCGTAAAAGGTGCCTCTAATTAGCGCTCTAATTAACTAGGCGCCTCCAAACTGGTAGACGGTAGGTGCTGAGTTCGAGCCCAATCGCGACCGTCGGCCTAACCGTTCGAAGTTTTCCGTGGTTTTCTTCGAAGCCTGGATTCCTTTGCGTAAATACAGGTTAGGTTCCCTTAAAAAGACCCTCACGGAAGGCACCCTTTCCCTCACGGCCCTATTGTAGATAATTGGCCGGCATAAAAAAAAAAAAAAAAATCCAAAGGTGTTAAACGCTGTAAGTGGTCTCAAGGCCGATGCTTTTTTTTCTCATTTTTTAGAGTTTAACATGCAGTTTTCAGTTCAATTGCAAATACATTTTAATTTTTTTTTTTTTTAACTTGCGAATCTATTATCCACTTTAAAACAAAAACAAGTGTTTAATGAATCTTTGGCATATTTAATTTAAATGTTTTAAGTTGAAATTATGCAATTGAATTTCTTAAAAAATGTTTAGTTCGAACGCATTAAACTTTCATCAATTAAATACACTTATAACGAAATATTAGTGGGAGCTTAGCATAAAAAAATACGCAACAGAAACGTTATACTCTTCGACTTTAACATTCGAAAAAATATTTTTGTTTTTTTAAATGCCGTTTGGAATAAATAAACTACTCGGATGTAGTAATCAGAGGACCCTAAACATACGAAATTCCGTGCATTAGTACTTGATATAACTGAAATCGTGTAAATTATACAAAATTCATTATAACAGCGTCAACCGAAAGATGATTGATACAAACACGTAAACAAAACCAATTCATGCCAAGAAGTAACTGAATCTGACTTTTTATGAAAATTCTTGCATTAGTTCTTAAGGTAGAGCTATTGTAGAAATCGTAACAAATTCAGTGTTGCAGCGCCACACGTGGAGCTAAATACAACAAAATATGAACAACATCAATTAATGTCAAGGACTAACTGAATCTGAAGATTGATGATATTCCTTGCATTAATTCTGGAGATACAGCTACCGCGGAAATCGCACAAAGGCCTGTACAAGGGTTATCTGTTAAGCGATTTTCACACCAAAAACTAATCAGCAGCAAATTATATCAAGGACTAAGTAAATATATTTTTTTATTAAATTCCGTGGATTAGTTCTTTAGATAGCGCGCTCACAAAATTTATGTCATATACAGAGATACAGGAGCAGTGACTCACAGAAAGACATTTTCTAAAAACATGTTTTTCGGTATCTCTGAGCCCTAAAACGTGTGAATCCGTCGAAAACCGGAATTAAAAAATTTCATGAATCCAATACTTTTCTCTTTTAAAAATAGAAAAAAGTAAAAATAGGTTTAAAACCACATAAATTTTGAAACTGAATAGTAAAAACTAGATTTTTGAAAATATTTCTGTGTAATTTATTAAAATATATTTCCATTAACATTAAAATATTCATTAACTTTAAAATATGCATTAACATTAAAATATATTCCATATGATTCAGTTAATAGAAGTGTCCTTACCGCTATTACTATTTTTACTAAACTTACTGCCCGCGGCAATAAGTTTTAAAGACACGTTTAATGAGAGTTTAACTAATATCACTTTTAATAAGTGTTTAAAAAGATGGTCCGGCCATTATAAGATGGTCCGGTCGTATCAGTTACGAGTCTGGCGCCAAGCTCGAGTTATTGCAGACATCTAGCTTATTTCAAGGAAGTTTAAACAAAAACCTATACAGCTCATATTCAAAATATTAGAATAATTACCTTTTTTTTAGAAATTGAAAATATCGTTTGGTAATTTAATGTCTTTTAATGAAAATATGCAAACGATATTTTTATTAAGAACTTATTGTTGATTAAACTTACTTGTTATCTTAAATTTAATATCATTTTTGAAAAGATTAATTGCAAAAAAAAATTATTTTGAAAACTCAAAATAATAGAATATTTATTCAAGTGGTTCAAAAGATTAGAATATTTCACATTAATTCTCCTTTAATTATTACCAATTCTTAACTGGTGGCATCATTGATTAAATTCAGACTATTTTATTTAAAATCAGTATTCTTTTTTGCAGTTTGTTTCTTTTTCGTCTTAAAATGGGCCGTGTGAGTGATATTCCTGAATCTACTAAACTTCGTATGGTTGATTTGTATCGGCACGGTAAAAATCAATGTTTTATAGCGAATTATTTACATTGTTCGCAATCGAGCGTTAGTAAAATACTAACACAATATTCAAAAATTGGAAAATTTCAAAATAATCACCGAAATGGTGGCCGAAAACCAAAAACATCTGCTAGAGATGACAGGAAACTGAAGCGTATAGTTAAGAAAAACCGTTTTAAAAGTGTGCGATTCTTGCACCGAAAATGGAAAGAAGAGGCAGTTGAAGTTTCTACATCGACAACATTAAGACGTCTACATAAATTTAAATTTGAATCTCGTGTACCGAAAACAAAACCTCTCATGACTGCAAGACAAAAGCGTATAAGATTGAATTGGTGTAAATCAAGACGTTTATGGAGCAATGAAGATTGGAAAAATATATTATTTAGTGATGAAAGTATGTTTTGTGTTTCATATGGTAATCAAGGTATTCGAGTTTGGAGAATGAAGCAAGAAGCATTTGATAAAGAATGCCTTAAACGTTCCGTAAAATTTGCTCTAGTGTCATGGTTTGGGGTTGTATGAGTGCAGAAGGACCTGGAAAGTTATGCATCGTCTACGAAAAGGTTAACTCCCTGATATATCAAGAAATTTTAGAATATTACACGATTCCATCATCAGAAGATTTATTTGAAGATGATATCATCTTTCAACAAGATTTAGCGTCCCCGCATACCTCGGTGTCAACTAAGAATTGGTTCCGCCAACGCAACATTAAGGTACTTCTTTGGCCACCAAATTCACCAGATCTTAATCCCATCGAAAACTTATGGTGTATAATGAAGAAAAAACTTCAAGAAAATCCTCCTTCAAGTAAAACTGAGTTAGTGGCACGTATAAAGTCTATTTGGGCTAATATTGATAGAAATGTTTGTAAACACCTTGTATATAAGGTACCCTGGGGTAATAACGCCAGACGGGGTAATAACGCCAAGTGCTAATATTTTGCATAATTATGAAATAATCTGGTAAATGACACCCATGTGCTCTGCGTAGAAGGGTTTTGAGTCATATAAATCGCAAAAAACAGCTTCAAGTTAATTTGTTTCATTTTTAGGTGTTATTGTTTTTACAAGCAACTAAAAATAACGCTTGATCTAAAATTTGCGAGATACGTTTTGTGATGTGAAGACTATTTTTTTTATCCGGAAATACTTTCTTAATTACATAAATTTGTAGTACATTTTATGGACTTTCAAAATGTTGTTGAAGATTTTGGATATCTTCTCGAGATAATTTGTAATTTAAAATGTACAGCGCAATATTTATAACGGGGTAATAACGCCAATCCTTGCAATTTTTACCCCGGTTGATTCCCTACAGTGGCCGAGTTACATCCTAAATACTGATTCAAATAAACACAGTGAAAACTGTGCAATATTTCTAATAATTCTATTTAAGCGGTCCTTTTTAAGCAAAAAGAAGCTCACGGTCTGATACTCTTTTGCCTCATCCTCCCCCCCCCCCCCCACACTACACCTTTATTTTTCTTACACTTTCACAAAAAATTGAACATTTTCAATAGCTTAGGATGCAATTTATAAATTTCTAGAGCTGAGAGTTTGTATTTTTGGAATTGGGCAATCTACACGCAATTATTCCAATTTATGTCATAGTTTTGTTTGCATGGCGTTATTACCCATATAGGTGGGTAATAACGCCAAACAGCATTGGTCAAGAAATCACGCCATTACATTTTATGTATTCATATCTGTTAAATTATTTTTTTTATATAGATAGTCAATGAGTTGCTCTATCAAATCATATATTTGTTTGAAAAATACAAACTAAAACTGAGCCGTGAAAATTGGTAGAACCTTAACGTGGCGTTATTACCCCAGGGTACCTTAGTATGCAAGATCGATTGTACGCTGTTATGAAAGCTAAAGGGGATGCTACAAAATATTAACTACCATTTACTTCATATTCATAAGGTAATATTGTTGCGTAAAATAAAATATTCTAATATTTTGAACCAATCTAAATTTTATTCTAATATTCTGGTGTGTTTAAGGAAGCTGTATACCTAATTTATTGTGCTGTATTTTATATTTTATAAATGTTAAAATCTTATCTAAACATTCCAGATTTAATTTATAAGAAATTTAATTGCATTTATTTAGTATAAAAAATAAAGAAATGACAAATAATTTTTTCTTATTACTTTTTCTCAATTATTCTAATATTTTGAATATGAGCTGTACGCTTTTATTTTATATATAAAAGTTAAAGTATTGTCTTGGATCGACATTTAATAATGCGTAAATTAAGGGTCGATCCCTAAATTGTATTTCAAATGAACTGATATCGCTGTGTTCAGAGGTATGCTTAAGTGGTGTAAGTCACGAATTTTGAAAAATTTTGGATTTTAATATCTTTCAGGGATTTGTAGCTATCGAGATGAATTTTTTTTGTTTGATTCAGGAATGGATAAGGAAAAATTTTCTAATTGGAAGTTTTATCTTCTGGGGGCCGTATAAAAATTTAATTTTCGTATTTTTAAAAATAGACCCCCCCCCCCATGGAGTTGCAACTTATCTTATCAAAAAATTTACCTTTTTTGATGAAACTTTGCAATTGGAAGAATGGGTCTAGGGGCAATATTTAAGGAGATAGCCAATTGTTTTGATATTTATGACTCACCCTGTATATTTAGCAGATTAAAAAAAAAAAAATTCAAAATTTTACTTATAATTCTTCGGAAGAATATTCGGCTTTCACAACGTCAGTCAAAACCTTCTATTTTTTATTTTTCTTTCTTACACAGCTTTGCAACTTTTTAATCTCACTTTTTAATCTCGAAAACAGAATTCCTATTATTTCCATGCACAGCGTAGCATCAAGAATATTCAGTTAGAATCCAAGTACAGCAATGAATATTTCCTAGATATATGTTGATTTTGTTTAAATTCTATGGAGTCTAATTTAATTTTGTGAAGTTTGGTTAAATTCTGCTCACAAATACATTCAATTTTGAATAACACAATAATAAAAATGGCGCAAAATTGAATCTATTTCTCAATTCCCCCGAAATCTAACGACCTTAGCCAATTATATACTTACAATTTTCTTTTCGATTCTATACATAGCTTCATACAATTTCTAATTATAAAAAGCGAAAATTCGAACGCATTTCTTTTTTTTTTAAATCCTCAGGATGAGCATAGACTACCATTTAATTTTGAAACATTAACATGAATAAGATCATAGAAAGTCTTGAGATTGGTATATTCGACTAATCTTTCGATAGTGTATGATCAGTTTTGGGTAAAATTTTTAGCTCTTTTAGTATATATTCTGTTTTAAATGAGCCGAGCTTTCGAATTGAAATACATGTAATTTATTGCATGTGGGGTGTGTTTGATATATACTTTTGTATGTTCTTTGCATTTTATTTATGACACACTGGCCAGATCACGCTGCCACTATTGCAAAAAGTTTTTGCGTATAACATGTAATCTGAATTAGATAAGGCCACTTCTGTTTGGTTTTGTTTTGTTTTTCTTTTGTTCCATTTCTATCTGTTAATATTTCTGTGATTTTTTTTTTTGTTGTTGTTGTTTATTTTAAGTTTAATTATGATGCAGAATTCTTGGTGTGCCAAATTTTAAACATACTATCATGTATATAAAACATATATGTATGTTCTATTATATATATATATATATATACATTCTCAAATAGTTGATTAAAATTAAAATGTAATGATAAGATGTTATTTTAAATTTATAATGAATATAATTTTGCACGATAAATCAATATTTAATCCATATTTCAAACGATAATTAATCCTTACGTCAAACGATTTTTAATTTCTAATTTCCGTCGTAACATGGCGCCATTAAACAATTAACAAAAAACCTTTCTTCTTTTGAAAAAAAAATATCTGCCTAATTTTTATTAATTCATTTTATTAGAATTTCCACATATTTCCATCGCTTTACATAAAATATGATATGTTTAATAATAATTTTATAATTTAATATTCTTAATAATAGTTATTTTCAATTATAAAAATAATTATATTTTTTCCTCTTATTCTTTTTTCTTTGCAATATATATCCTTAACTGTATCCTATCTCTTTAACTGTTAGTAAAGTGAGATTGCACATTTTTTTTCAGCACGTTGGTGATTTAGTATATTGTAAGTTTTTCTCATTTCAATGTCGGTTTTTAATGGTTAAACAATTAGGGCTATTTGATTTCTTCATTAATTTAAACTGTATACATATTTTTATATTTCCTGTTTTTTGACTTACACTTTTTAGTTACGATTAATCGGGGATTGTAGAAATCATAAAATAGGACTTTTTGCCTGATTTCTGCCTCAGAAGTTAATCACAATTGTTGTGTCTGCCTGGCATTGCCCTCGATAATGAGCCACGTACCACAATCTCTAATTTTATTTGTAATTATTCAAATACTGCTAATTTCATTTGATTGTCTTTTCATGTTTAAGATTGTCATATTGGGTTAATTTATATTCATTGTAGATATTGAATTGTAGTATTATATAATAATTATATATTAGCATTCAAATTACTATGATGCAAAAGCGCAAGTAATTATGAATGTATGCTTTTTGATTTATTTTAATTTTACTTTGAATTGTAAAAATCATTCTGAAACTCCAATTTTTTATTATGTGTATCTTATACCTTATTTAATATATAATTGGGTAGCTAAATGTTCAACATTAGCAAATTTATTATGTATATACTTGATATTTTAAGGGTTGTTCTATATTCATTATTGATATTAAATAGTAGCATTGCATAATTGTTCTATATATGTATAAATTTCTCGTGCTTTATCCCATAAATTAAATATATACTAATAATGTACAACTTTTTATATATTTTTTCATTATAGATTTGACAAATTTTTACAAAGGTTATGCTTCATTATATACCAGGCAAGCGAAAAGTAAAATGTAAAAAAAAATGTCAAGTATTTTTCAATAGAAATTGATGCATTATACAATAATTTTAAAATTATTTATTTACGATTCATAAACTAAAATGAAGCAAATTCTTTTGTACTTTTATGATTGACATCAACAAATTAAATTTTCCCAACAAAAGTTTAAATAAACTTGGTTATAGTAAACCATGTTACAAGTATCATCATAAATCTATCATATAGTAAATGAAGATATTTCATTAATTCTAGTGCTTTCTGGCTTAGTTCTCGAAGATTTCTAAATTATATTCCGTTCGATTTTAATCTCGAAAATTAAATTAATATTTGAGGAAGATTTCAAGTAGTTATTTGTAGAATTTCACTAAATGCCGTCATATCTACAAATAAAGGTTTTAACCTGATATAATAGTTGATTAAATTATTTTGAAATTTTATTTCGAGTATATTTAAAGAACAGTTTTGGAGAGAATTTCTCTTTTTGAACAAGTTTTATATTAATTAACGAAATATATTACAAAAAATATGCTAAATTCAAGAATATATAACTAAAGATATTTTATAAGATATAAAACACATTTAATATCACATAACCATCTAAATTTAATTTGAGTGGATAGTTTCGCTGTATTTGTATTGGTTCATTTATGAAAAAAAAGCTTTGGGGGACTAAATAAAACAAAAAAGGTATTATTTTTTGGATAATTTATTCAAGCCTTATAAATTTTAATTATTTTAAATACTTTAGTTCATCTTTTATCTTTATGTTACTTCTTTTCTTGAAAGATGTCAGATTTCAAATTTATACACTTATAGATTTAACAATAATTTTTTTCATGATCAAGTGAAGTTCTTGATTAAAAGCACAGCATAAAAATATAGAAATGAAATTTGAAGATTTACGTTTAGATTTTCAAGGAATTTTTAAATTTGCTTGTCATTAAAGAATTCAGTTTAAATGTAATCTATTGGTCGTTCGTGGCAGAATGTACCACAAGCATTTCTGACGTCAAAGAGCGTCACGATGGATCATAGATAATCAGCTTCTCTATTTATCTCACAAGCGTTTCCCAAAAGCCAATCAAATACCGCAATGCTTGTGGGAAACATTGTAAACCCCGCCCAGTGCTATTGGTCAATTGTTAAGACACCACACCGCTGACTGCATGCAATTATAGGATGAATTTCCTATAAACTCTTTGCATTGATGTTACAGCAATGACTGATACTGTAATGTGGTGCACATCTGGAGCTCAAACAGAGCGTCATAACTCGCCGTTTGCAATTTAAAGCACGTCGGGTCTTTTCTGTTTAATTTTGTTTTTTCTTATTCTTGAGTAGTTTTTCGAATGAAGCATGTGACGTCAAGTTCAAGGTGACTATACATTTCCCGACGACTGCGTTTCCCACTGCTTGTGGAGTTGCCGGTTGTAATTTTCAGGTACGTCTATTTTTGTGTCTATTCCCTTTTGGTATATCGATGACTGCTTTTAAGCTGATAGTTGATGTAAATAAAAAAAATCGGAAGTATGTGCTCAATTGACAAACAAATGTAATACCATAAAATTTTATTTATTTATTTATTTATATTTTTTGCTTAAATTTAAATTTAATTGTATAATTTAATTTTATCAAATATTGTTGATTATTATGCCATAGAAAAAATGGGAATATTTCATAAATCGTAATACTTTTAAGCTTCCCAGTCTAAAATACCTAAATTAAACTCTATAGGATTTTAATCTTGAAAATTGAATTAATGAATGAACAAATATTGAAACATTGATGAAATAATGAATCAACAAATATTGGAACATTGATAAATAATAAATGAACATAATGAAACAATTATGAATTAATTAATGAACAAATATTGAATGAATAATGATCAAGTCATGAAACACATCACGTGATTATTCATTTAAATGCTTTAAATGGCATCATATGTATAAATTTCATTTTCTAGCTTATATAATGTTTGGTTAAAATTGTTTTGTATTTAGTTAATGTTGGAAATTTTTTTTTGACTCAGTGTTAAAATTTTGAAAAGATGTTTTTGTTACATACGCTCATACATGTAATTGAGAAACTGATATGTGGCGACATATACAATTTAACTTCCGTTAATTACCTAAAATTAATTTGTAAGAAAAGAAAAAAGTCTATAATAATTTAATAGAAAACTGAAAATTTAAAATATTGTACATGAATTAAGATAGCGTTTGACAATCTTTTACGTTGGGCCTTCAGAGCTCCCCAATTCTTGCAAAATTTGTCAAAAATGCCACATAAAACTTATTAATAAAAAATAAGCATAAACTCGGAAAACAAAGATATCATACCACGGAAAATTTGCGTATGATACTGTCACAATTATTCGAAAATCACATAATATCCTCCAGGGAACTTATCATCCGAAATTTCATAAAAAATGCTGTATACTCACTTTTATCTTTTGCACATGTAAGGTGTCCCAGAAATATTGAGACAAATTTTAAGGGGAGTAGGGGCATCGCAAGGATTCAGTTTCACACAGCAACCCATGGTCCGAAACGTTTTCGTGGCACGTGAAGGACGACACAAAACACAAAGAAGACCGGGCACGTAAAAGAGGAGAAAACATGTTATTATCCTTAATACAGCAGAAAACTAAGAAAAAAAGAACTTTAAAGAGACAACAATCGTCATCAAAACAGGTGTTCAAAATTACGATCCCGGGCCGTGATGCATGGAGCGCATCTCCGGCGCATGAATGATCCTATGATCTCGAAAACACCAAGAATGTCCCGAACTTCCCCAACAGTTGCCACGATGCTTGTAACAAGTTCCAAAGCACTTCCCAGCATTGTCTCAGTATTTTTACAGCATTATAATAATAAACATATTTTCTTTCCCTGTTCGCGTCCTTTCTTTCTTGTAAATTGTGTCGTCACTACCGTGCCCGGAAATTGTTTCCGACCGTGGTTTGTTATGCAAAATTGAATCCTTGTGATTCACCCTACCTCCCCTTAAAGTTTGTCCCAATATTTCTGGAACAACCTGCATAATAGAGTTCAATATACAAGAAGCAAGAATGCCATGCAAACAATCTACTGGCGAAACGTACACAAACAATTAAAGTTCAAGAATGAAAAACAAACATTTAAGATTATTTAAAAGAAAAGCATACATTTTTTAAAGTTCGATTGAAAAAGCTTTGGAGAAGTGTGAGAAGCTTTGGAGATTAATCCATTTCTTCCCGTCATTTCTTTCTAGACTGTCGACGTTGATTATGACCACGTAACAGTAATTCACGATATTAGTATATTGATTACAGAAATACCTTTAAAAAAATTACCTGACTATTGACAAAGGAAATTGTTCGGAAGTCCTTACAATATGTTTCCAGGTTGACTTTCACACAGAAGATGAGTCATTACCGCTCACAGTTTTTTGCAGTTTATATAGCAACTCCAGATACAACGTCAAATGTGGAAATTTAAATGGAATTGGTAGTCAAATATATATGCACATGTATGTTTTCCAGTAAAGAGTAAGGCATCCTATAAATATGGTGCAGTCTATATTTGGGAAATTGTTTATTATACTATGAATGTACAGTTAAAGTTGTCATTAAAACAGTAATGCGGAGCAATGCCTTTGTTTCCCATTGGGAAAATCTACTGATTGCCATAGTAATTGAGGATTGGAAACATATCCGCTTTCCAAGATTTTATCGAGTCCTTAAAGCGCGAAGTCCGAACACTAGTATAAAAATCAGGCGGTTCAGTGCTCCTACAATTAATGGAAGATATTCCATCCACGCCACGATCAGATGATCAAGGAAAAGCCTTCTAGCGTAAAGGAGGAAAAGCTCCAATAGACGCAATGTAAATCTCCACTAGCCAATGGAACAGTTCAAGGGGAAAGCGGTAGCAGCCACTCCTTTTATCAGCTAGACGCTCTTTCGGTAAATTACCGGTACCACATGACTTTTTACAGCCTCGAAAGCAGATTTGGTATATTCTCCACTTTAGCACAGCAGATTATACTGATCTGATTCTGAGGGTTATAACAAAAGTTACGGAATAACTTATTTTGACATATCTTTCATACGATGGTTCAAAACTGAGCATTGACTAACGCGACTGGGAAGATGTCATTTCATTTTCTGAATGTCGAAATCTGTGTTTGAGACATGTTCCATTTAATTGAGTGACCATTTCTTGGACATTGAACCTACTGTGACAGTTTATAGTGCAAGAAACAACGATGGATTGATAAGATCACTGATACAATAGAGAGCTACAGGCCATATTTCTTGCCTAGGTCAGAATTTAAGGTTACAAAATATCATCCAGATCAGCAATAAAAACAAAGCCGAAACATTTTGAATATTTAAATTTTTATTTTGAAGAGCACGAGCAGATTTAATTGAACTTTAATTTTTTTAATATTTTAAAGAAATTAAAATATTTATTTTTCATTCTTGAACTTTAATTGTTTGTACTTTTCACAGATAAAATAATTATATTACACTCTTGACATTTATGTGATGGATACTACATATTTCTAATACATGCAAAACAGATAAAATAGATTTTTTTTTGACAATAAGAGCTATTTTATCAGAAATTTCAAACGTAAAAAAGGGACAATCTTAGATTACAATTGGAGTCTGGGGCGATTCGGCGGAATACCGGAAATAGCTCTATGTATTTCACTATTAGTAAGTAGTTTTCGTCACCAGATTAATCCATATATTGCCAAGTTGGTGACTATCTTGACGACATTTGGCGACAGAACTGGGTCATCCGATGGTACCTGCTATCGGTTTCGCAGTATCTAAACAGATTTTCATTGGTTTATTTCTAAATTGTTTGGCGTACTTCCAAATCATCTTTTTTATGTATTAAATAATTACACTATAACTTTGAAACAAAATTTCATCCTCCAATGTCAAATACATTGTCGTAGGTCTCGAGAAAATAAAAAAATACATGTGGCGCTCGGGGACTGCCGCGGTAAAGCTATTGCATAGCATTTTTTATCAACTTATGCAATTATAATTATTTATTTATATTTTATTTATGCAGTTTTTTTTTCTTTGATATTAATTCAAGTTAAACTTTTTGAGCGTGATGACCGATAGCAAATTTTTTTTCTTTTATTGAATAAATGACAAGTCAATATCGTTTAAAATATTTTTATTATCTTACAATACATGTAGGTTAATCAGGAATTTTTATCATTGAAACTATACGTTTATGGTAGCTGAAATAAAAAACATAAGTTTGAGACTTGATATTCTCAAAATATCTGAAAAATAACGCGTCAATATCTGCGGAAGTCTACCGAAGGATACCGTGTCGAAGTCTGCCAAACTGAAGCGACGTAGCCGGAGTGTTAGGTTTTTTTCTCGTTACGGAATTTCTGGATTCTTTCGCCGCGCTCAAAGCCCGCGATAAAAGCTATGCAATACCTCAATAAATTACGAAACAAAATTTGGCCGCGCTCCGAAAATTAGATCGCGAGTTATAAGCATTTTAAATTTTCCGAACCTCACCGTGGGGATCTTCTGTCACCAACAATTAACACTGTCTCATAATAAATTACCAAAAAAAAATTTGGCCGCGCGACGAAAATTGATCGCGAGTTATAAACATTTTAAAATTTTCGACCCTCACCGTGGGGGGTTTCATGTCACCAAAAATTAACACTCTCTCATAATAAATTACCAAACAAAATTTGGCCACGATATGAAAATTAGATTGCGAGTTATAAGCATTTTAAATTTTTCGACCCTCACCGTGGAGGTTCTCCTGTCACCAAAAATTAACACTGTCTCATAATAAATTACCAAACAAAATTTAGCCGCGCTACGAAAATTAGATCGCGAGTTATAAGCATTTTAAGTTTTTCGACCCTCAACGTGGGGGGGGGGGTCACCTGTCACCAAAAGTAACACTGTCTCATAATAAATTACCAAACAAAATTTGGCCGCGCTACGAAAATTAGATCGCGAGTTACAAGCATTTTAAATTTTTCGACCCTCACCATGCAAGGTCTCCTGTCACCAAAAAATTAACACAGTCTCATAATAAATTACCAAACAAAATTTAGCCGCGCTACGAGTATTAGATCGCGAGTTATAAGCATTTTAAGTTTTTTGACCCTCAACGTGGGGGGTCACCTGTCACCAAAAGTAACACTGTCTCATAATAAATTACCAAACAAAATTTGGCCGCGCTACGAAAATTTTATCGCGAGTTATAAGCATTTTAATTTTTTCGACCCTCATCATGGGGGGGGGGGTCTCCTGTCACCAAAAATTAACACTGTCTCATAATAAATTATCAAACAAAATTTAGCCGCGCTACGAAAATTAGATCGCGAGTTATAAGCATTTTAAGTTTTTCGACCCTCAACGTGGGGGGGTCACCTGTCAACAAAAGTAACACTGTCTCATAATAAATTACCAAACAAAATTTGGCCGCGCTACGAAAATTAGATCGCGAGTTATAAGCATTTTAAATTTTTCGACACTCACCGTGGGGGGTCTCCTGTCACCAAAAATTAACATTGTCTCATAATAAATCATCAAATAAAATTTGGCCTCGCTACGAAAATTAGAACGCGAGTTATAAGCATTTTAAATTTTTCGATCCTCAACGTGGGGGTCTCCTGTCACCAAAAATTAGCACTGTTTCATAATAAATCACCAAACAAAATTTGGCCGCGCTACGAAAATTAGATCGCGAATTATAAGCATTTTAAATTTTTCGACCCTTTTCATGGGGGGGGGTCTCCAGTCACCAAAAATTAACACTGTCTCATAATAAATTACCATACAAAATTTGGCCGCGCTACAAAAATTAGACCGCGAGTTATAAGCATTTTAATTTTTTCGACCCTCAACGTGGGGGTCTCCTGTCACTAAAAATTAACACTGTCTCATAATAAATTACCAAACAAAGTTTTGCCGCACTACGAAAATTAGATCGCGAGTTATAAGTATTTTAATTTTTTCGATCCTCACCATAAGACGGGTCTCCAATCACCAAAAGTTACATTATCCTACCTTGTTTTATCTTAAGACGATTCTTTTCTATACACATTCTATCAGGAATTTTTATTATTGAAACTATAGATTTATAGTATCTGAAATAAGAAATATATATGTTTGAGACTTGATATCCTCTAAATATCTGAAAAATACCGCGTCAATGTCTGCCGAAGTCTACCGAAGGATACCATGCCGAAGTCTGCCGAATTCAAACGACGTTAGCCGAGTGTTAGGTTTTTTCGTTACGGATGTGTTAGGATTTTTCGCGTTACGGAATTTTTGGATTCGGTCGCCGCGCTCAAAGCCCGTGATAAAAGCTATGCAATAGCTTAATAAATCGCACTGAATAATACATTAAGGATCACATTAAAAAATCGCACGAACCAAAATTTATTCTAATAGATGAAAATTTGTAGTATACAATGTTTCATGAATGAAAACAAAATAACGTTGAAATAAACAAAATCTTAAAAAATTGCTAAAAATAATATTAAAAATCTTTGAAATTATAAACTTGTAGCAGGCAAAATTTCATCCATTTGGCTAAAAGTCCAATGTCAAAAAATAGTCGCAAGGGCAAAAAAACTAAAATCGCATTATAAAACTCGCTAAAAATTCAAAAATCACTATACTATTTTCGAATTAATTTTATTAAAAACATGAAAAATTAACTATATTGGGTTAAAAGAATGAAACCATATCCCTTTCATTAATGTGGAACAATGGACTGGAAACATAAAAAAACCCCGCGAAAAATCATATAAAAATTAAATTAAAAAATCTAACTGAAAAATTGGTTTTCAAGGTGGAAAAAAATCGCGTACGTAGTATTTCTTACAAAACCGACGTAAAATATCCAATGTTTAGTTACATCTATTTTTGAATAATAATTTCATCAAATATTAAATTTTTATGAAAACCGACACCCCCTCGAATAATATATCTACTGATAGGTTGTTTAACGGTGTTTCCTTCAGTTTCGTTAAGAATAGAGTGCGCTACCTGGTGGTGGAATGTGGAACTATCAGAACGCAATTTTGTTAAAATTTGGTAATCTAACGAGACGAGCTGTTTTAAATTTTAAGATAGTTTATAACACTTGATAAAAAATTAATGCGAAATGGTGTGTTGTGTGGGAGAATGGAGAGGGGCACTAACAAAATTGGGAAAATAAAGAGGAGGTCTTTTTAAAACTTTAAAATAGTTTATAACCACACGATACATATTAAAAAATGAGGGCGCGCCAAAAAATCAGGGGTAAGGAAAGAACAAACTTATTACAAGTGAAATCTAAAAATTGAATACATAGACCTTAAGCGTTCACAGAAAAATGTAAAATGGTGCCGCCGAACAATTATGTCTGGGATTGGCTAGAAAATAGTGATTGCTCTTCGATAGAAAATAGTGCTTTCTTCGATATCGCGAAGCTATTACGCAGATGGTTAATGCACTTAGCGAATAGGGTCTCGGAGACTTCCTAATCCACTCAAAAGTAGTTAACCACAGTATTTCAGTGATTTTATCTCTATGATATCGCCAACATTTACCTTGAACACAATAATCCATGCTTACACGAATATGATAACAATTATGGATATTTTATTAGTGTTTTATTTTTTTTCTAATTTCAATTATGTTAGCCATATTTCGTTTCATTCAAAATTTTTTTATAGAAACTAATCAGCAAAGTGGGCGAAGGCTGCTAGTCATTAGATAAAGTGAATATTTGTTTTTCAAATAAGTGCTGGTAATAATCAAGTTGAATTTTTAAACTGTAATTTAATCCGCTTGTTATGGTACTATTACTAGATGGGTCAAAGTAGCTTCAAATTCCAGACTTCTCCATGCAATGCTACAGCACGAGGAGAGTCGCTTCAAAAGTACGCAACTCCCCTGGTGCCATAGGATAACATGCAGAGGCCTGGATTTTGATGCCTCACTTAATAGCAATATTAACCTATTCGTGAAGGGAGCATTTTTCGAAATTTTTATTTTTTTAAAAACAATAATTTGTTTAAATCGAGAAAATACTTCGATTGAATAAGACAAATTTAACAGTAAAATTTTACTGGTGGGTATAAACAAGGATTCTTAAGCCTTTTTGCGGCACGTATACGTGCCGCTCATCCCCAAGGAGTTTAGAGATTAAATAAATGTAGTTGAGTGTATTACAATAAATCAATCATAGCAATAATTAGAATCCGTTTCCTTTCTTATCCATCGAAAATCTTTAAATTATACTCCATTCTATTTTAATCTCGAAAATTAAATTAATGACTTATTAAGAGATCAAGTAATTATTTGTAGAATTCCGTATGACATCTGCATAGTTGCTTGTTCTAGTTTCGAGTTGCTGTAATTATTGATTAAATTAACTTTGAAGGTAATATTTTAATACTTTAAAAATTAATTTAATTTCTATATAAAGTCATAATGCGTACAATAGTACACACAATTATTTTAAGTATAATAAAATGAACGTTTTTACATTATTGGCAAGTGATCAGGGAAAAATGCATTAAAAAAAAGAAGAAGGCGAATTTCCTGTTATTTAACACCATTTAGGCCTGTGTTTTCCTTCACAACTCGCCACCCAGTTTTATGTTATTTGTGTAATAATTCCAATCATGGAGTCGTGAGTATTACCGACACTGCTAAAAATTTTACTCTAATTTAAACTAAATTTCGGTGCTCAGTAGCTGCCACCATAGGATGTTGAAATCTCGTACCAAAATTTGGAGCTTCCTATTTCAGCGTCGTTCCAACTATTGGAACTATGCTTCAATGTGAGCTCCAAATATTGGTTCAAGTTTTTACCATCTTACAATCACAGCTATTGAGCACCAAAGTTTGGTTCAAACTAAGACAAGATTTTTAACAATGTAAATCAACCATAGAAAAAGTTAGAAAATTTCACCGTTTTGAATGTTTTCTCGCTTATCCATTGAAAATCTCTAAATATATTCCATTTTTTTTAAAATCTCGAAAACTGTATTAATGACTTATTAAGAGATCAAGTAGGTATTTGAAGAATTCCACAGAACATCTGCATAGTTGCTATTTCGAGTTTCGAGTTGCTGTAATCATTGATTAAATTAATTTTGAAGATAATTTTCTAATACTTTAAAGAATAGACTAATTTCTAAATATTTTTTTTAGTATTATCTTAAATCTATGCTTCAAATAGTTGAAATATTTCATTAAGTAGACTGATTTTTGGATTATTTAACGTAATGTCCTAAACGATATAACGCTAGATTTAATATGTAAAATTTAACTAATGAATAAACTAGATATCAAATAGTTATATGCGGAATTTCGTATAGCGTTCAGACAAATATAATCATTTATTAAATTAGTTTAGAGATTAGATTTAGAAAATTAAAATAAAATACATAAAATTATACTGTTTTAAAAGTTTTTTTTTTTTTTGAAAGCTTGAATAAATACTTTAGGGGAAGTGGTGTACCTCGGACCTATTTTGACTTTTTAACTTAAAAAAAACCTGACAAAACTGAAAAAAGAAAAGATTTTATAAAACTTTATGATGTTATGCACTACATATGTTTGCCTGAAATTTTTATAGAAATAATTTCCATGAAAAATTTTGAATTAAAAATGAAATGAAAATGGAATTTTTATGTTATTTTTATACTTAAACATATCTAATTTTTTAATGAGGATTTTGCATAATAAAGCAATGCTTTAGCTACTACACAATGTGCTTTAAATAAAGTTAGTCTTAACCTTACCAACATGATTGGTAGCTTTGTTTTTAAGTGTCAAGTGTTGTACCTTGAACCTTACAAAACTGGTGTACCTTGGGCTGAGTCCAAGGTACACCAGTTTTATTATGAATTATCTTTTAAATTTTCTTTAATTTATATCGGTAAATTTAAAGCATGTATTTTGTTAATCCACTCGATTAAATCTAATTCCAGTTTATCAAATTTATCATACTGTATCCTGGATCTCTTTGAATCAACATCTTTGATGCATGAACAGTGACCATTTATTTACATTTCAGAATTCCTTTTAGTGTCGATTCATGCATACTGAAGAGTACAGTTAATGCCTTCTTTGATTTTTTCATATTCCTTAATAATTTCAACTTCGAATTGCGTGCATTATATTTTACATTTTTACAGTTTTCAGTTTATGTATGAACATGCAATAAAGTGAAAATGTAAGGTCGGAATAAATGTCTTTTTACGCATCTAGTAGGGAAATTTGTAGCGATGTGCCTTCCTATCGGTAGAAAATACAGCTAATGATCAAGAAGTGCATTGTGACTCATCCGTGCTTCTCTTCTTGGTTCTGCAACCTGTATTACGTACATGTTTCAAATCTGCGGCCTGATTCTAATAGCTTGGAATGTGCTAGTGATTTAATTACGCTTTAGTATTTTATCCTAATGACGTACACGTACTGTCATTTCTGATTTGCTATGTTTGAAATAGAAGTCTATTTTTCACAGCACAACTTTATTTCTCGCTCTTAAAAGATGTTAATTTTTTTCCAGAAATATGCATTTTGAAGTAAACCTGATTTCTCACAGTGACTATACAGCAAAAAAGAGATATATATTTGTAATTTTAATGTAGAAAACGAAAATGATCTCCAGATTTCCATTTGTTTTTGTTAATCTCATTTTTAAAATGGAATTCTGCACAACTACTCCCTTACCATAGATATCGTCGTTACTAACACACGAAGACACCAGGATGAGTAAAAAGTTCTGTGAAATTTGTGAAAGTTGCGTTGTTATGCGCACATTAGCAGCAAAAGCAACAGTAACTATTGTTCAAAGTACAGACTATCGTTGTTCACGACTGTCTGCCAGATTTCGTATTTGATGGAAGTATCATCCCAACTAAAAATGATCTGTAGAAAATCTGTAGGTAATTGGACCAAAATCTATAGAAAATCTGTGGGTATTTTGCCCATTCAACAGCTATTTGCAAGATTACCTAGAAAAATTCTGCAGATACTTTTAAGATAAAGCTAAATCTGCAAAATTTCCTCAGATCTCTGTTAAATTTCTGAAGAAAGCAGAGTTGTCTTCATATAATCGTAAGATTATTTTTAGTGGGTATGGTGGCTCCTTGGATCGAAAAACTGTTTACATGCTTCTTCATTGAAGGATTAAAATCGAGGGCTCTTGAAAAAGTGTTGCAGTGATCGAAAGAGTCCATAATCGAACGGAGCCATGTCCTGAACGCCTGTAGATTTACCATTAGTATTCATATATACAATACAAATTATGGAAACTATTACATTAAATATTTCTCAGAACTTTTACTCCATCTGATAAATGGAAAATGCTATTCATTATTGATGAACACTGTAACAAGAGTGAAATTATAGACGTCAGAATACGTGAAGGATTTATGCTTGAAAGATAACAAACCTGAGTATTTAAGTGAGAGATTCAAAATTGCCTGATCTGTTTAAAGCTTAGTTTAAATGAAAGAAGCAGCCGTAAAACTGAGAGAAATTTAGCATAGTTTCTCCATTTGTACTGTGAATTGTAACAATAGAATTTGGCGTATAATCGAAGAACGTCGTATAATTGTGAGTAATATAAGTGAGAGGTCACTGTATGTTTAAATATTAATATATTTCTTAAAGTTTTAATTTTCCACATATTTAAATACATTTTCATGTTTTAAGTGTGGTAATGACAGAACTGTAATCATTTCAACAGTATTCACTTCATATATATCATAAAATGTTTTAATGATTTAACTGTCAATATTTGTTAATTGTTTAACTGTCAATGTTTGTTAATTGTTTAACTGTCAATATTTGTTAATTGTTTAACTGTCAATATTTGTTAATTGTTTAACTATCAATATTTGATTTAATCGAACTTCACTTTCTGCAAATATACAAATATCTATGATGAAGATAATACGAGGGGTGATCCAAAAAAAGTTTACAAGGCAAAGGACAAAGTATTTATTAACAATAGAAATAAGATATAAACGGCAATCAAGAGACACATCTGGCCTTTACTTTCCCAGTTAGTTCCCAAACCTGTTTAGGCATTTGTCAGAACGTTCGACCAACTTTTTTATCCCGTCTTGATAGTAATCAAGGCCCTGCTCATTGAGCCATTTCTCGGCAACTGTTTTCACTGCATCTTCTGAGGTGAACCATGTTCCGGATAAGTTTCGCTTCAACGCCGGAAAAAGGAAATAGTCATTTAGAGCCAATTCGGGGCTGTATGGGAGGTCATTCCAGACCTCCCACTTGAACCTTTGCAGCAATTCCCGAGTCTGGCAAGCTGTATGGGGCCTGGCATTGTCATGCAGAAAATGACGCCTTTGCTCAACGATTTGTCTGTGAATTTTGGATGCAGCCACATTCTTCGCCCATAAGAAACGAATTACGGCTTGCACCTCTATGCCAGACCACTTTTCTAGACATTGTGACATTACTGTCGCTCTTAAATGTCTGCGTACTGACGCTACTTACTCGTAGAACAGCTGTAGGACAACTAACGCCATCTGTCAACCACCCTGGATGGAAATATTCGCTCCACAATTATTACATTTCAAATGATTCTGCTTGTAAACTTTTTTTTGGATCAATCAACGTATTTCAATATTTTATGAAGTATAATGCTTTCTAGATTATTTGTCGAAATAGTCTAAATCTTACAATGCTAGATTTAATCCCTAAAATTTAACTAATGAATGAACCAGATATCAAGTAGTTATGTGCGGAATTTCGTTTAGCATCTTCATAACCATTAATTACATTTTCAGACAGATAAAATTATTGATTAAATTAATTTCAAGATTAGATTTATGTCGTTAAAATACAATTTGGGGAACTGTAATTATTTTAAAGTTTGTAGTTTTTAAATATTTGCGTAAATAACATGTCCCTTTTTACAAAACTTTTTATATTATTATATTTAGAATCTTAAGAACTATAACACAATTGAGTAAGTGTGATCGCAAATAGTGCAAAAAAGTTTTGTTTAATATTTCTTTCAAATCAACTTATCTTTTAAATAATGAAACAAGATTGTTAATTTATAACTATTAAATTCTTGCATAGATACTTGAACCAATTAATTAAATTTTAAAACAGTTACAAAAAATAGCTTTTTTTTATTTTATTTTAAATACAAAATAATCTAATCAAATTATTTAAAA
Organism: Maratus speculifer; assembly: GCA_964019185.1. NCBI lineage: Eukaryota > Metazoa > Arthropoda > Arachnida > Araneae > Salticidae > Maratus > Maratus speculifer. The sequence continues at coordinate 111,269,433 of OZ025292.1, read as the reverse complement.
AAAAATAAAATTTCAATTTTTTAAAAAAAAAAATAGCGCAACTATAATAGAAATTTAAATTTCTAAAAATGAAAATAATGTTTAAAATAATTTAAAATGTTGCATCATTATAAAAGTGCAACAGTTTTTAAAACAGAAAGAAAATTAAATTCCAAAAAAATAGTATGATGCCAATTATTATTTATCACAGTATATTAAAAATAAGATAAATAATAAAAATCCTTAAATTCGCAAAAAACACGAAATTTATTTTAATTAAATCCCTCTTAATATGAAAATTTCAACTTCCAGCGTCAGGGTTTGAACTACAAACCTTAAGTTTACTAGCTAGATGCTTTAATTTCAAGATATGATGTCTACATGAAAAAAGTTGAAATAACGTTCTCTTTTTAGATCATAAAAAGTAAGAAAAATCATGCGTTAACCATAGATTATGAAGCACCTCGCAACACTTCATGAAATCATTAACAAAAATTCGTTATTTAGGGAATATAGCCCAATAAGTGTTGAGGATCCCTATATTTGATTTGTCAGTTTATATACATACCATATAATAGGAAAATTAAGCTTAGCAAGAAAATGCCTAGCAGCTTAATATTTCTTTTTCAGCAATTTTTACTAATAGATGGAAATTTTTAAAAGGAGAATTTTGAAAAATTTTACTAATACTTGAATACTTTTGTTCAGTTTTGTTCAGTTCCTGTATTTTACCTTGACCTTTATTACACGTCCGTAATAAGCAAAATTTATTTTAAACTAAAACACTCTTAAAACAACTGAAATCGCATTCTCATAAATTATCACTCATACGCATCCATGTACCCAAATCTTTGCGTGGCCCTGTATATCATTTTATCTATATTCTGCAAACATTTCTTAAGAAATTGAATGTAGTTCGGCGAAAAAATGCATAGAACCACCTTTAAGTAATTTACGCTCATACTCAGTAAAGTTAGCAAGTTCTTTTGGCTAGCCCTGTATATCAACTACATAATTTATGCACACATAATTTATGCAATTTATTTATAATGTGCATAGATTTAGTGAAACTTAAACGATACTATCATAATTAAAATGCGTTTCAACCATACATCAGCCATCATCGGATATACATACTGTACTTTGGAAAGAATATACTGTTTGAAAGATTTGTGTGACCCTGTAAATGATATGTACTTCATATTATGCAAGAAAATATCTATAATTTATATTAAGCCTCAGTGACATATATCAGTTTTAGTATATATGAAATAGTTTAATATATTTAAAATAAGTCGCACACAATTTCCGACTTTACCACTATATAATGGAATTCTTTTGTGAGGCCCTGTAAACGGATAATAGTTATATTTTCACCGCATGATTAACAGAATGCATATTTTAGTGCACCTCGTAAATGCATATAAATTTTAATATGTTTGACAGAGTGTAACATCTTTAAAATTCCTTCAAAACGATTTTTTCCCATAGGCCGTGCTGTAATGGAAAACTTTTGACTCTCCCTGTAAATAAACTAATCATGGTAGAAACTTCATTTTCAATAGGTTTTGTGATAGGGTAAACGTCAATAACGTCCAAAAATTTCAGAGAATTCGAATGTATTTACAGTAGTTAGAGAGCGGAAAGACGGCCAGAGCAACCGGATGCATAAGCACGTTTCAACTGTATAAGAAAATGCTAAAAGATGAACGGATGGCACTGAAAAAATTAATGAATTTAAAATAATAGAATTTTGTTAAATTTTCATGATTGCCATGTGAGAAGAAATATTCAGTTGCAAGTACACAAAATTTGACGTCTTTGCCTTACATAATTTTTGAGTAAACTCTGTGACGGACAGACAGCCAGAGGTCAAAGACGAATAGGGTTTCGTCAGATGAATGAAACTCTAAAAAGAAAAACAATTATAAGAATTACAAACAAAAATAAGAATAACAAGTTCAATAGATTAAAATTTCTAATTTACAAAAAAATAATTTTCAAATTTAATCTTTACATTTTAATTACCAAGTATTGCTTTAAGTCATATAAAGCAAAAAGATTAAGCCATAAATTCCTAGTGAAACCAAAAACATAAAACATGTATATCAAGCTCTCATTTCTGAAGTTTATTTTTAAAATTTTTACATCTGTGTTTCTTTCTTCTTCTAAAAAAACTTCCACGACTTTATATCTGTAAAATTAGTAATGAACATAAGTATATTTGTTACTTTTATAGAAAATTCTACTATATCAGATAAAAGAATGTATCAAATTTCATCGTCGAGGTTAGATATTCATGTCAATATTAGCGGCACACCACTTTTTTTACATTAAATTATCAAAATGTCTTATACAAAAAAATTATTTTTATTAAATATATTACATATTAAAGTTATTCTATTTCTTCATTAATCGTTTTGCACCTTAAAATTGGTAATTTGTTCATAGTTCGTTAAAAAAAAAAAAAAAAAAAAAAAAAAAAACTTGTTTGTTGTAGTTTGGCTTCAAAGATATTGCATACACAGTGAAACATATTTTTAATGAAGTCTCGTCATTACAAATAAACACTTCTTTATGAAGAAAATTCGTTAAACAGAAATTAACTGAAATTCATGAAATTTGTATAATGAAATACACATGTACAAAAAAATATAAAGTGAAAATTATAATATATATATATATTTTTTTTTCTAATTTGGGCAGTAAATTTATTTTATGTAACGCATGAGATAGCAATAATAATGTAATTGCATTATAATGTAATCACATGAGAAAAATTTAATCAGAATGATGTTTAAAAAAATAATAATAAAGAGAGGTAAATACATAAAAATTTAAGCGGAACCCAACTTTTATTTCTCTTTTTTTTTCACAATTCCATTTTCTTAATTTAAATGTCAGTAATATTCCTTTCTATGTCTTTTGTAAAATAATGCATTGTTTATATATTTTTTTTCATTTTTAAAAACACTAAGAAATTCTACAATTAATAAATTTATCTCTAACATTCTCGTGGAGTTGGTATTCCTTCTTATTATAATAAAGGCAATTGGATTTTCTTCTTTTAAAATAATATAAAATAAATAAAACGAATAAATACTACCTCTGACAAAAAAGTTCGGTGAATGAATTCAGAACGACCGATCAGGCAACACTGGGGAAACAAAATGCTGCACTTGCATAGAGACAAGTGTTGACCATCTTCCCCCAGCTTTGTTCAGTTGAGCGTAGTTTATGTTCTGTCTAAGACTTTCTGTCTCTGCTTTACTAAGTGCTTGTTCAATGTATTTGTTCTTAACTGAGAACAGGAAAATGAGCGAACAAAAGATCAGTTTAAAGTTTGGTCTTAAGCTTTGCAAGGAACCGAAAGAAATTCATTACAGGTGGTGCAAATAACATCCACCATACTCGCCAGATCGCAATCCTCTAGACCTATTCCTATTTTCATCACTCAAACTCTTTTTGAAAGAGATTTGGCCATATTGCTGACATGCAACGAAACGTGATGAAGCTTTTGAACATTATCCCAAAAGAAGACTTCTTGCAAATTTCCCTGGTTGACAATAGTTATTGCCGTAAATTTAATGTTTTTTTGTTTTGTTTTTTTTCTTCATTTCGTTAAGTAAAAAACTCCATCAAATAGGAACTTCGTTAAAAGGATAAAAGGAAGTATATTACACATAGAGAAAGAGAGTGAGAGAGTGAGAAAGACTAGGACAAGGGTGGGGGGAGAGGCCCAAGTGATGATTTTTCATCTATTTATTTATTTAACACACTTGAGAATTTCATGCAATATAGAAATACCCTTCACTTAATAAAAAATGCATCTCATAAAAAATTTAGATTGTTTTGATTAAACATCTACAGAAAATCAAAAACTAAACAATGGACATTCCCGTTAACCCCCGCGCATAGTATGATATTTACTCACTGATGTGTCAAAGATATTTCGGTATGCTTTACATTTCGTTAATTTATTTATAAATCATTCCTGATAAGTAAATTCCTGTGTTATATTCAAGAACATGTTAAAGCAGTAGTGTCTCTTACATTAAAGAAATCCTTATTGCTCATCAAAATAAAAACTACTAGGTGCGGTTTCTGGGGGGGGGGGGGGTTATAAAAAAAATGAATATTTTCAAGAGAAATACAAAAATTGATTTATTGAGAGCATAGTCTCTCGCTAGCTACACAGTTTTACTATCTCTCTGATAATACATGAGTACCACGAAGATAAAATGACGCGTCTTTGGACCGAAATCATTTAACCGATCAATTTCCAACGTCTTCGAAGCATATCCCAGCTAAGCCAAGCGCCATTGACCAGAACAAGTGATAATGTGAAAGTACCAGGTCCGATAAATATAGCGGGTGTGGTAGCAGATCCTATTCCAGCGTTTTGGTGGGGTCCTGAACAATAGAAATTGATAGCAATTGATTGATTTTGCAATGTCGCTAGTTTGTGTTTCATCTCCCATTCTGGCCGTTGTTAGAGCAATTCATGGCTGTAATTAATCAGTTTTTGTCGGCAGCGATGGATATTGCCTGTTTCACCCAGTTTTAGCAGCTCATAGTATGCGATTCCTTTTTGGTCCCACAAAACGCAGGACATTGTCTTCTTTCTGAAACGATTTGGCAATGCCGGTCTATATTGATCTTTCGCTAGGTGAAATACACGATTTTTTTCCATTTAGGATTCTCAAAATATATCTACTTCACATCGCCAATAATAATTTGATTCAGAAAACTTTCTTATGTGAAAAAAAAGCAAAATTCAGCAACGATAAAAAATAAAAGCAAGGATAAAGGAGGATCTTACATTTTTCATCTGTCTTTCAGTAAACTCATGCGGCACCCATTTCCTTCTTTTTAAAAATTTCCCATCATATCTAAGGATTTGGAAATACTTTGGCGAGTCATATATAATGATTTCCCAGGTTTATTTTGTTTTTTCTGTTACCCTTCTGCATGCGAAAACACTTGCAGATCGACATCCTCAATTGTTTTTGTTTTCTGGAGGAATTTGCATTTCTATAACATTTAAACAAATCTTTACATGTAGTTTTCGATGGTTCATGTTTACCATAAGCTTCCATAACAATTGATGGCTTTCAGTTGAAATTTTTTCTAGATTAAATCAGAAAAACAAAACTTCCTGCAAACGCTTTTTATTTGGCATGAAATTTGACATGTTCGTTGTTAGAAAAAATATTTTTGCGTTGGATATTTAATGGTATTACGATAGGGGATTTATTATTAACAGATGTCAAAGTTATTAAAAAAAATCTAACATCAGTCATGTATGTCGTCCTTGTGTGTCGTTACAGCCATCCATGTGTGAAACCTAGAAGCAACTTAATATAAAATTATAGTAAAGTACCTAGTATAAAAGTAGCATGAGTGCTTAAGTTGATGCTTGGAAATGTTTACTAAAATTTATAAAACTTGTGCAAAAAATATTATTTAGAAATTATTAGTAATAAATAATGGGATACTAATAATCTATTCAGTCCCAAATATTAAAACGTTCATACAATGAAATACGTTTACAATTATTTTACACAATATCGAAAAAAATGCCTGAAAAAAAAACAACAAAAAAATTTCATTCAATTCAAGAATGTTAATGTTAAAAACATATGTGTAAAGAAAAAACATTAAAAAAATGTTCTTACACTAATGATAACCAATAACCGATTAAGTAATAAATTAAAATTAATGGTTAAATAACAAATGCACACATAAATCTTTCTAGGTTTCATAATATTCAATGTTTTATAATATTCATTAACAATGCAAACTTTCCGATATTTTTGAATATCAGTGTCTTTAAGATAATGGATAAGGACGTGAGTTTCAAAACTTGTGTTGCCTAAAATTTTAAAAATCAAATTCTCTTTATCAATCTGTTCTATTGGTAAATATGCATCGTGATAACACAACAATATGCAAATAATCTAGTTTATCATATATTTCTGGCATTGCAAAATCTTGGCTTAAAATGAAAACCAATGAACGCAGTCAGAAGCTTTTCGCGATTTCCAAAGATTCGATTTTCTAAATAGGCGGAGTTTTTAAACTTACGTCCTTTATGGGATTATCGATATTGGTATTTTTGAAAAGTTTTTATCACTAAATATTACATCTCAAGGCCTCTTTAAGTAAAGGTCAAATTAGTACAGGACGCAATATTAAATATACTGTTTTACAGAAGAGTATATTTTGTTGTATGGATGTTATTTATTTATATTCGATAAACATTAAATAAATTTACTCAGAAATGCAGTATTATCATGAATATAGTATAATTTTAATGAAGAAAGTAACATTGATTAGCATGACTTTTAATTAAAATCACTATATAAGTCGCTCTCTGATTGTTGAAATTCAAAAATCGGAATAATTAATGAACAGATTAGAGATTATGATTGGTGAGCTAATGCAAAGTATAAAAAAAAGGTTTTTTTAACTTAAATTTTTTATAAAATACTTTAATAAGTAAAATATTAAATGCAAGGTATTTTCAACCACTTACTCTTAATTATTACTGCCATGATTTTATTTCAAGTTTTATATAATTTATAAGGCGGTACATAATTTTAAAATTATCTTCTATGAGAAATATATGTAATATTCGAAAAATGTTAAATGCGTGTCAGCTATTATTCGAATCCCATAAAATTTACCAAATTTTCATTTTCAGAAATTATTAATTTAATAGTTTCGTAAATCTAAACATTCACTTGACTCTTTGTCAAACTGACACACACTGTAAACAAAATCCGTTAAATTTAAGGCAAAAACTGCTGGCAGCAAAGTTGTCAGCAGGTTTGGCAGTAAAAATTGCAGTAAATATCCTTAGATTTAATACACAAAAATTACATCTAATTTTACTGCAATTTTTATGGCAAAAACTGCTGGAAACATTACTGCCAGCTATTTTATCCGTATATTAAGCATTTTTTTCATTGCATTTTTTTGTTTCAAACAATAGACAAACCGTGTATTGACTAGGTTTACCTGATAATATCATACATCACCTAAAAGTTACTATGGAAACCATGCAGTACAGAAAATTGTCATGATTGTAATAATTAATTGAAATACAACTAACAAAAAATTAAATTATTTCTCTAGTGAAACATTTAAGCTATTTATCGTCAAATCTTGACAGGTACTGTCTAGTTTGAATTCAGTTTAAAGAATCAAAATATAAAAATTATGAAAAGTCAAAAATAAAGTTAATAATCTTGTATATAGTAACTTTTACTTCATAAAAAACAAGCAATTCAATTTAAAGAATCAAAATATAAAAATTATGAAAAGTCAAAAATAAAGTTACAAATCTTGTATATAGTAACTTTTACTTCATAAAACACAAGTTTATACAAGAAGGAAAGATTTATAACGCTGCATAAAATAAAATATTAAATATGTTATATTAAACGAAACTTACTTCTATGTTATCCTTTTAAGAAATAATTTATACGAGAGTACTCTCATAACCAAAATAATGCGAGCTTTTATGATTATGCTCTGCGCGTGTATAATATGAATAAAAGACACTTTACGTTCCAAAGGGGAATATTTTTTTGTCTAGTATATTAGTGCTCATCCAATAATCGTTATCATAGGGGAAATTTGCCTGATTTATTTTTTGGGATAAGGAGATTGCTTGCACAAAGGAAATTGATTTAAAATATCATGTCAATAATATTCTTTAAAATAAGAAATGTGAGATTTTTTTTTTATTTGAGAGTTTATTTACGAATTATATAGTATATATTATTAGGAATTATATATTAGTATTCATCCAATAATCGTTATCATAAGATAAATTTCCTGATTCATTTTTTGGTATAATGAGATTCCTTGCACAAAGGAAACTGATTTAAAGTATATTCTCAAACATATTTTCTAAAAAATAAGAAAAGTGAAAAAAAAAAACGTTTTATTTAAGAATGTATTATGGAGTTATATATTATATATTGTTTGTTATATTTTATATTATGTTTTGCGCCTGTATAATATAAAAAAGAAACATTTTATATTTTAAAAGGGGAACATATATCTGTCGCGTGTATTAGTATTCATCCAATAATTGTTAACAAGAAAAATCACGATGAATAAGAGGCACTTTACGTTCCAAACGGGAATATTTTTTGTAGCGTATATTCAAAGCTATGAAATATCAAAAATAATATTAAAAATATTTCATTTAGTAAATTTGTACGACATAAGAAAACAGCAGAATCAAGCTCGTATAACAAAGGAAAAATTATTATGCCACATGAAATGAAGTATAAAACATGTTATAATGAACGAAACTTACTTCTATGGTATCCTCCTAAGAAGAAATCTCATGACCAAAACAATGAGGACTTTTAGGATTATGTACTGCGCCTGTATAATATGAATAAGAGGCACTTTATGTTCCAAAGAGAAATATTTTTTTCGTCTAGTATATCAGTGCTCATCCAATAATCATTATCATAAGAAAAATTTCCCGATTCCTTTTTGACATAATGAAACTGCTTACATAAAGGAAATTGATTTAAATTATCATGTCAGTGATATTTTTTTAAGTAAGAAATGAGAAAAGATGTTTTATTTTAGAATTTATTTAAGAATTATATTATATACTGTTTGTTGTATTTTATACCGAGATCTGCGCCTATATAGTATGAATAAGAAACACCTTACATTATAAAGGGAAGTATATTTTTCTCGCCTATTTTAGTGTTCATGCAATTAGCATATGGAAAAATTCCTGATTAAAGTTTGGAAATATGATATTATTTGCACAAAAAAAATATAAATAGTCAAAAATAGTGTTGCAAAATTTGCATCTAGTTTAATTTACATCATAAACCACCACCAGAAACAAGCTTACATAAAAAAGAAAGAATCATAATGCCGCATAAAATAAAATATCAAATATGTTACATTAAACGAAATTTACTCTTAAGTTATCCTCCTAAGAAGTAATTTATACGAGAGTACTATCATAACCAAAATAATACGGATTATGTTCTGCGCCTATATAATATGAATAAAAGGGACTTTACGTTCCAAAGGGTAGTATATTAGTGCCTAGTATATTAGTGCTCATCCAATAATCGTTATCATAAGAAAAATTCCCAGATTCATTTTTTGACATAATGAGATTGCTTGCACAAAGGAAATTGATTTAAAGCAAAATGTGATTAATAAAGAAACTTGATAAAATGTTTTATTTTAGGAATTATTAATTTAGGAATTATATATTATATGTTATTTATTGTATTTATTTCGTTCTGTGCCTGTATAATATGAATAACAGCAAAAGGAGTTCCAGCAACGTTCTAAAGTAGGATTTTTTTTCATCTTATATATTGATTCTCATCGAGTAATTATTATCATAAAAACATTTTTGTAATTCATTTTTTATATAATAAAATTGCTTACACAAAAGAAATTGATTTAAAGTACAATAATAATTTTAAAAAATAGGAAGCTTAAAAAATGTTTTATTTTAGGAGTTATGTATTATATGTTGTTTATTATATTTTATAATGCGTCCCGCCCCTGTATAATATGAATAAGAGACAAAGGGGAATTTTTTTTAATTCGAGTATATCATAACTCATCCAATAATTGTTATTATAAGAACAATTTCCTGATTCATTTTTTGGGATACTGAGATACCTGGCACAAACGAAATCGATTTAAAGTTTAATGTAAATGATATTTAAGAAAAAAATAAGAAGCGTGATAAAATGCTTTAGTTCAGGATTTATTTACAATCATTTATTATATATTGTTTATTATATTTTATATTATGTTCTGAGCCTGTATAATATGAGTGAGAGGAATTTTGCATTGCAAAGGGGGATATTTTTTATTTGTCTAGTATATTAGTGCTCTTACAATAATTGTTATTGTAAGACAAATTTTCTATTTCATTTTTAGTGATAATGAGAATTGGCATAAAGGAAATTCATTTAAAATATGTCTATTTTTAAAACATAAGAAATGTGAGAACATGTTTTATTCAGAATTTTTTAAAGAATTATGTATTATATATTCTTTATCACATTTTATATTATTTTCTGTATAATATGAATAAGAGGCATTTTATCTTCCAAAAGTAAATATACTTTTGTTGCATATATTCAAAACTATAAAATGTCAAACATAATATTAAAAATCTTGCATTTGGTAAATTTTGTCATAAGTCTTCAGCAGAAATAAGCTTGTATAAGAAAGAAAGAATTATAATGCCGCATAAAATAGAAAATCAAATCTGTTATATTATACAAAATTTTCTTCTATGTTATACTCCTAAGAAGTAATTTATCCAACTAAAGAACTCTCTTAACCAAAATAATACAAGCTTTTATGATTATGCTCTGCGCCTGTATAATCTGAATAAGAGGCTCTTTACGATCCAAAGAGGAATAATTTTTTCGTGTAGTATATTAGCGCTCATCTAATAATCGTTATCACTAGAAAAAAATCCTGATTAATTTTTTAGTGTAATGAGATTGCTGGCACAAAGGAAATTGATTTAATGTATAATGTTAATGGTAATTTTAAAAAATAAGAAACTTGAAAAAATATTTTATTTAGGAATTATATGTTATATGTTATTTATTGTATTTATTTCGTTCTGTGCCTGTATAATATGAATAACAGCAAAAGGAGTTCCAGCAACGTTCTAAAGTAGGATTTTTTTTCATCTTATATATTGATTCTCATCGAGTAATTATTATCATAAAAACATTTTTGTAATTCATTTTTTATATAATAAAATTGCTTACGCAAAAGAAATTGATTTAAAGTACAATAATAATTTTAAAAAATAGGAAGCTTAAAAAATGTTTTATTTTAGGAGTTATGTATTATATGTTGTTTATTATATTTTATAATGCGTCCCGCCCCTGTATAATATGAATAAGAGACAAAGCGGAATTTTCTTTAATTCGAGTATATCATAACTCATCCAATAATTGTTATTATAAGAACAATTTCCTGATTCATTTTTTGGGATACTGAGATACCTGGCACAAACGAAATCGATTTAAAGTTTAATGTAAATGATATTTAAGAAAAAAATAAGAAGCGTGATAAAATGCTTTAGTTCAGGATTTATTTACAATCATTTATTATATATTGTTTATTATATTTTATATTATGTTCTGAGCCTGTATAATATGAGTGAGAGGAATTTTGCATTGCAAAGGGGGATATTTTTTATTTGTCTAGTATATTAGTGCTCTTACAATAATTGTTATTGTAAGACAAATTTTCTATTTCATTTTTAGTGATAATGAGAATTGGCATAAAGGAAATTCATTTAAAATATGTCTATTTTTAAAACATAAGAAATGTGAGAACATGTTTTATTCAGAATTTTTTAAAGAATTATGTATTATATATTCTTTATCACATTTTATATTATTTTCTGTATAATATGAATAAGAGGCATTTTATCTTCCAAAAGTAAATATACTTTTGTTGCATATATTCAAAACTATAAAATGTCAAACATAATATTAAAAATCTTGCATTTGGTAAATTTTGTCATAAGTCTTCAGCAGAAATAAGCTTGTATAAGAAAGAAAGAATTATAATGCCGCATAAAATAGAAAATCAAATCTGTTATATTATACAAAATTTTCTTCTATGTTATACTCCTAAGAAGTAATTTATCCAACTAAAGAACTCTCTTAACCAAAATAATACAAGCTTTTATGATTATGCTCTGCGCCTGTATAATCTGAATAAGAGGCTCTTTACGATCCAAAGAGGAATAATTTTTTCGTGTAGTATATTAGCGCTCATCTAATAATCGTTATCACTAGAAAAAAATCCTGATTAATTTTTTAGTGTAATGAGATTGCTGGCACAAAGGAAATTGATTTAATGTATAATGTTAATGGTAATTTTAAAAAATAAGAAACTTGAAAAAATATTTTATTTAGGAATTATATGTTATATGTTGTTCATTATATTTTATATTACGTTCTGAGCTTGTATAATATAAATAAGAGACAAAACGGATTTTTTTTAATATATTAGAACTGATTTTAGCAATCATTATTATAAGAAAAAATTTCCGATTCATTTTTGGGATACTGAGATTGCTGGCACAAAGGAAATTGATTTAAAGTATAATTTCATATTTTTTAAAAGTAAGAATGTGAAAAAATGTTTTATTTCAGAATTAATTTAAGAATTATATATTTTATATTGTTTATTACATTTTTTATTATGTTCTGCGCTTGTATAATATGAATAAGAGGCATTTTGCGCTCGAATTGGGAACATACTTTTGCAGCGTATATTCAAAATTATGAAATGTCAAAGATAATATTAAGATTATTGCATTTAGTAAATTTTACATCATAATCAAGCTTGAATAAAAAAGAAATAATTATAATGCCGCATGAAATAAATCATTATACACGTTATATTAAACGGAACTTACTTCTATGTTATCCTCCCAAGAAGTAATTTATACGAGTGTACTCTCATAACCAAAATAATACGAGCTTTTATGATTATATTCTGCGCCAGTATAATATGAATACGAAGCACTTTACATTCAAAAAGGGAGTATTTTATTTTCGTCTAGTACATTAGTACTCATTCAGTAATCGTTATTATAAGAAAAAATTCCTGTTTCCTATTTTGATATAATGAGACTGCTTGCACAAAGTAAATTGATAAAAAGTATATTGACATTGATGCAATTTAAAAAAAATAAGAAATGTGAGAAAATGTTTTATTTCGGATTTTTTTAAAGAATTATATATATTTTTTACATTTTATATTATGTTTTGTGCCTGTATAATATGGATAAGATGCACTTTATGTTTTTTTTTAATCTAGTATTAGTGCTCAATCAATAATCCTTATCATAAGAAAAATGTCCCGATTCATTTCTTGCTATAATGAGACTTCTTGCACAAAGGAAATTGATTCTAAATACATTGCCAATGATTATTTAAAAAATAAGAAATAAAACAAAATGTTTATTTCCGATTTTACTTAAGAATTATATATTGTTTCTTATATTTTATAATAAGATTTGCGCGTACATAGTGTGAATAAGAAACACTTTACGTTATAAATGGAAATATATTCGTCTCGCCTATGTTAGTGTTTATCCAATTAACATCAGAAAAAATTCCTGATTAACGTTTTGGATCATGATATTGTTTGAAAAAAAAACTGACTGAAATTACTACAATGCCATATATATATGTGACATTTTAAAGTTAGGAGCCAGAAACATCATCGCCAGGGTCCCCGTTCTTTGCACAGAAGTCATGGCCAGCGAGGGAAAAAATAAAATAAATAAATGTAGAATATCCAATAAATCACTCATTGGTGGCTGTAAGTTTATTTATTCAACTGTAGTCATTATAGAGGGAAAAACTCCTTTTTGCAAACAATCTTTTACAGAAATGTCCAAAAAATATTCCATCATTTACTTCAACCAGCCGTGCTCATCGACGAAAGAACTCCAGAATCTCTCCCCTTCTCATCTCGAGACTTCCACCTTTTAAAACTAAAAAGAAAATTCTAGAACTTTCTGTAATCTCAAACCATCATCCTTTTATGTAAACAGAATTCTTGTCCAGATACGAGACTATTTTACACAGACGATAAATTTATTTAAAAAAAAATATTATTTAACCAATTTATAATCGACTCACAATTTCTTAGGCAGACGATTTTTATAAATGATTAATTTTAAGAGAAAAAGAAAAGAAATGAATTTATTAATGCACACATCAAAGGTTGACGGCGGAAAAATAAATAAATAGATAAAATAAAATAATGATATTTTTTTTAAAGGTATGGTTTTGGAATAAATAAGATTTTCTTAAAAAGGGTTGATAAAAACATAGAAGAAATCAGTTTTATTTGGAATATTAAGAAATAAAGTTTTAATTAAGAATATTTTTAATTTAGAGCCATCTTTTTAAATTTACGCATACTGGAATAATGTTTTTTAAGGCAAATTAAGAATTTATATCGTCTGCATACAGATTAACAGATTAGATCTAGAAATAAGATTTTAATTTAATAATTTGAAGTAAGTACGGAACATTATTATAAGAAAATTAAGGTAGTATAAAGGTTAGTTTTGGCGAAAAAAATTTAAATTTGTAATATTATCCCCTCTCCCCGAAAATTTGTATGAAATTGATAGTTAAATAAAACTACAAGTTCAGACAACAGAAATATAATAATTTAGAAAAGTCAAATTTTGGAATAAAACTGTCAAACCCAGGAAGCCAAGAGATGGAAGAAAAGAAAATTAACGCAATATAAAAAATATTAGCGATTAAAATAAAATAGTTAAGAGGAAATTAATCTGAATTAAATTTAGGTAGGAGCATTTCCCTGAAAGAGATACAATACTGTTACAATATCACTTACTATTTCTAAGTGCATAGGAGATAATACATACAATAACAGTAAATAAGTTATAAATATAAATAAGGAAGAGATAAAAAATATAATAAAAACAATAACAATTCGTTTTCATGGAAGTTTAAATAATTACAATAACTTAATGCATAGGTTATTTTAAATAAAGTTCTTCAAATGAAAAAAGTCTTTCCATTGTGTATAAAAGTCTTTTCCAATGTTCACTGAATACAGTCTCTTTAATTAAAGATCTCCAAATCTAGTTTAATCTTTGTTTTTTATGTTATGTTGGATCCAACATCTTTTAACAATCAATCAAATTTTTCTTTCAATAATATATCAATTTTTTTAATAATAAATAGCATCACTCTCAACATCAATAATAAATAATATAGAAAAATTTAAATAATAACAATAATAACAATAATAAGTGATAGTATAATAAGACTCCATATCCTACTATTTCTCAATAAGAGTATAATTAATACTAAACTTCATTATAGAAATCATAATGATAATAATAATAAAACAAGAGTATAATCAAAAGAAAATATCACAATTTGTTTATTATTGATAGGGAAAATATTGGTTGAGGATAAAAATAATTACATAGCAACTAAATAATTTTCTTATCTTCTAATAGCATAAGAAAGTATTTTTTGCTAGTCGAAAGTATAAATAAAAAAAAGCATAATAATTCCAAAATCCAAATAAAATTAAATCTAACTACTTAGAAAATGGACTCTCAACCAGTATTTCCTTACAATAATTCCTCTCTGATACTCTTTTACAAAATTGTCAAATTTGGTTATAAGTTTTCAATGCCAAATGTAGAATAATGTTTTATCTACACATGGTTTATAAACTTTAATAATAAAATACAAATAGGAATAAAAGGTGTCATTCTTAATTGAGAAATTTAAATAAAAATAGTGTGCTTTTTTGAAAAACTTTTAATATCTGTAGTTTTCACAATCACTGAAAATCACATATTATGTTATAGGTTTGAGTAGAATCATCAGATTTTATAACTGTTATAACATAAATAACTGCTGAATAAGTAGAATAATACTAATGTCAATAAATGAGTAAATATAGTTAGACTTAAACACACTTAAAATTAATTTATCAACATCAATTTGAAAGCTTTTACAATCAAAGTGTACACCTTATGCCTGCATAAGGAGCCCAATTTAATCCCAAAAACTCCCCAAAACAAGTAATATTCTTGTTGCGCACCAAGAACATACCTGCTAATGTTGAAAATTATGGCGATAAAATATTTAAAGAATAAGAATTAAAATTTAATCTACTGTCTTGACTTTAGTTTGATCTAGTGATTGTGATTGTATCTGAGGATTTGTTTGTTTTTTGGGTTGCTCATGAAACAGTTTAAAATCTTCTGGTGAAAAATAGGGTCTTAATTTAGAAACATGCACAATAACGGAATTCTGTCCTGTCTCATAATTAAATTTATCTATTTCATAAGTTACATCAGAAAGTTTATTTATAATTTTGTATGGTCCAGAGAAAGTAGGTTCTAATTTTCGAGTGTTAGGGTATTTAAATTCTTCATAAATTACAGAGTCTTGTATTTTTAATGGGCATTCGACAAAATTTCGATCATAGAGCCTTTTACTTTTAAGGTGAAATTCCTGAGTTCGCGCTTTCGCAATTTTGAGAGCTTTGTCTGCTGGAGTCGTATACATTTTAACTGCCTCACACAAAACTATTACCCTCCATTTTAAAAATCTAAA
This sequence comes from Maratus speculifer, assembly GCA_964019185.1. NCBI lineage: Eukaryota > Metazoa > Arthropoda > Arachnida > Araneae > Salticidae > Maratus > Maratus speculifer. Next base: position 111,253,267 of record OZ025292.1, on the reverse strand, counting down.
TCAAAATTATCGTGAAAATTATAACTATATTTAGCTGCTAAATTTAACCAGAAATTTTATCTAATAAAAATAGAAATTGTAAATATCATAGTTATACCTTAAATTGTGATCAACTTTTTAATTCTATTATTTTATAAATCATAAACAGATTCAAAAATTTTAATTATAGGTAATTTCTTACTTAAAATCACAAAATTTACAGAAAAAATTAATCATATTTATCAGTCAAACTCTAGCAACAGTTTTGTACAGTTCCATCTTTCTTACTGAATTTAAATAAATTATAAGAATCCGGAAACCAAAGCTCACTGTCACCAGAAATTCTAACAACTAAAGGAAAAAACATAAATCTTAACTTAGTTTTCTAGCTTAAATGTCTAGTAATAGCAACATCAATATAAAAATATTGCATTCTGAGAATAGTTCTTGATAACAAACAAATATCAATAAATTAGAAAATGTACTTTTAAAAAAAAAATAATTTGAGCTTCTAAGTTCTTTTATACTTCATTATTATTACGAACTTATCTTTAAGCGTGCATAAAAATATCATAATTGTCTTAATAATTAACAGTAATTGTCTAAGAATATCATACTCTTCAATTTAATCCTTAAGAACAAAAATGTTTCTATCTCCAACACATAATAATGATAATAATAATACTCATAAATAGGCAAGTAAATAAAATTCACAGACAAATAATCAAATAAATAAACCTGACAAACAGAGAATAATTAATTTAAATAAATACATAAAAAGTATACAAATAATAATAATCAAAACACTACGAAAAAAAAAATCTCACCGAAATCCTATGGGTCTCAACTATCTCGAAAAAATATTTTTATTTTCACCAATTAACAAGAAATGGTCTTGTAATTATTATTATTTTTTCTTCTTTTTCATCATAAGAGGACTACTTTTTCTCGACCAAAGCACTTTACAGGAACAATTCCTCTGTTTTTGTCACTCCAGAAATCATGAGACTATGGCAGTTCTTGTTTAAGAACACATCCAATAATGACGGGCAAATTATTCAGCGATCCACAGTTTTTATTATCACTTCGTTCCATAGCAAGTTTCTTTAAAAACCAAAAAAGGCAGCGCAGGCATAAAACATCCTGTCGACTCTAGAAAAGACTGTGACATTTTAAAGTTAGGAGCCAGAAACATCATCGCCAGGGTCCCCGTTCTTTGCACAGAAGTCATGGCCAGCGAAGGAAAAAATAAAATAAATAAATGTGGAATATCCAATAAATCACTCATTGGTGGCTGTAAGTTTATTTATTCAACTGTAGTCATTATAGAGGGAAAAACTCCTTTTTGCAAACAATCTTTTACAGAAATGTCCAAAAAATATTCCATCATTTACTTCAACCAGCCGTGCTCATCGACGAAAGAACTCCAGAATCTCTCCCCTTCTCATCTCGAGACTTCCACCTTTTAAAACTAAAAAGAAAATTCTAGAACTTTCTGTAATCTCAAACCATCATCCTTTTATGTAAACAGAATTCTTGTCCAGATACGAGACTATTTTACACAGACGATAAATTTATTTAAAAAAAAAATATTATTTAACCAATTTATAATCGACTCACAATTTCTTAGGCAGACGATTTTTATAAATGATTAATTTTAAGAGAAAAAGAAAAGAAATGAATTTATTAATGCACACATCAAAGGTTGACGGCGGAAAAATAAATAAATAGATAAAATAAAATAATGATATTTTTTTGAAAGGTATGGTTTTGGAATAAATAAGATTTTCTTAAAAAGGGTTGATAAAAACATAGAAGAAATCAGTTTTATTTGGAATATTAAGAAATAAAGTTTTAATTAAGAATATTTTTAATTTAGAGCCATCTTTTTAAATTTACGCATACTGGAATAATGTTTTTTAAGGCAAATTAAGAATTTATATCGTCTGCATACAGATTAACAGATTAGATCTAGAAATAAGATTTTAATTTAATAATTTGAAGTAAGTACGGAACATTATTATAAGAAAATTAAGGTAGTATAAAGGTTAGTTTTGGCGAAAAATTTTTTAATTTGTAATATATATTTGACTATGTAGTCTGAACTGAATTTAAACAAACAATATATAAAAATAACGATATGTCAAAAATAATGTTAAAAATCTTGCATATAGTAAATTTTATATCATAAACCACCAGCAGAAAGAAGCTTATAGAAGAAAGAATTATAATTCCGCATAAAATATAATATCAAATATGTCATATTAAACGAAACTGACTTCTCTGTTATCTTCCTAAGAAGTAATTTATACGAGCGTACTCTCATAACCAAAATAACACAATCTTTTTTGATTGTGTTCTGCGCCTGTATAATATGAATAAGAGGCAAAAGGGAATATTTTTTCCCAGTATATTATAACTTAGCCAAAAATCGTTATTATATTTTTAAAAAAATCCTGTTTCATTTCTTGGGATACTGAGGTTCCTGGCACAAAGGAAATTGATTTAAAGTGTAATGTCATATATTTAAAAAATAAGAAATGTGATAAAATGTTTTATATCAAAACTGATTCAAGAATTATATATTTTATATTGTTTACTACATTTTATATTATGATCTGCGTGTATATAATATGAATAATAAGCACTTTACGCTCCAAAAGGAAATATACGTTTATAGCGTTTATTGAAATTTATGAAATGTCAAAAATAATATTAAAAAACTTGCATTTAGTAAATTTTACGTCTTAATCCATAAGCAGAATCAAGCTTGAATAAGAAAGAAAGAATTATAATGCCGCATTAAATAAAGCTAATGCATGTTATATTAAACGAAACTTACTTCTATGTTCCCCCTGTGAAGTATTTTATGCAAGAATAATCTCATAAACAAAATTATACGAGCTCTTATGATTATGTTCTGCACCTGTATAATCTGAATAAGAGGCACTTTACGATCCAAATGGGGAATAATTTTTTCGTGTAGTATAATAGCGCTCATCCAATAACCGTTATCACTAGAAAAATTTCCTGATTCATTTTTAGTGTAATGAGATTACTGACACACAGGAAATTGATTTAAAATATTATGTCAATGATAATTTTAAAAAATTAGAATTGTGAGAAAATGTTTTATTTGAGAATATATTTATTATTTACATATTATATATTGTTTGTTTTATTTTATATTATGTTGTGTGCCTGTATAATATGAATAAGATGCACTTTACGTTAAAAAGGTGAATATTTTTTGTTTGTTTTGTATATTGGTGTTCTTCCAATAATCGTTATAGTAAGAAAAATTTCCTTTTTTTTTTTTTTTTTTGGGGGGGGGGGGGATAAAGAGATTATTGGCACAAAGTATATTGATTTAAATTATAATGTCTATGACATTAAAAAAAATAACAATGAGAGAAAACAATATGAGAAAATGTTTTATTTCAAAGTTTATTTAAGAATTATACATTATATATTGTTTATTACTTTTTATATTATGTTCTGCGCCTGTATAACATGAATATAAGGAACATCACGTACCAAAGAGAAATTTACATTTGTAGCGCATTTTTAAAATTATGAAATGTCAAAAAAAAAAATGTAAAAAATCTTGCATTTAAAAAATTTTACATCATAAACTACCAGCAGAAGCACCTTTATGTAAGAAAGAAAGAATTATAATGCCGCATGAAATAAAGTATAATACATGTTATATTAAACGAAACTTACTTCTATGTTAACCCCCTAAGAAGTAAATTATGCGAGAGTAATTTCATAAACAAAATTATACGAGCTTTTATGATTATGTTCTGCTCCTGTACAATATTAATAAGATGCACTTTACGTATTTTTCGTCTAGTATATTAGTGTCTAGTTATATTAATGCTCATCTAATTATCGTTATCAGAAGGAAAATTTTCTGATTCATTTTTTTGATATGATGAGATTGCTTACACAAAAGAAATTCATTTAAAGTACAATGTCAATGATAATTTTTAAAAATAAGAAACTTGATAAAATGTTTTATTTAAAAGACAATTTATTTTAAATTATATTATTATATGTTGTTTATTACATTTTATACTACATTCTGTGACTGTATAATTTGAATAAGAAGAACTTTACGTTCCAAAATGGAATATAATTTTGTGGAGTATATTATTGGTCATCCAATAATCGGCATCATAAGAATAATTTTATAATTCATATTTTGAAATAATAACATTGTTGGCACAAAGAAAATTTATTTAAATTATTATGCCAATGACACTTAAAAATATAAGGAACGTGAAAAAATGTTTTATTTCAGAATTTAATTTAGTATTTATGCATTATATACTGTTTATTATACAGGTTATTACAAAAAATCATAAGTTTTCCTAAGCGTTTATTTCGAAACATAATTGGGGTACAATAATGAGTTATGCATGAAAATAAACCAAAAGTGTGCAAGATTGATGTCCATGGTCTCAAATGTAGTCTTTTAACTTTAGTTCGTCGCCAGTTAATTTTCTTGGGACTACGGATGAAACTCTCTCTAATTCGGTTCACTGTTTCTTCAATAACGCTTGGTTTGCTGGAACTTTTGCCTTTACTTAAACGACCGGTTTCATTGAACTGAATGCTCTCAGAATGGTAATAAATGATTCAGACTTTGAAAATACTAGAGCAGAAAACGCTTTCTGCTGTCCAGTCGCCATTTTGAATATGACGTTTGCGCAGCAACCATAGCACCCAGACACATATGACACAGACGCAGCGCGAAATTGTAGTTAAGCCCTCTGGTTTGAGTTTTCATGGAAACATATACGTGTCCTAGCTCGCTGGTAGTAACGCCTCAAAACCCGATGTTTCATTTGTAATAATCCTGTATTTTATATTATAACAATGCGCCATTATAATATGAATAAGAGGTACTTTCGTTCCAAAGAGGAATATTTTCTTTGTCTAGTATTTTAGTGCTCATCCAATAATCGTTATCACAAGAAAAAATTTCCTGATTAAATGTTTGGGATAATGAGATTGCTTGCACAAAGAAAATTGATTTAAAGTATAATTTCTATATTTTGAAAGTATAATAAATGTGAGAAAATGTTTTATTTTAGAATTTTTTTTTTAAATTCAGTTATATATTGTTTATTACATTTTTATATTATGTTCTTTGCCTGTATAATATAAATAAGAGACACTTTACATCCCAAGGGGAATATACTTTTGTAGTGTATATTCAAAATTATGAATTATCAATAATAATATTAAAAATGTTGTACTTAGTAAATTTTACCGTCATAAGTCATCGGCAGAAACAAGTTTATATAAAAAAGAAAGAATTATAATACTGCATAAAATAAAATATTAAATATGTTATATTAAACGAAACTTACTTCTTTGTTATCCTCCTAAGAAGTAATTTATAAGAGAATACTCTCATAAACAAAATACTCTCATAAACAAAATATAGCCAAATGGTTTTCTCTTGCTCAGAAACGATATAATACAAAGTATAGTCAAAATGCTGAGTACTATTTTCTATATAAAATTAGCATGATCCATCATGACCAACAAATGACCCTTATAATCGAAATCTCTTGAACGTGTGGCCTTGCTCATTAGTTTTAGCATTCCGAAAAACATTAGATACAAAATTTAGATAAAATCGATTGAGCCGTTTTTTAGATATAGTTAGTTTGACCCTGACCCCTTATGATCCAAAATGACCCATTGATCGAATTTTCTCAAAAATCTGTCATAACCCAATGATTTTCTTGTGCCTGAAAACGATAAAATACAAAATTTAGTCAAAATTGCGCGAAACGTTGTCTAGATAAAATTGGAATGACCCAAAAGTGGCCCACTAATCGAAATTTCTTGAACATGTGACCTACCTCAATGATTTTCTCATGCCAAAAATATGCTGTATACAAAATTTCGTTAAAATCAACCCACCCATTCTTTAGATATAGCTTGACATTATTAAGACCCACAAATGACCCTTATAATCGAAAGCTCTCGAATATGTGACTTAGTCCATTAGTTTTCTCGTTTCTAAAAATTGTTACATACAAAATTTCGTTAAAATTGATCCTGCCATTCTTTAATTATACATAGCTTGACCCGGACCCTTTATGATCCAAAATGACCCATTAATAGAAATTTTTCGAACATGTAACCTAGTCCAATGATTTTATCGTGTCAAAAAAAAAATGTTGCATACAAAATTTCGTTAAAATCGATCTACCTGTTCTTTAGATATAGCTTGACCATGACCCATTATGACCCATCATGACTCACAAATGACCCTCATATTCGAAATCTGTCAAACATGTGATTTAGCCCATTAGTTTTCTCATGTCAAAAAACTGTTACATACAAAATTTCGTTATAATCCATCACGCCGTTCTTTAAATATAAATAGCTTGACCCAGATTGATTAATGACCCAATATGACCCATTAAAATTTCTTCTCGAGCATGTAACCTAGCCCATTGTTTTTCTCGTGCCCGAAAACCATAGAATGTAAGTTTTAGTCAAAATTGCGCGAGAAAATCTCTAGATAAAAATAGCATGACCCACAATGACCCCAAAAATGACCCACTAACCGAATTTTCTCGAACATGTTACCTAACCCAATGGTCTTCTTGTAATCCAAAGCGATACAATATAAAATTTGGTCAAAATCGTTAGAGCCGTTTTTTAGATAAAAATGGCTTGACCCATAATGACCCAAAAATGACCCACAAATCGAAATTTTTCGAACATGTGACCCAGCCCAATAGTTTTCTCGTACCAAAAAACGATTCGGTACAAAATTTCCTTAAAATTGATCCAGCCGTTCTATAGATATAAATAGCTTTATCCTGACCCATTATGACCCAAAATGACCCAGTAATCGAATTTTCCCGAACATGGGACCTAGCCCAATGGACTTCTCGTGCCCGAAAATGGTAAAATCCAAATTTTTGCGAAAATCGTTAGAGCCGTTTTTGAGATAAAATTTACCAACACAGACACACACACACACACACACACAATTTTTGCTCGCATTATAGTATAAGATAATGCGAGCTTTTATGATTATGTTCTGTGCCTGTATAATATGAATAAGAGGAATTTTACGTTTCAAAAGGTAATATTTTTTTTTCGTCTAGTATGTTTGTGCTCATCCAATAATCGTTATCATAAGAAAAATTTCCTGATTCTTTTTTTTTTTTTTTTTTTTTTTGATATAATGAGATCGCTTACGCAAAGGAAATTGATTTAAAGTACAACGTCAATGATAATTTAAAAAATAAGAAACTTGATAAAATGTTTCATTTTAGGACTTTTTCATTTAGGAATTATATATTACTAGTAGATCGAACCCGAGATTCCCGGGTTACACAGCAAAGATAAAAACCATTTTTTTAATTTGAAAACTTTAATGATTTTTCTACATGTAGTATGCGTTTTAGATTGCTAACTAACTCAAAAAAGCATTTTTAACCCTTTAACCCTTTGAAAGGGGTGGGTTAAAATATATTCCACTTAATTTTAATTGCAAAACGCCACATTGACGCCAGTAATTTGAAATAGCAATTTTATTTTTCTCAAATACGTGAAGAAACACATTTAAATATTTTGAAACAAATTTGTCTTTAAATTCTAGTGTCAATCATTTCAGCACTTTGACAATTGAAGTGCTTTTTCTCTCAAAGGGTTAAGTGCCTTGCGGATTTTTTTCATTCATGTTTCATACATAAAATAATAACTCTGAAAAGTATTGGTATGAAGATATGTATTTGATAACTTTACATTTTTTTATACAATTCAAAAAATTAACATTAATCTCAGTATTATATTAAATCAATATTTGAATTAAAATATTACATAGCTGAAAAACATGGTTAGGCTAAAGGGTTAAATGAAAAATATTAATTATGGAATCAAATAAAGCTATGAAGTTTATCAAAAGTCACGATTCCGTATTAGACGCATGCCAGAAGTTATTAGCCAAAGATTTCGTTATGGCAGCAATTTTGTTTCTGGTTATTTCAGTGCTTTGAGCACGTATTTCAATTACATGTCTGTTAAATTTGTATTTTTTTATTTATTTAATTTTATTACTTAAAAAAGAAATTTTAATTTTGCTATAGTATATTAGCCGAAAACAAATCTCGAACTATATTTTTCTAAGGACAAATAGAATAATTTATCGTAATCGAGTTTCACTCGGTAGAGATAAATTTAAAAATAACTCGTACCTGATTTTTTTAAAACCACAGCCAATCAGAAAATTGAAATACAGTTTTCAAACAAACTCAAAGTATTTTCAAAGTATTTTTTTTATTATTTGGTTGTGTAAAATTTTAAGTTGTTTGACTGCATGTCGAATTTATAAATTTTAATAATTTAATATGCGTTTTAAACCATTCTCTTATTTTATTACTCATGCAATTTTGATTTTATAATGGAAAATTATCAGAAACAATATTTATAGATTTATGAGTAAATTGTGTGCCATTATTTCTTAATGGAGATACGTAATAGAGATTTTAAAAAATGCTTGAAAAATATAAGCTCGTAATATATGAGTCAAATGAAATACAGTTTTCAGTCAAATTGTATTTGAAAGTAATTTCTTTTCCTGTATGACGAAATAAAAATTGAAAATGTGCGACGTTTAAAAGATTGAAAAATTGCAGTAACAAAAATTGCAAAAAGTCATTTTATCCTGAAATGTTGTCATTCGCAAAATAACGTCAGTGCTTATGTGACACACGGACACATTTGTTCGTTACAATATAGATTTTGCGCATATGAAAAATCGGTACTACTTGATTATCCCGTCAACCATTTTCGTGAAATTAAAAAAATCGCCAAACTAATAGTCAAATTATATATGTTGACATAATTTTTATATTAAATAACGGAAAAACAAATAAATTAGTAAAACATGAATAAAAATACAAACAAAAAGTGGTGTTAAAAGCCACTTGATGACATTTTAAACATGTGTATCGTGTTTAATAATCATCCATTATTCGCATTTAATCTTATGATTTTGTGATAGTTTTCTGGTCGACGGGATAACCAAGTAGTACCGAAAAATCTTACGCGCAAACTAAAATGTTAAAATTAAAGAAATGTCTGCACGTACATTTTTTCAAAAAAGTTTGCTTCAAAGTTAACTCTATGACAAATTTAAAATTCGCTTTATAAATTAAAATACGCAACACAAATTAAAAGAATAAACATTAAAATACACAAACAATTGCACTCGTCACTTCAACGTCAAAGAAGGTAATGTGAAATGATTTCCGTGAAGTACGCAAACCTTCGTTTTTACAAATCATGCCAAAACAAATGTTCAATTACATTGGATATTAGAGAATTATGAAATCTGATTTCGTCATTTACATTGTTCTTTTTCTATTTCAGATCAATTTTCTATGTGAAAAATATACTTTTTTTCTGTTCTGAAAATATATTTCAAAAGTAAAAATGGTTCGAAAATTAAAGTAAAAAAGGAATAAAATAAAAAAATATATAATTATTCCAAAAAGAAAGAAAAATAATTACTACTTTGTTATCCTGTCGACCAAAATACTATCGCCAAATTATAAGATTAAAGACCAATAATGGATGATCGTGAATGTCAATTCAATGACATTAAAGTACGATACACGTGTTTAAAACGTCATTAAGAAATTTTTATTTCGACTTTTCATTTGTATTTTTATTAATATTCTACTAATTACTTGCTTTTTTATTATTTAAAATAAAAATTACGTCAATATGTATAATTTGGCTATTAGTTTGGCGATTTGTATAATTTGGCAAAATCGGTCGACGGAATAACAGAGTAGTACCGAAAAATTAAATAATTTTGTTTTGCATTTTCTTTCTGATAAAATGACAGGTAAGAAGAAGAATTAAAAAATCGTCTGCTCTAGCAAATTTAACTGAAATTTATAAAACATTACATTAAGCGAATAATGTTATTTTAATATAATTATAATTGAATGTCTTAAATAATTCAACAAAGATTTGGTTAACCGGACATTACTTTAAACCTGGAATTATTGCCAATATCATCTTTGTTTGCTTGTCTAACTCGGTAAAAAAAAAAAAAAAAAAAAAAAATCAGCCCGGAGGGAAAATAAAAGAAAAAAGAATTTCATTGAACAGGTGCTAAATCCTTTGACATCAGCCGCGCATTTTTTTCTCTAAATAAAAATCATCTGCTTAAATTTAAGCATTCTAAAGTAGCATTTTATTTTATTATAAACTAAAAACTATAGTAGTAAAAGTTTCCACAGACTTGTCATTGAAAGTTTCCTTCTTTTTTGCGAAAACACGCGGTTGTGTTTGAATGTTAAATTTTTTGCACCACTTCCAGCCACCATTAGTTCACTCTATTTCTTCTTTTTGCTTTGTGGCTATTTTTCCTTTACTTTGCCCAGAAATGGAGTACTCAAGTTGCCACCTCCAGAAAAATTAAATTAAAAACTACAAAAAAATTAATATCTCAAAAACAAATTAAGATACAGTTTTCAAACAAATTGCATTTAAAAGTACATATTTTTTCCTACACAACAGTGTAAAGATTGAAAATGTGCGATGTCTAGGAATTAAAAAATTTGCAGTAATGAAAATTGCAAAAGCGAAATATCATCAGAAAGTGTTGCCATTCGAAAAATGACGTATGCGTTACGCACAGATACGTTTGGCCTTTATTATATAGATATGGTGTTTATTAAATTTTATATTACGTTCTGCCCAGAAGAACGTAACATAGAATATGAATAATTGGAAAATGGGAATATTTTTTCCGAGTATATTAAAACTTATCCAAAAATCGATATTATAGTTTTTAAAAAAATCCTGATTCATTTCTTGGGATACTGAAATTCCTGGCACACTGTAAAAAACAAATCTGTTAGGTTACTAAGAATTTTTTAGGAAACTGGGATGCCTAGAACTTTTAATATAACTGCAACAGAAGAAAATCGTGCAAAATTACAAAAGTTGCTTTAGTAACTGTTACTAATATTAATTAGGAAGCATACTAACGATTTTTTTGTAAAATTCCCAAAGAATCTGTCTGTAAATTTACTAAATATTATTTAGTAATCATACTAATCATTGTTCAGGGTGTTTAGTAAGGGATTTTTAGTAAATTTACCAATGATCAAGTTGTAAATGCAGTAATGATTTGTTAGGGAGTTTTCTAAAGAACTTTATGTAAACTTACTATAGATTATTTAGTATATTTACTAATGATTTTTAAGGGAGCTTCTCATATTAGTTTTTATAAATGTACTAAATATAGTTAGTAAGCTCACTGGCGATATTTTAGGGTGATTACTAAATATATTTTGGTAAATTCCCTGAGAATTATTTAGTAAAAGTACTAACGAATTTTTATGGAGTTTTTAAAATAATATTTTGTGAATTTTATATTGAATTTTAGTATTCTTACAAAGGATTTTGTAGTAAATTTATTGAGAATTTTGTTTTACATTTACAAAGGGCTTCATGGCACATTTACTTAGAGTTTTTTAAAATTGCAACCTAAACTTTTTATGTACGTCACAAAAAATGGAAATTTCTTAAGATGGCGTCAGAAAAATTACCAATTTTTATTTTTGAATGTGAGCCAGTTCTTTGCAACAGTACAAGAGTTAATATAGTAAAAATGCTATTTTTTTTTTTTAGTATTGTATTTAAAATATTTTATTTACACTTACCAAAATATGTTTGTAACTGTAAAATATTTTTCAGTTGTATTACCAGTGGTTTACCAGTAATATTCCGAAAATATTTTACGTGTATATATTGTATACTAATACTTCTATTAATTGGAGTTGTTACAGAATTCTTTCAATATGAAGTTGATTTTTTACAGTCTTAAATATCCAGAGTGGAGTTATCCTCATGTATCAAGATGTTTCGAAGCAAAATAATCAGTATTAACACAGCAACTGACATAAACAATTATATCTTACGCACTAAAGTTTCACTGTAGATATTTAAATAGGTACAAAATCATATTTATATTAAATGACCATTACAAAAACAGCACTAAATGAGCAGATAAGCTGAAGCAGATCTTACGGTATTTAGTTAAATTAAAAAAAAAAACTATAAAAACAAAGGCATCATAAGGCATCATAATTGAGTTTTTAAAATATTCCTAAAAAATGCTATTGATATAATTGAGACAAATGAAATTTACAAATTGAAAGGACAACTCTCTTTTTCTCTCTCTCTCAGGGGAGGGGGTCATTTCAACGACTTATTCTTCACAAATTTCTTCCACCACCTACACTTAATATATTACATATTTTACATATGTCTTTAATACTTTATTTGCTTGCGAGTTTCGTGTCAAATTGAAATATTAACCCTTAAATGCTGTGACAAATTTGTTACATAAGCGGTGAGCGGTCTGTCAAATCGCTTAATCCAAAGATGAATAAAACGTTAAATTAACTCTCAGAATACTATTTTCGTATTAAACGTTATATACAGTGTTATTATAAATAAAATTCAGCTATTTAAAGATCTCTAGAAATAGTAATAAGGCTCCAAACGGAACATAATTAAATTTGACCAGTATCTATAGTTAAACTAAAAATTACGAGTTAAACTCCGAAATTTGAAAAACGCAGCGGTCTGTAAGACCGCTAACAGCAGTTAAGGGTTAAAGAGGAAAAAGTTAATTATTGACAGGACCGCATATTTTAAACTAACTTGGCTTAAAGATCCAGATAAGTGGATCGAATATGTAAGAATTTAGTAGAATTCTTATGTAGTTAACATTCCTTTGGAATTAGAATCTTTAACTCAAATAGTTACATTTTGTGAGAGTTGATAAATACCTTAACATATGTACGGAAAAAATACAGCTTTGATTTATCAGCTCTCGAAAAATGCATTAAAATTAATGCCAACAAATGAAGTGGTGGAGTTCGAAATGCCCAGTAATATTATTATATTTAATGGCACTGGTATAGCACTTAATAAAAAAATATTAGTCAAATGTCTGCTTACCTTTACTGGTAAGCCAGCCAAGAGTCAGGTAATCCTTGCGTGTCAACGCGAAGCCAGCTGCAGAAAAAATAGGTTAGTTGAAGACGAAGATGTACGCCATTATTGAAGTGCGTCACACATTGTCTAAATTGGTTTTATTGATAACGCAAGGAATAACGGTTAATTTTGGTTATACTATAAAAATATTGAAAAAATATGATACTCGATTAATACAATTATATAATTATGGTAAAGTTTTAACATGAATACAAAAAAAACCAATTATAAAGAATGTTTTTAGAAGTCCGTGGTGTTGCTTGGTTTAAATGAACCAGCGCACGGAATCCCACAGCAGCTTCTGATAAGACGTAGAAAATCCGACGAGAAACTTCTTTTCATGCACAATGCAAAATTGCAAGATTGCAGAATCATTTCTCTTCTTGACTTTCCTAACTTCGTAGCATGACAGTCTAGTCTTAGAATATCGTAGTGCTGCCATCTAGTGAGTTTAGGTTAAATGATCTTGGTTATAGCACTTGGGAAGAAAAAGAATGTTTTTTAATGTTCGCGTGTTTGACACAAAACATGTTCATCTTGAGAGGTATTCTAACACCCTCGCTTTTTGTGACAAACCGATGAATGTATAATGTTTAACTGGTTTCTCAAGTATTCGAAGTGAGGCTTTGCCAGCGGTTTCGTTAACACGTCGGCCAGCACCAATTTTGATGGGCAGTAGGTTATTTTTATTATTCCTTTTTGGCACAAGTGTCTAATGTAGTGAAACTTTATTTTAATGTGTTTTGTCTTGCTTTGCGCCTTTTCATTTTCAGATAGTTTTATTGCTGAAATATTATCCTCGTATAGCGTGATAGGGAGATGTTGATTCAGTTCTAGATCATTCAGTAAATCTAATAACCAAATTGTTTCTTGGCATGCACTCTAGGTGGCAATATACTCTGCCTCTGTAGACGAGAGTGAAACGCAACTCTGCTTTCTTGATAACCACGCTAAGGAGTTATTTCCTAATTTAAATAAATTTCCTGTGGTGGATTTCCTGTCCACCCTATCATTGCCCCAGTCGGCGTCGCTATAAACTGTTAATATTGGGGGTTTTGATTTGTCAATGATGAACTTTAAGTCTTTCGTAGTAAGTAAGTATCTAATTAATTTTTCGACTGCTTGCCAGTCCACTTCTCTGGGTGATTCATTCCTCCTTCCCAGTATATTAACAACCGATGCTATATCGGGTCTAGTTAGGGTCGCGATGCATAACAGCCCCCCAATGGCCTGCCTATATTTTTTGTTATCTCCCAGTATATTCCCATTCGGGTCTCGGCAGAAATAATTGGTGTTGATCGGAGTGTATGTTGGTTTTGCGTCTAACAAATTAAACTTTTCCGCAATTTGCACTATTTTATTTATCTGATCTAGTTCTAGATTTCCTTCTGCTGTTTCTTTAATATTAATTCCTAGATACTGCGAAACCTTTCCCAGGTTTTTGATTTCGTATTGTTTTGAAAGTTCGGTAAATATTTCGCACGTGTCCTCTTTATCTCCGGCGACCAAGATGTCATCCACATAAACAATTATGTAAGCGACTTTAACATTTTGGACTCTTTTATATAGACATTTGTCAGACGCGCATTCTTTGAAGTTCAATTCATTTAGAGATTTGCTTATTTTCAAATTCCACGCCCTAGCTGCCTGCTTAAGACCGTAAATTGCTTTTTTCAAGTTGCATACTTTATCCTCTTCCCCCTTCTTCACATATCCCTCGGGTTGAGCCATATAAACCTCCTCTTCTAACTCGCCGTGCAGGAAGGCGGTTTTTACGTCTAAGTGAGTTATATCGAGGTTTTTGTACACTGCTGCGTTTAAGAATGCTCGCAGGGTGGTATGAGCGACGACGGGTGCGTAGGTTTCGTCATAATCGCTACCATATTTTTGCGCATAACCCTTAGCAACCAGTCGCGCCTTATATCTTTCTATTGTCCCGTTTGCTCCCCTTTTAGCTTTGAACGTCCATTTACACCCAATGACGCGTTTTCCTGGTATCGGCTTTATTAGTCTCCAGGTATTATTTTGTTTTAGGGACT
Organism: Maratus speculifer; assembly: GCA_964019185.1. Classification (NCBI taxonomy): domain Eukaryota; kingdom Metazoa; phylum Arthropoda; class Arachnida; order Araneae; family Salticidae; genus Maratus; species Maratus speculifer. Next base: position 111,238,181 of record OZ025292.1, on the reverse strand, counting down.
TTATTTCCTCATTTGTTGCTTCTAGCCATTTATTTTTAGTTTCCGCGTCATTGATGTCCTGCAGTTCCGCCCATGTCTTTAGTTCCTGAATTTGACATAAATTCGCGCTTATACCATAACGGTTGGGTGGTACCCCGCGATTTTGTCTTTCCGACCTTCTAAGTTCGGGGGGGTTCCTTGGCTGGGGAATTAATTTGATCATTATTATTTTCTCCTAGTTCGATTAGGATATTTTCGGCGGGTGTTTCGTAATCGTTATTTTCTTTATCAGATTTAAATACCTCTTGTTTAATTCCATCTTCAAAAAACTTTACGGTTCTAGATATCATTATTTTATTTTCACCCGTATAAATCCTGTAACCTTTGCTCCTGAAATCATAACCTAAAATTATTCCCTCGACGGCTTTCTTGTCTAATTTTCCCCTTTTAGGCTTATCGATGTAGGCGAATGCCTTACACCCGAAAGTTTTAATATTCGAGAGATCCGGTCTCTTGTTATTCCAAAGTTCGTATGGCGTTATGTTATTTTCATTCGCTTTCGTTTGCAGTCGGTTGAGGAGATATGTGGCGGTCATGACCGCTTCTCCCCAGAATTGTTCGGGTAATTTAGCGTCTGATAGCATGGTTCTAGCCATTTCCATTACAGTCCTATTCTTTCGCTCAGACACGCCATTCTGGGGGCTGCAGTAGGGAACGCTTAACTGGCGCTGTATCCCATTCTCGATCAGGTAGTTTTCAAAGTCGTCACCGATATATTCTTTTGCGTTATCGGACCTGATTGCTTTTACCGACTTGCCAAATTTATTTTTCGTCAGCGCTATGTATTCCTTTAATTTGGTAACGGCTTCGGATTTATGCGCGATTAAGTACGTCAGGGTGTACTTGCTATAATCGTCTGTAAATGTTATGAAGTATCTTTTACCTCCTATCGTTTCTGTCTGCACAGGGCCACATATATCTGAATGTACAAGAGTACAGATTTCTGTACTTCTGTTGGTAGCTGCTTTAGGGTAGGGTAGAACAGAAAGTTTCCCTTGAATGCACTTGGTGCATCTTATGTCATGTTTACAGTTATTAATTGTTATCCCTTCAGCTAATTTATGATTAACTATGTATTTGATATCGTTGAAATTTCTGTGTCCGAGTCTCCGGTGCCACATTGATATGCAGTTTGGATTATTACAGAATGTTTGAGCGCATATTGTGTACCCATATTCATCTTCGGGGTTTAATTCATAAAGATTATCATTTAGTTTAGCGGTCAAGATTATTTTACTATCTTTGACAAATAAACATTCGTTTTTCTCGAAAATTACCTTTATGTCATTTTCGATAGCTTTTTTAACCGACAATAGGTTGCTTTTTAGTTCTGGACAATATAACACGTCCTTAAGTGTAACATATTGTTGTTTGTTTGTTCTTAATTTTACGTCCCCCATCCCATGTGAATTAAGCCGTTTTCCGTTTGCAGTTGTTATATTGCCGAAATTACCGGCTGTGAATGTAGTGAAATTTTGTTTGGTGGAGGTGACGTGTCTCGTACAACCAGAATCTATTATATAGGTGTTTGAATCTATTGTTTGTGTTTGGTTTACATTTACTAACTCATTTTCGAGATTATTTTCTGCTGGGAAGAGAGGAATGACCAATTCGTTCAAATTATTATCAGTATTGGTTTTGCTATTAAAGCAGTAGTTGGATGAATCACCTGTAGAGGTGTTTTGTTTTTTAGGGGTGTCGGAATTGTTTTTGTAAATTTTTGTTCTATTAGTATCATATTTTTGATAGTTGCTTCTTTGTTGGTTCTTTAATTTATATCATTCCGAACGATAGTGCCCTTCACGTTGGCAAAACGTGCAGTATTTCTTGCTTTTATTTCCTTTACTCACACTTTTATAAGCGGTATCTTTGGGACGAGAGTAAGTATTTTTATTTTCTATTCTGTGCGAATATTTGTCCAACAATTTGTTTTTGACCATTTCGAGATCAAGGTCCTTTTCATACCTCGCCTCAATACTTGTTATCAGAGGGGCATAGGATTGTGGCAGACTGCATAGCATAATAGCCACTACGTGAGAATCATTTATTGTCTCATCGATAGCTGATAGCTTATCGCGGAGCGTGAGAATATTGTTGATGTTCTGGGCGAGGTCTCCCCCTTCCGGAAGCCTTTGGGAATAAAGTTTGCGTAGAAGAAAAAGTCCAGAACACAAGTTTTTTCTTTGATGTACATTTTTCAATTTTTCTCATATTTCTTTTGGGGATTGTAAATTTCTTATGTGTACTATTTGTGAGTCTTCAATGCACAAACAAATAGTTGCTTTCGCTTTGGCAGATTTTTTAATGTAATTTTCGTCGGCCGTACTAGGTGGTTCTTCGGCTATATATTTTAAAAGATCGTCCTTTATTAAGAGATTTTCGACTTTAAAACTACAATTGGAGTAATTTGTGTCGTTAAGTTTCTCGATAGAACCTATATCTCTATTTACTGCCATGTTTTTATTTTGATTTGAGTTAATTATGCTCTGACATTATATAACTTTATTATGCACTGTATATATATATACCAATATTATTCGGCGTTTTATATGTATGAGAAGTTTCGGGAATTTTCTTTATAATTATATAAATGCAAATGTATATATATATATATCAAGTATAAGAAATATTATTAATTATTTGTGCTATACACAAATTTATTTTACTGGGTTTTTAATATTCCTCTGTGTCAGTCTGATAATCTCTCGTAAAATGCATTAAAATTAATGCCAACAAATGAAGTGGTGGAGTTCGAAATGCCCAGTAATATTATTATATTTAATGGCACTGGTATAGCACTTAATAAAAAAATAATAGTCAAATGTCTGCTTACCTTTACTGGTAAGCCAGCCAAGAGTCAGGTAATCCTTGCGTGTCAACGCGAAGCCAGCTGCAGAAAAAATAGGTTAGTTGAAGACGAAGATGTACGACATTATTGAAGTGCGTCACACATTGTCTAAATTGGTTTTATTGATAACGCAAGGAATAACGGTTAATCTTGATTATACTATAAAAATATTGAAAAAATATGATACTCGATTAATACAATTATATAATTATGGTAAAGTTTTAACATGAATACAAAAAAACCAATTATAAAGAATGTTTTTAGAAGTCCGTGGTGTTGCTTGGTTTAAATGAACCAGCGCACGGAATCCCACAGCAGCTTCTGATAAAACGTAGAAAATCCGACGAGAAACTTCTTTTCATGCACAATGCAAAATTGCAAGATTGCAGAATCATTTCTCTTCTTGAGTTTCCTTACTTCGTAGCATGACAGTCTAGTCTTAGAATATCGTAGTGCTGCCATCTAGTGAGTTTAGGTTAAATGATCTTGGTTATAGCACTTGGGAAGAAAAAGAATGTTTTTTAATGTTCGCGTGTTTGACACAAAACATGTTCATCTTGAGAGGTATTCTAACATCAACAGTAATTGTAGGCAGGTTTTGAACTTTATATAAATATAAAATAAATATAATATCCATACCTGTACAACCAATAAATACAATACGAATAATTGACAAAATACAATGAAATATGAGTAAATTTATTAAATATCTATTTATTAAATTCATTGCAATAAAAAAAGCATATTTTAATACAACTCACATTTTGCAAATATACATAATTAGTATTTATACAAATACCTATGAATTTCATACTTGATATTTTTGAAGCCATGTTTTGTCTAAATAACAATAAGCAAGCTCATATGTATATATATGTTAAGACACTATTAGAAAAGTATTGTTGAAACGCCATTGCAGTAAAATAACTGGAAAACTTCAGTGCTGCAGAATGTATTAAAGCGCAAGAATGAAGTTCACGAGATTTCTCTCATTGATAATAGAGCTTCTTTTTCCTCAAATTTCACCGTCAAGCAGGCTCACATTGTTTTTAAGATAAACTTCAGTTTCTTCATGCATCTAAAAAGAAAAGTTAAATATTAACATAAAAACTAAAGAAAAATTTAATAAAATTTATAATTAATATTATTACAGAAAAACCAATATTCATCTTCGCATTGAATGTTACAACTATTTTAAAATTGGCTAGATAGAATCCGTAAAAACTTGGAAAAAATTAGGACTGTTTTTATAAAAACCTTAATTTCTCTGCAAGTATACATGCTATCCACATAAAAATAAACACAGTTTATTAAAATAAATAACTTAATCATAATGTACAGTTTAAACGCTTTTGCTACATTAGTTTTGACAGGGTTATCCAAAAGATATTCTTTTTTAATTTGTTGACGGTCCCCTTTGGAGTTTCGGGAAAAAATCTTCATGGAAATGTATGACTTTAACTATTATATTTAAACATTTAGAGTTTCAAGATAATTCCTCAAGTTTTTTTCTAGATATTTAACAAAGTGTCTAAAATCGTAAGTGGACGGTCATCTTTGGCCATGTGGTGTACATACATATATATAGATCATATACAATCTATTATAGATCATACAGGGTGTCCAGCAAATAACACCCTGATTTCAAAATTAAATTTCACAAAAACAAAGATCGATAGTAATATGCGGTAAACGGATTTTCATTGGGTAAGCTGTAGAAATCTTACACAGAAATTTCAAACAGTGAATATTTTGAAAAAATTGTGTTCTGATTGCATAGAATGCTTTGATTTGACATTTTTCTTGATTTAGATTGCCTGCAGAGAAATAATTTTTCATCTTACAGTGCAATATTTTAAAGATTCTTTGAAGTAAATTTTTAGAATTTCGAAATTTCAAAAATTTAATTTCAAAAAACTATGAAATATGGCATTTTAAGCCGAAAAACACATTTTCTTGCAGCAATCTAAAGCAAGAAAAATGTCAAATCAAAGCATTCTCTGCAATCAGAACACAATCTTTTCAAAATATTTATCGTTCAAAACTTTTGTATAAGATTTTTACAGCTTACTTGATAAACAAACCGTTTACTGCATAATATTTTCTATTGATATTTGTTTTTGAGAAATTTAATTTTGAAATCAGAGTGTTATTTGCTAGACACACTGTATATAGTCTTCTACAAAATAATTCCGATATTTTTCCGTTAATTGATAGTAATTTCTGAAATTAAATTTTCAAATCTGTTACGTCTTTTATAAAATGCTTACTTAGCCGTCATACTTAACCTTTTGAAGTGGTAAAAATTTAGATACAATTCTGAATATGTTGGAAAGTGTTTTATAATCTATGATTATAAATTGATTTTTAGTTCTTGTTTAAAAATACTTCTATTATGTAAAAATACATATTTAAATGATGCTTCAGGAGCAAATAGTATAAAAAATGATTAGTTGCTTTTTGCATCTATTTGTACATAAATATCTGCTACCATGCATTTATCTTTTGAAATTGGCAATTTTTCTATTCCCATGCACTTTACGATAGTTATCGCGATATATAATCGGTACAAATTTTAACATTTTTATATATTACGATATTAAATTTTTTATATCTACAAGCCCTCACAGAACCCCCACCCTTTGAAAAAAAATCTCAAACTATTTCTCCAAAATCTTTTTACTCAATTAGTAACTTACTCCAAGATGCTATTTTAAAAGTTTTGACAAACAAAATATATGCTTTAAAAGTTGAAATACTATAATTTATAATACAGTTTATTATTAAAAATATGAATTTTAACTCTTTCAAATATACTGGTGCACGCAGATCACTTCGCAACTGTAATAAAGAACAGTTGCACTTGCACCAAACAGAGAAGGGTGAGGGGCAAATAGAAATTCATATCAGCAAAACAAGGACAACATTCTTTTTCTTTATTAGTAATCACAGATTCATTTCAAGTACATTTTTCATACGGTTTCACGAACTGCAATTATATATGTATACACATATGAAGAAAAATAGGAATTAAATGTTCGGGTATACTATATTTTAGAATTAAATAATTTTATAATAATTCAGTTATTTTAATATATTTGTATTCTCATAAAAACTAATATGCTAAAAAAATAACATGTTATTTTGTACCAAAGACCATGTTACAAATAAGAAGAGAAATTTGATGATCAGAAATTTCTACCGATATCAAATGACAACCCCCCCCCCCCCCCCGCCCATCTGAAATGATAACGTTATACTTGCTTAGCCTCAAAGATTAATTTGTTTGCTCTTAAAACATAAAGAATTCTTTTTTTACGGATAATTTTACATAAAAATAAAACTTCCTCTATAAATAAAGAAATTAACAAACATGCAATTGAACTACTCGCTTAAAGCTCTTAAATTATCTGAATATAAAAACACATTAATGGAGAGTTGGGAGGAATGAGACAACTTTCAAAAATGAGAAAATCAACTTTAACACAAAAACCAAAATTTAAATTTATAGAATACAAAATGAAACATTTTTAATGTCATTGAACAATATAGAAACATAATTTTCAGAAACAGTTTTATAATTATAACGAAATTGTAATTAAGAGAAAAAAAAAAGTAAAAGAAATTGGACTTGTCCTTTGCTGGCATGTTCCATTCCTCCCTATACTTTACGTTAAACTTCTTGTATAGACAGAAATGCTGCTTTTGGACATAGTTTAAAATATGGACGATATATAGTATAATGCTCTAGAAATAGGGAAACAATTAAATATACATATAAACAAGTCATTAATATACAGAAAAAGCATAAAAAATTATAAAGAAATTTACTTTTGGTCCTTGAAATAATCTTTTTGTTTTTACAATTGCAAGTTTGTGCAAAACAACTACTTTATTAAACTGAACATTGGGGATGCTTTTCCTTAATCTAATACGTGACTTATGAAATATTTATAAATTAAACATAAAGAGAAAAATCTTCTGTCCCATTCCACGCCACTATTCTTTACTAAGTAATAAAATCTTAGATTAAGAGACTTAGGGAAGATTTCAGGTGGTTAATTGCTGTCATGATAAAGTAAAAAATACTACAGGGGAAAAATAGAAACATTTAAACCTTTTTAATTTTACGAGTAATGACCGAGACAAAGACAACCATATCTTCTTTTATTACTGAAAGAGGGCTGACGGGAGATTTCCAAACGGTTGATAATATAACTTATTGAAGACTTACAAATTGTGCAAAAAATAAAAATTAATCAGAGTAAAAGACTAAACTTTGTATGCTTTTAAGGAGAGAGGTGAAGAGAGACGTTATTCTCTACGAGAGGAAAGGTAAAGCTCAATGATCTATTACTTATTGTTACAATAAGTTAACAGTTCAGGATTTTTTTTTTTTTTTAAAGGAATGATTGTTAGGGTTTTAAACTTAAAAATGAGATTTTTTTAAGAAAGGAGGAGTATTAGATGACTTATTTACATTAGTTAAAAATTAGAAATAACTAAAATACTAATAGCCCAGTGATTTGTTGGTAGAGCCCGTTATTAGCGGAAAGTAAGAAATTGGTTTAACTCCTTCAGCTTAGATCTACAATGAATATAAGAATATAATTTTCCTTCTAGTGTTAGGGGAGAGTTAGAAAAACTATGTAGATGTACAGTAAAATTGTTTTATTTTAAATACCATAAAAATATCTCAAAGGAATTAACTTTAAATAACATTGTCGATACAGATGTTTTAAAGCTTAAAATTCTGAGTAAAATGAACACCTACATTTAATATTTTTCTGAATGTTAATGCCACAATTCTCTTTCCAAGTTTAACCGCAGTGGTCAAGAGGTTTAACTCAAAATTAATTAGGAGAAACTGAAAATTGTTTTTATCCCTCCTGTTTAGGTCTGGAATTAGTCCCCCCCTCCACTCTCTAAATGAACATTAGAAAGTATACTTAAAAAATATATATTTTAATATCTCAAAACACGTAATACTATAAAAACCATTGACAATTCAAATGTCTTAGAATTTAAAATTTACAATAAAATGAATACCCATATTCCTAATTTTGTCGCGATTCTATTTCAAAATGTTGCCTTAATCGCTAATCCAAAGCTTAGAACAAGGAGACACCAAATTTTCCATCCATCCTGTCTCCATTTGTTACATACGTGTATATATATATTTTTTTATTATTCTTGAGGTCTTCACGATGTTTTTGTAATTATGTTAGGAATTTATTTTGTCTATTTTTTGAGAATTATAATTTAGTAGTTATCGAGAAAATGATGCATAAATGATAGCTGTTTTGCATTTTATTTCGCAGCGAACACTGCCATCCTCAGCCATAGTTTAAAATGAAATATTTTTTACCTAAATACTATAATACTTTTTTTCAATGTTTCTAAGGTTTCAAACTTTTATGAATTTAACTGAAGATTCTTACAGTTGGCAAAAAAAGTATTTGTACATTCTAAAATGTTTAATTTTTAATTAAATAAAAACAGATAATTTGTCAAAAATAGTTTTAATACAGTCTGTTTACCGCGCGTTTTAAATTACACAACAGAAAATTTCGATAAAGATGTAAAATAATTTTCTAATAGGAAAAGTTTAAAAATTTCTTGCAAAAAAAGTATTTGTACATTTCTCCATCCTGATATGTACTGTGTTTTATAGTGTTTATGGTTCAAAGAACTACTTATACAGAAGTTTTTAATAATTTTTAACTTGATATTATATTTTTCTAACATTTAATTTAATTTGCTCTTGAAGTAATTGAGAATATAATCTAAAACTAGAGAGGTACCTCTAGACATATGGAGTCCTATTTTTGAGCATAATAAAAATTGAAACTCGCAACAAGAATTAATAAAAGCTATTAAATTACCATCAACAACTATTGGATGCATAGTGAGAAACTATGAATAAATTAGATGCATCGAAATTCAATGAAGACCAGGACTTCTCAGCAAACTAACAATGATTGAAAAAGGGACTGTTGTTAAAAAAGCTTTAAAAAATCCTATGCGTTCGGTTCAAAAATTTGCTGGAGATCTTGCAACATCTTCTCACATCAGAGTAATACCTAAAACAATAAGAAATAGTCTTCTCAATGCAGACTTAAACGGAAGAACCTTAAGGAAAAATCCATTCATCAGCGAAACAAATAGGCGAAAACGCATAGTATTCGCTTTCGTATACAGAAGTAAATCATTGGATTTTTGGAAAACAGTATTTTTTTCTGATGAGGGAAAATTCGTAATTTTCTTACCACCAAGCATTCGAAAAAATTGGCGTAAAAATAAAACTGTTCTAGGTCCAAAACGTATACTTCAAACTGTCAAGCATGGTGGGGGGAATATTATGGTTTTGGGGCGTATAGCTTCTGATGGAGCAGGACATTTAAAATTTATTGACAATGGAAGGACAGGTTTAACATACATTTATGTGTCGCGGCATAATTTATTAAACCGTGCTAAGAAATTAGGCGTAGCGGAAGCTTTTCACTTTCTGCAGGATAACGACCAAAGCATACTGCTTTGATCAGCAGCACATGGTTACTACAATACCTCGAAGACGACTGGTAATTCCTCTAAAATCTCAAGACTTGAATTCAATAGAAAATTTGTAGATTCTATTGGATGCAAAAATTCGAAAAAAAAAATATGTATCAGTAAAAAACAGTTTTAAAGAAGGTCTTATTGTGTCATGGAATATCATTAACCAGACCGCTACAAAAAAATTGGTGGAATCTATATCACACCATCTAGAAGTAGTCATAAACGCTAAATGAATTCACACAAAATATCAATTTGTATCATTTTATTAAATTTTCATTAATTATATTATATTAATTTAGTGTACAAATAATTTTTTGCATTATATTTTTATATATTTGTTTATTATAATGTAAAAAATCGATTCGTTTAATTTTGTTTTTGCTTCTATAATATTATAATGCATTAAATGTATGTATTACAGTATTTTTTGCTTAAATCTTTTGTTTAATTTCATTATAATTTAAAAAAATGAAGTGTACAAGTACTTTTTTTGCCAACTGTATATGTTTGTTAAAAATCATTTTATTAGTACCATCTTTGTCCTTTAACCAAAATATCGAAATTTATAATCGTGCTATTATTTGATCCTGAATTCCTCTAGTGAAAAGTCTTATGCACACCCATTTGTTCGCTCTCCCCCCCCCTTCCCCTTTATCCTTGCTCTTTATTTTCAATATTCTTAACTTTAAAAGATACACATTGTTATTCACTCTATTTGCATCATATTAAGTGCTACACATATTCTAAATACAATATCGGAAATAAACAACATTTCTCATCATTTACTAGTCATTTTTGAAATATTCTAAAAATTATGGAAAAGCACTTTTGAAGTTAATATGTTTGCAGCGGCTAAAGCTCACCTGCAAAATAAGGAAACTTGGTACATTTATTTCTAATCTATGTCGATAGGATTAAAACAATTTCCAGATTTCCTGTAATTAAACCAGACTTTTGGCCTTTCTTGTATACTCCACCACTGGGCAATAATCCGTAATGAAGAGATTAAGCCATAATTCTCAAACATATCCACTCTAAATAATGCATCAATAACTAAAAAATGTTACAAGTACATAATAACAAGCACGGTAAACTGATAACCTTGTCTGTTTGCGTTTCAAGTTCTTATTTAGCCAATTTAGCCTACACTTTGAAGTAAAATTGTGAAAATTCAACAAAAATGTTAAATATCGGTTATCATTTTATTTATAACTAAGTTCTACAACATTTACATTGACAATGTTTTTCATGAGCTTCTTTTTAATAGATATTTTTATGTTAATTAATAAAATTGTGTTTTTCAATTGTCAATTTGTGTCAATTTTTTTAATGCAACATAGTGAGAAGGGGAAAAACGTAATACAATCATTCTAGACCTAAACTAAATAAATTTAAATAATTTCCAGCTTTCCTCTAACTAATTCCAATTTCGGATTTTTCCTCTTCTAAAACTGGGGTATAAAGAGTTTTAGACTTCCTGTGTGTAATTCTATGCATTCTTTTAGTTGATGAAGGGGTGGGGGAAGAACAAGAGAGACTTAAATGAAAATTTATTACAACATTAAATTAACACATACAGCACATTATACTTTTTTATGCTATTTACATTACTCAGTTTTAAAGAGTTTTTGAAGAACATTCGAAAGTAAAATTTTAAGCGCGAAATTCATGTCAAGTTTTAATGAAATGAATGCGATGTACGAATGATTAATGAAATTTATTCACTATGGAGAAACAAATTTGTAATACATTTTTTTTAAAGAAAGTTTTAAACACTTTAAATTTTGGTATTGTAGAGAAGGGGACAAAAAGGAAAGTGACATTTCAGAAAAAAAAAAAAAAAAAAAGGTGAATTTGATTTATTGCGTAAAACATTAGAAATTTCACATGTATTAAATACAGAGGTAAAGAATATTTATTTCACCGAAAGATAAATATATAATATATAGAACATAATTGGAATATTAGCTTGCCAATAACTAAAAATCAAATAGTCCTCTCTGAGTTTTTGATTTTTACTCTTGATAAATCAAATAGAATTGAAATCTAATAAAATTTTAACTCATAAAGAATAAAAATTTACTTACTCAGTAACTAGAAACGTCTATCAGTTTTTCGAATTCAAAATGGATGCCTTTCACGCCTCTGTGGCTCCATGAATAGTCATTACGTCAACACTGAATCCCTTTCTGATTGGATGACAGTTTAAACTAAGATATTTCATGTATTTGTACAATGCGAGTGGTAAATATAATACCCAATAACATATAAAATTTTCGTAAGCTTTCAGATTTCTGTAGCTTTACAAAAACTAGTTCTGTAGGTTTGTAGATTTATTTTACTGTGCACAAAAGAAATTGATTTAAAACATAATGTCATGTTTTTTAACAATAAGAAATGTGAGAATATGTTTTATATCAGAATTCATTCAACAATTATATGTTTTATATCATTTAATACATTTTATGTTATGATCTGCGTTTATATAACATCAATAAGAGGAACTTTACGCTCCAAAATGAAATATACGTTTACAGCGTTTATTCAAATTTATGAAATGTCAAAAATAATATTAAAAAACTTTGCATTTAGTAAATTTTTCGTCATAACCCATCAGCAGAGTTACGCCTGAATAAGAAAGAAAGAATTATAATGCCGCATGAAATAAAGTACAATACATGTTATATTAAACGAAATTTACTTCTATGTTAACCTCCTAAGAAGTAATTTATGCGAGAGTAATCTCATAGACAAAATTATACGAGCTTTTATGATTATGTTCTGCGCCTGTATAATCTGAATAAGAGGCACTTTACGTTCCAAAGGGGAATAATGTTTTCGTATAGTTTATTAGCGCTCATCCTATAATCGTTATCACTAGAAAAATTTCCTGATACAATTTTTAGTGTAATGAGATTACTGACACAAATGAAATTGATTTAAAGTACTATGTCAATGATATTTAAAAAAAAAAGAAATGTGAGAAAATATTTCATTTGAGAATGTATTTAGTAATTACATATTACTAGATGGAACCCGTCAAAACTTGACGGCACCAAAGAAAGAAAAAGGTATTTTCCAGCTATTAAAGGATTTTTTAACGACTAATCTTCAGCAAAAATTTCAACAAATAAAAGAAAAACCTGCATTTTACATCCAGGCAAATGACCCGCATTTGGCCGAGTTGCATTCAAACATGCTGTAATAGAATTAGAATCTCTCTCATTTGATAATTTTCCATTTACAAATACAACACCAATAAATTGTACATGACATGAATAAATCATAAATCACTGTCATTACTCATTTCATACAAAATATACATACTTCACTTACTTCGCAGCAAAATAAGACTGAATTTATAGTTTGCCATTTAGCAACAGCTATAACAATGATCCTCTCAGTGGTTAATTTGTTGTTATATTACCCACCCCATTCAATAAATAAACATTTGCATTTTCAACTAACTTTTCTATTACCTTTTCATAAATCAAAAATACATGTAAATTTCACATATTAAAAAAATAATGAAAATATTTATTTTGGCTGGGTGAAACCCGTCAAAACTTGACGGCAACAATATGAAAGAACCAAAGAAAAGAAGTATTTTGCCGTTATAAATTTTTTTTAAAGATTAATATTTATTAAAAATTTCAACATGCTTTTCCATTTATCAACGTAACACCAACATGACATGATCCCGGGCGCAGAATCGGTGCAACGCTGCGACACACGTCAAACACTGTTGAAAATGTTTGAAGATTATTTTTCAAATGTTAAAGATTTTCTTTATTTTAAATACTAGAAATCATTTGCTATGTACCAAAATTTGTCTAAGTACCATAAAATAACGCAAATTTTGGCAAATAATTACAAAAAATAGCAAATTTCGTCAAAATACCCCCCCCTCCACCCCCCAAAAAAAATCACCCGGAAATTTTGTAAATAGATGTGGAAAAAAAATAGCAAATTTTGTCAACAGATTGCAAAAAACAACAATTTTTTTCAAAAGATCTCTAACAAAATTTGTCAAAAAAACTGGAAAAAAATTGTCTAGGTATCCCAAATAAAACAAATTTCGTGAAAGTATTACAAAAAATGAAAATTTTGCCAAAACGTCTAAAAAATGGTAATTTTTATGAAAAAATTTCGAAAAAAAGGCAAATTTTGACAAACAAATCCCTAAAAATGGCAAATTTGTAAACATATTGTGGAAAAAAAAAAATTCAAAATATTATGAGAAAACAACAAATTTTGACAAATGATTGTATGTAAACAACAAATTTCGTCAAAGGTTTGAAAAAAAAGCAAATAATCACAAAAAGATAAATTTCGCAAAAAAATAACAAATTTTGCAAAAAGATCTTCAATAAAACGACAAATTACATCGAAAAGTCGTGACAAAACGACAAATTTCATCGAAAGAACTCGAGAAAAACGATAAAATTTACTGAAAGACCTCAAGATGACGAATTTTGTCCAGGTTTCATAAAGACGCGAATTTTAACCAAAGATCTCAAAAAGCACATAATATTTGTCTAAACAATCGCAAAAAAGGTAAATTTAGCTAAAATAGCGAAAAAAACGACAAATTTCTCAAAAATAACAAAAAACGACAATTTTGCAAAAAAATCACGAAAAAAGGATAAATTCGATAAAACAGCAAATTACATCGAAAGATCGCGAGAAAAGAAAGACAAATTTCACCGAAAATGCCCGAGTAAACAAATAATTTTGTCCTGGTATCACAAAAGACATTAATTTCATCAACAGATCGCGAAAATACATAAAATTTGTCTAGGTACTTTAAAAAACGCAAATATTGGTAAAAAGATTGTGAGAAAACAACACATTTTGTCAGTAGATGAAAAAAAGAGGCACATTTCATCAAAAGATCACAAAAAAGGTAAATTTTGCAAAAAAAGTTTAAAAATGACAAATTTCTGAAAATAACAAAAAAACGAAAAATTTCACAAAAAAATCACGAAAAAAAGATAAATTCGATAAAACGGCAAATTATATTGAAAGATAGTGAGAAAAAACGACAAATTTCACCAAAAATTCCTGAGAAAACAAATAGTTTTTTCCTAGTATCATAAAAGACATGAATTTCGTCAAAAGATCATGAAACTACTTTCAATTTGTCTAGGTACTTCAAAAAACGCAAATATTGTTAAACAGATTGTGAGAAAACAACACATTTTGTCAAAAGAGGAAAAAAAAAGAGGCACATTTCATCAAAAAATCGCAAAACAGGTAATTTTTGCAAACAAAAGGTGAAAAAAAATGACAAATTTCTGAAAATAACAAAAAAAGTGAAAAATTTCAAAAAAAAAAAAAAATCACGAAAAAAGGATAAATTGATAAAACGGCAAATTACATCGAAAGATAGTGAGAAAAAACGACAAATTTCACCAAAAATCTCTGAAAAAACAAAGAATTTTGTCCTAGTATCATAAAAGACATGAATTTCGTCAACAGATCGCGAAAATACATAAAATTTGTCTAGGTACTTCAAAAAACGCAAATATTTGTAAACAGATTGTGAGAAAACAACACATTTTGTCAAAAGATGAAAAAAAGAGGCACATTTCATCAAAAGATCGCAAAACAGGTAATTTTAGCAAAAAAAAGTAAAAAAAATTGACAAATTTCTGAAAATAATAAAAACACGAAGAAAGGAAAATTCGAAAAAACGGCAAATAAACATCGAAACCTAGTGAGAAAAAACAACAAATTTCACCGAAAATCCCTGAGAATACAAATAATTTTGTCCTAGTATCATAAAAGACGTGAATTTTGTCAAAAGATTGTGAAAATATTTTAAATTTGTCTAGGTACTTTAAAAAACGCAAATATTGATAAACAGATTGTGAGAAAACAACACATTTTGTCAAAAGATGAAAAAAAGAGGCACATTTCATCAAAAGATCGCAAAAGAGGTAATTTTTGCAACAAAAAAAAAAGCGAAAATATGACAAATTTCTGAAAATTACAAAAAAATGACAAATTTTACAAAAAAATCACAAAAAGGATAAATTCGATAAAATGGCAAATCACATCGAAAGATCGCGAGAAAAAACGACAAATTTCACCAAAAATCAATGAGAAAACAAATAATTTTTTCCTAGTATCATATAGCACAAGAATTTTGTCAAAAGATCATGAAAATAAATTTGTCTAGGTACTTCAAAAAACGCAAATACTGGTAAGCAGTACATACTTAAAACTGTAGCGATCTTTTTTCAGCACATCTGAAACTGGGCTCTCCGCATACGCGCTTGCGCAGAAATCTGAGAACCTATCGGAGAAGACTGTACTTACTCTCTGTATACGCATTTGCAAAGCGCGTTGGTAAATATGGGATAAGACTGCATTTTTGCTAGCACTGTTTAATGCAGTGCTATGAGAATTATATTTTTTTTCTTTACTTATCTTATAATGATCGAGATAAATTGGTTTTTTCACGTTACGTAAGTTATTTTATTTCCATTTGTATTCTTTTTTCGTTTTAAACGCTATTCCCTCCTTCAAACCTTGCGATGTTATTGCCGGCAATCTTAGGCTTAATGTAGAGATGTTTCATATGAAATTGAAACATTCAATAGTTAATGATTAAAGTGTTTATTTAAGTTCTTGGCCGATAAAGCATTTTCTATATTGTTTATCATGATTGAATGCTATGCAAAAAGAGAAATCTCTTCTGATAATTTTATTTTTCTTTGTTGATTATAATGATCTTCATATTTTTGAAAAACTTTGTTGAGAGATCAAGATCAAGCGATTGAAAAAAAAATAGCAAATTTCATCAAAATATTCCCTCCTCCTTCTCAAAGAACTCAGCAAATTTTGTCACGGGAACACTTTTTTAAAAAAGGGTACTTATTTAAAAATTGAACTTCGAGTCAACACAAAGAAAGTGAAACATTAAATAAATATTAATGATTTACAAAGTTGTTTATAATTGGGTATATTTTCATTTCATATGCAATTCTCCATTCTTCAGCGAAAACAATGTAGTGTAAATACATCTTAAACGTTACGAATCCTCAAAAAGGAAATTATAAGGGAGAAAAAATCACCGTTTTTTGACATGAGTATAATAAGAAACTGAAGCAAAAAATAAATAGTGATTTGCGAATCGGTTTACATCCATGAAGTCAAAACATCGGTCGAAAATCGCAGCTTCCTCTCCAAAACTCAAAACAAAAAACAATGTGATTTCCAGCCATTTTTTTATACATACTTAGTATAAATTTGAAAATTACAATATAGAAAATGATTTATCGGCCAAAAACGTAAATAAACACTTTAATCATTAACTATTGAATGGTTCAATTTCGTATAAAACATCTTTACATTAAGCCTAAGATTACAGGCAATAACATCGACATCGCAAGGTTTGAAGGAAGGAATAGCGTTTAACATGAAAAAAGAATCAAAATGGAAATAAAATAACTTACGTAAAGTAAAAAAAAGAATCAATGTATTTCGATCATTATAAGATAAGTAAAGAAAAAAAATATAATTATCATAGCATTGCATTCAACAGTGACAGCAAAAATGCAGTCTTATCCCATATTTACAACGTGCTTTGCAAATGCTTTTACAGACAGTAAGTACAGTACAGTCTTCTCCGATTCGTTCTCAGATTTCCTGCGCAAGCATGTATGCGTAGAGACCAGTTTTAAGTATGCTGACTTTTTTTCCTTATCGTTTTAATATATAGATATATTGTTTGTTTTATTTTTTTATTATGTTCTGTGCCTGTATAATATGAATACGATGCACTTTATGTTAAAAAGGTGAATATTTTTTGTTTGTCTTGTATATTGGTGTTCTTCCAATATTCGTTATAGTAAGAAAATTTCCTAACTCTTTTTTTTGGGGGGGGGGGAGATAATGAGATTATTGGCACAAAGGATATTCATTTAAAGCATAATGTCTATGACATTTAAAAAAAAACATAAGTGAGAAAATGTCCTATTTCAGAATTTACTTAAGAACTAGCTGTTACCCGTGACGTCGTTCACGTAGTATTAAAAAAAGATAAACGCTATAATTAAACGTTTCATTAACGATAATTTAAAACATATATAACTAACACTTATCTTATAGAAGACTATGCAGTAGTTTTTCTTTACATGGGACATAAAGAACTCAGGCAAATAAAAGGGAAATGTGTTAGATTTGAACATTCGTGAAAATGAAATTAGAACCACTTATACTGTAGAATAACTGTAACGCACCCCAATCGTACAGAAATTATGTTATAGTGCATTTCAGAAGAAAGAAAAATCATGTATTAAACCTAGGTAATAAAAAAATATCCAAAATTTTCATAATACATAACTTCGCCGGCGCATTCTTTTTTGCAGCTATGTATATGATCTATGTGTTAGTAAATATTCTAAATACAATGTTAATATTTTGCTTAGTTAGAAAAAGTATAACGAAGATTAAAATTCACCTTTATCAATTTCTAATAATCGACAGAAACGTACTTGAATTCTTTTGTACAATCCTGTATATTACGTGCAGATATTTAAACGACCGCATATTTAGCTTAAATTATTCAAGCGAAAAACACCATTAAAATTATTGAATTCATATTTCCGGAAATTGCTATTGCACGGGAGACCATATATCCAGTTTATTGTATAGTCAGATACATGCTTTATTTAAATTCTACAGACATCTCTTATTATACCAAATGTAGCTGAACTTCAGGATGCATTAGTTTTTCTTAAAATGCATACGATAATTGAAAAAGCTCTTCAGCAATCTTTTCTAATAGACCATACTTTGGTACAATATCTGAGATGTGGACACCGGTCCAAAATTTTTTATGGGTCTCTGTAAATGAACAACAAATGTGATGCAAATCATACTTAACTACAATCATATTGTAGTAAATTTCAGTATTTATCATTATATTGATTATCTCAGTATATTAATTTCATAATGTTTGAAATAGTGCAACGCAATTAAAATACGCTGGGAATATTTTTCCCCGTAGACTATTACATTACCGAACATTTTTCTGTGATCTTGTAAATGAATGTTAAATCTTTGCACCCCATTTTCTACAGAAATCCTGTTTTGGTGCACTTCAGAAACTGATATCAATTTCAATATTATTAAAATAACCTTAATAAAATAACATTATTAAAATAAGCTACAAATGGTTTTTCTTCACAGACTATGATATATTGAAATATTTTGAGCTCCCTTTACGCACACTATAAGTAATACACTTAACATATATTCGATAGTTACCATGTTCTTGTGAACTTTAAAAATGCATGTAAATTTTATTACATTTAAAATTATGTAACATTGTCAAAATACACCACAAATGATTTTTTCGCCTTAGACCATAATGTAAAGTCTCCTTTTGAGTGCTCCTGTGATTCAGCTAAAATTGCTACCTGGTTCATTTTCAATGCCGCATATGCTATTGCGAATCTCAATAACATATATTATTTTCGTGTGAATCCCACTATATTAACTCAAGTTGAAACACGTACAAACAGACGGCAGGCAATCGGCATCCGGTATACATACAGGTTGAAGTCGTAAACACTTTTAGACCATGTTAGAAAGTATCAAAAAGGGTGTAGATTCCGTAAAACAAAAAAAAACAGTGTTAGGAAAAAATTACAACAAAACTGTGATTTAGGTGTCATTTTTGTATAATTTGTACATATATGCTTTGCATACCATAAAACATTATAGAAATTTATTATCGAAAAAATATTTTTAAAAGGGACAATATTATTTTTATTTTTTAAGAGCAAAAAAAAAAAAAAAAAAAAAAAAAAAAAAAAGATATGTGGAATTAATATCCATTTACAAACCTGTTTTCATTACACTTCTAGCATATTATGCGAAATTGAGATATTGACTGGGGGAATATATTTTCTCACAATTACATTAAATCTTTAGATTTTAAGCCCAAAAGTGCATTTTTAAAGGGATTTTTATTTATATTTTCAGAATTAACACACACAAAAAAATATTTTTTTTTATTAGTTGAGCTTTTCTTACTTTCTAAGAATGATAAAAAGTATTTTTCATTGATCATTGCGTCATTTACGATATGGATAAATTTGCGTTATAAATGATTAACATTTTCTAGTCATTTAATATTTAACCTTTAAAAAACTTATTTCATTTTAAAATTAAATATTTATATTAATCACGCTCAGACGATAAACTTAATTTTCTTTAAATAATAACTTTTGATATCATAATTCAATCTCATTTCAGTGCAACATCAGAGTATATTTTCTTATTTTTAATTTGTGACGTCACAGTCGTCTCTTTTTAGCACATATTCAAAATTACATTGTGTTATTGAAAATGAAAACTTGAAAAATATATTTTGTTTCAAATATGATGTTACATTGATATTTTTAAAATTCTTAATGGAAAGTATTCCTGTGAAGGCACAATTGGTAAAAAGTTGAATTTTATAGCCTTTAACCGAAAGAAGGAAAAAGGTTCATTTTTATTACGTATTAATATATGGAAAAACTACTAAAATATTTATATTCTTGTAAAATGTGCAGGTATATTCTTGTGAAGTCTTCTAAGTGTCAAAGAAATTTTATATAATTGTCTGCTTGATATAAGAAGAAAAACAGTTTTCCTTTGACGTCACAATTGGTAAAATTGTGGTTTTTAACCCCGAACCGAAAAACAGAGCAGGGTCCATTTATTTATTTCATTTTGTTTTACCACGTGAAAATCTTTCAATTGAAAATTAATTACAGAAGAGAAATATTTATTCCGTTTTTTTTTTATTTTTTGGCAACGAAAAAAGAAAGATGATTAAATATTATGGAAACAATTTCATTTTATTCTGTATGCAAAATAGTGAAATGTTGAATTATTAAGAAAAATATTTGAATAAAATAAATAAAAATTAGCCTATGTTCATTTTAGGCCAATAATCTATCTATATACAACAATTCAAAGACATTAATCCATCCGTTTTGAAGCCAATTTCATTCCAATTTTTCGGACACACTTTCACATTTATAATATACTAGTACACCGAACCCGGGGTTCCCGGGTCACAAAGTAAAGGTGAAAAACTTTTTTGAAATTTAAGATTGGAAAGTCTAATAAATTTTTTCTGCGTAATAGGCTTCTTAAACTGCCAACTAATTCCAAATAGCAATTTTATATGAAACATATTTATGTAATCATATACAGCTTTAAAAATTATCGTTACTTCCGTATTAGTGGGGCCATAGATAAGGGGGCGCTATGGGCGGCTCAGCCCCCCCCCCCCCTAAAATATTTTGAGCCCATCCTGAAAAAGATTCCAGGGTCACTCAATGAATTTCTGTTCCGAAAATTCAAATGAAATATTGTTTAAAAAACTAATTTAGTTTTGAAACCTTTTCACATTTTTGCAGAGTTACTAAATTGTATCTAAAATAACTAATTAAACACTCCCTCATCCTATTTGTACATATGAAGCTAACATGATGGGCTATTTTGCACCAGTTATACACTCAAAACTTCATCATCATATACTTTTCTAAGCATAAAATGAAGTTATTTTAACAGTTTAATAAGAAACAGAGTACCTACAATATGAATATGCACTAATTTATCTTTTTGCTTTAGAGAGAGAGAAAAAAAAAACTATGAGCCCCCCACCCCCTACATTCTCTTTAGGCCTCCCTATTGTTCACTACGACCCTGCGTATTAGACGCAAGATAGCAGTTATTCGCCAAATTATTTCGCCAAAGAATAAAATTGCATTCTCAGTTTTTAAAAACAACTAAGAAAATATGACACCCAGATATTCTTTAAAATACATTTTTGTAAAGGTCAATTGATGTATCTTTTGTAAAGTAAGTTTATAACGAACTAAAAGTCACTAAATTCATAGATAAAAACGAAATTAAACCAACAACATTCACCGGGTTTTACAGCCGACGATATATTGACATAACAGGTTTTTAATTACTATTTTTTTCAGTTGCTATGAAAAAATGACAACAAAATATACAGTGATCTGTTATTTTCCATGGAGAAAAAAGGAGGATGGAGATGCAGTGCGCGATTAAAACGGTTTGATGGGCGTTATTCTTCCAATATAAGTCTCTCATTCGGCCCAAACAAAACAATCACATGGAACAGAGACCACATTTTTTAACATCATTTTTTCTCTAAATGAAAAAGATATGAATATATTTTAGCATTATAAAATAGCATTTCATTGTATTATGAATTAAAATTGCATCGCTAAAAGTTTTTCTTTTTAGTGAAAGCACGCCGTTGTGTTTGAAGCAATGCAGCGAATTTTAGAGTTACATTTTTGGCGTCACCTCCAGCCACTAAACTGCATCTCTATTTTTTTTTTCTTTTTTACTCTATGGCTATTTTTTCTCTTTTTCCCACATAAATGCTATGCTCAAGTTGCCACCATTAGAGAAATTGAACCAAAAACTACAAAAAAATTAATATCTCAAAAACAAATTGAGATACAGTTTTTTAACAAACGGCATTTAAAAGTGCATTTTTTTCCCTAAACGATGGTATAAAGATTGAAAACGTGCAATGTCTAGAAGTTTAAAAATTTACAATAGCGAAAATTGCAAAACCGAAATTTCATCGTAAATTGTTGCCATTCAAAACATGACGTATGCGTTACGCACAGATACGTTTGGCCTTTATTATATAGATATAAGGATTATACATTAAATAAGGTACCCTGGGGTAATAACGCCAGGCGGGGTAATAACGCCAAGGGCTTATATTTTTCATAATTATGAAATAATCGGGTAAATGACACCCATGTGCTCTGCGCAGAAGGGTTTTGAGTCATATAAATCGCAAAAAACAGCTTCAAGTTAATTTGTTTCATTTTTAGGTCTTATTGTTTTTACAAACAACTAAAATTAACGCTTGATCTAAAATTTGCGAGATACATTTTGTATATGTGAAGACTATCTTTTTATCCGGAAATATTTTGTTAATTACATAAATTTGTAGTGCATTTCATGTACTTTTAAAATGTTGTTGAAGATTTTGGATATCTTTTCGAGATAATTTGTAATTTAAAATGTACTGCACAATAACTATACTGGGGTAATAACGCCAATCCTTGACATTAATACCCCGGTTGATTGCCTACAGGGGCCGAGCTACATTCTAAATACTGATTCAAATAAACACAGTTAAAACTGTGCAATGTTTCTCATATTTCTATTTAAATGGTCCTTTTTAAGCAAAAAGAAACTCACTGTCTGATATTTATTTGCCTCTTCCCCCCAGCCCACACCACACCTTTATATTTCTTACACTTTCACAAAAATTGAACATTTTCAATATCTTAGAATGCAATTTGTCAATTTCTAAGTTTGTAGAGTTTGTATTTTTAGAATTGGGCTATCTACATGCAATTATTCCATCTTATTTCATAGTTTTGTTTGCATGGCGTTATTACCCATATAGGTGGGTAATAACGCCAAATAGCATGGGTCAAGAAAAAACGCCATTACATTTTATGAATACATATCTGTTAAATTATTTTATTTTATATAGATAGTCAATGAGTTGCTGTATCAGATCCTATATTTGTTTGAAAAATACAATCTAAAACTAAGCCGTGAAAATTGGTAGAACCTTAACGTGGCGTTATTACCCCAGGGTACCTTATTATTTATTTCATGTTATATTATGTTCTGCGCCTGTATAATATGAATATAAGGCACTTTACGTACCAAAGAAAAGTATACATTTGTAGCGTATTTTTAAAATTATGAAATGTCTAAAATGTAAAAAATCTTGCATTTAAAAAATTATACATCATAAACTACCAGCATAAGCACCTTTATATGAGAAAAAATAATTATTATGCAGTATAATATAAAATATCATATATGATATATTAAATGAAACTTACTTCTATGTTACCCTCCTAAGAAATAATTTACATGAGAGTACTCTCATAACCAAAATAATACGAGCTTTTATGAATATGTTCTGCGCCTGTATAATATGAATAAGAGGCACTTTACGTTCCAAAGAGAAATATATTTTTTTTGTCTATTATATTAGTGCTGATCCAATAATCGTTATCATAAGAAAAATTTCCTCATTCATTTTTTAGAGTAATGAGATTGCTAGCACAAAGGAAATTGATTGAAAGTATAATGCCAATGATATTTTTTTAAACATAAGAAACGTGAGAAAATGTTTTATCTCAGATTTTTTTAAAGAGTTATATATCATATATTGTATATTATAATTTATGTTATGATCTGCGTTTGAATAATATGAATACAAAGCACTTTACAAAAACTTCAAACCTTGCGATGTTATTGCCGGCAATCTTAGGCTTAATGTAGAGATGTTTCATATGAAATTGAAACATTCAATAGTTAATGATTAAAGTGTTTATTTAAGTTCTTGGCCGATAAAGCATTTTCTATATTGTTTATCATGATTGAATGCTATGCAAAAAGAGAAATCTCTTCTGATAATTTTATTTTTCTTTGTTGATTATAATGATCTTCATATTTTTGAAAAACTTTGTTGAGAGATCAAGATCAAGCGATTGAAAAAAAAATAGCAAATTTCATCAAAATATTCCCTCCTCCTTCTCAAAGAACTCAGCAAATTTTGTCACGGGAACACTTTTTTAAAAAAGGGTACTTATTTAAAAATTGAACTTCGAGTCAACACAAAGAAAGTGAAACATTAAATAAATATTAATGATTTACAAAGTTGTTTATAATTGGGTATATTTTCATTTCATATGCAATTCTCCATTCTTCAGCGAAAACAATGTAGTGTAAATACATCTTAAACGTTACGAATCCTCAAAAAGGAAATTATAAGGGAGAAAAAATCACCGTTTTTTGACATGAGTATAATAAGAAACTGAAGCAAAAAATAAATAGTGATTTGCGAATCGGTTTACATCCATGAAGTCAAAACATCGGTCGAAAATCGCAGCTTCCTCTCCAAAACTCAAAACAAAAAACAATGTGATTTCCAGCCATTTTTTTATACATACTTAGTATAAATTTGAAAATTACAATATAGAAAATGATTTATCGGCCAAAAACGTAAATAAACACTTTAATCATTAACTATTGAATGGTTCAATTTCGTATAAAACATCTTTACATTAAGCCTAAGATTACAGGCAATAACATCGACATCGCAAGGTTTGAAGGAAGGAATAGCGTTTAACATGAAAAAAGAATCAAAATGGAAATAAAATAACTTACGTAAAGTAAAAAAAAGAATCAATGTATTTCGATCATTATAAGATAAGTAAAGAAAAAAAATATAATTATCATAGCATTGCATTCAACAGTGACAGCAAAAATGCAGTCTTATCCCATATTTACAACGTGCTTTGCAAATGCTTTTACAGACAGTAAGTACAGTACAGTCTTCTCCGATTCGTTCTCAGATTTCCTGCGCAAGCATGTATGCGTAGAGACCAGTTTTAAGTATGCTGACTTTTTTTCCTTATCGTTTTAATATATAGATATATTGTTTGTTTTATTTTTTTATTATGTTCTGTGCCTGTATAATATGAATACGATGCACTTTATGTTAAAAAGGTGAATATTTTTTGTTTGTCTTGTATATTGGTGTTCTTCCAATATTCGTTATAGTAAGAAAATTTCCTAACTCTTTTTTTTTTGGGGGGGGGGAGATAATGAGATTATTGGCACAAAGGATATTCATTTAAAGCATAATGTCTATGACATTTAAAAAAAAACATAAGTGAGAAAATGTCCTATTTCAGAATTTACTTAAGAACTAGCTGTTACCCGTGACGTCGTTCACGTAGTATTAAAAAAAGATAAACGCTATAATTAAACGTTTCATTAACGATAATTTAAAACATATATAACTAACACTTATCTTATAGAAGACTATGCAGTAGTTTTTCTTTACATGGGACATAAAGAACTCAGGCAAATAAAAGGGAAATGTGTTAGATTTGAACATTCGTGAAAATGAAATTAGAACCACTTATACTGTAGAATAACTGTAACGCACCCCAATCGTACAGAAATTATGTTATAGTGCATTTCAGAAGAAAGAAAAATCATGTATTAAACCTAGGTAATAAAAAAATATCCAAAATTTTCATAATACATAACTTCGCCGGCGCATTCTTTTTTGCAGCTATGTATATGATCTATGTGTTAGTAAATATTCTAAATACAATGTTAATATTTTGCTTAGTTAGAAAAAGTATAACGAAGATTAAAATTCACCTTTATCAATTTCTAATAATCGACAGAAACGTACTTGAATTCTTTTGTACAATCCTGTATATTACGTGCAGATATTTAAACGACCGCATATTTAGCTTAAATTATTCAAGCGAAAAACACCATTAAAATTATTGAATTCATATTTCCGGAAATTGCTATTGCACGGGAGACCATATATCCAGTTTATTGTATAGTCAGATACATGCTTTATTTAAATTCTACAGACATCTCTTATTATACCAAATGTAGCTGAACTTCAGGATGCATTAGTTTTTCTTAAAATGCATACGATAATTGAAAAAGCTCTTCAGCAATCTTTTCTAATAGACCATACTTTGGTACAATATCTGAGATGTGGACACCGGTCCAAAATTTTTTATGGGTCTCTGTAAATGAACAACAAATGTGATGCAAATCATACTTAACTACAATCATATTGTAGTAAATTTCAGTATTTATCATTATATTGATTATCTCAGTATATTAATTTCATAATGTTTGAAATAGTGCAACGCAATTAAAATACGCTGGGAATATTTTTCCCCGTAGACTATTACATTACCGAACATTTTTCTGTGATCTTGTAAATGAATGTTAAATCTTTGCACCCCATTTTCTACAGAAATCCTGTTTTGGTGCACTTCAGAAACTGATATCAATTTCAATATTATTAAAATAACCTTAATAAAATAACATTATTAAAATAAGCTACAAATGGTTTTTCTTCACAGACTATGATATATTGAAATATTTTGAGCTCCCTTTACGCACACTATAAGTAATACACTTAACATATATTCGATAGTTACCATGTTCTTGTGAACTTTAAAAATGCATGTAAATTTTATTACATTTAAAATTATGTAACATTGTCAAAATACACCACAAATGATTTTTTCGCCTTAGACCATAATGTAAAGTCTCCTTTTGAGTGCTCCTGTGATTCAGCTAAAATTGCTACCTGGTTCATTTTCAATGCCGCATATGCTATTGCGAATCTCAATAACATATATTATTTTCGTGTGAATCCCACTATATTAACTCAAGTTGAAACACGTACAAACAGACGGCAGGCAATCGGCATCCGGTATACATACAGGTTGAAGTCGTAAACACTTTTAGACCATGTTAGAAAGTATCAAAAAGGGTGTAGATTCCGTAAAACAAAAAAAAACAGTGTTAGGAAAAAATTACAACAAAACTGTGATTTAGGTGTCATTTTTGTATAATTTGTACATATATGCTTTGCATACCATAAAACATTATAGAAATTTATTATCGAAAAAATATTTTTAAAAGGGACAATATTATTTTTATTTTTTAAGAGCAAAAAAAAAAAAAAAAAAAAAAAAAAAAAAAGATATGTGGAATTAATATCCATTTACAAACCTGTTTTCATTACACTTCTAGCATATTATGCGAAATTGAGATATTGACTGGGGGAATATATTTTCTCACAATTACATTAAATCTTTAGATTTTAAGCCCAAAAGTGCATTTTTAAAGGGATTTTTATTTATATTTTCAGAATTAACACACACAAAAAAATATTTTTTTTTATTAGTTGAGCTTTTCTTACTTTCTAAGAATGATAAAAAGTATTTTTCATTGATCATTGCGTCATTTACGATATGGATAAATTTGCGTTATAAATGATTAACATTTTCTAGTCATTTAATATTTAACCTTTAAAAAACTTATTTCATTTTAAAATTAAATATTTATATTAATCACGCTCAGACGATAAACTTAATTTTCTTTAAATAATAACTTTTGATATCATAATTCAATCTCATTTCAGTGCAACATCAGAGTATATTTTCTTATTTTTAATTTGTGACGTCACAGTCGTCTCTTTTTAGCACATATTCAAAATTACATTGTGTTATTGAAAATGAAAACTTGAAAAATATATTTTGTTTCAAATATGATGTTACATTGATATTTTTAAAATTCTTAATGGAAAGTATTCCTGTGAAGGCACAATTGGTAAAAAGTTGAATTTTATAGCCTTTAACCGAAAGAAGGAAAAAGGTTCATTTTTATTACGTATTAATATATGGAAAAACTACTAAAATATTTATATTCTTGTAAAATGTGCAGGTATATTCTTGTGAAGTCTTCTAAGTGTCAAAGAAATTTTATATAATTGTCTGCTTGATATAAGAAGAAAAACAGTTTTCCTTTGACGTCACAATTGGTAAAATTGTGGTTTTTAACCCCGAACCGAAAAACAGAGCAGGGTCCATTTATTTATTTCATTTTGTTTTACCACGTGAAAATCTTTCAATTGAAAATTAATTACAGAAGAGAAATATTTATTCCGTTTTTTTTTTTTATTTTTTGGCAACGAAAAAAGAAAGATGATTAAATATTATGGAAACAATTTCATTTTATTCTGTATGCAAAATAGTGAAATGTTGAATTATTAAGAAAAATATTTGAATAAAATAAATAAAAATTAGCCTATGTTCATTTTAGGCCAATAATCTATCTATATACAACAATTCAAAGACATTAATCCATCCGTTTTGAAGCCAATTTCATTCCAATTTTTCGGACACACTTTCACATTTATAATATACTAGTACACCGAACCCGGGGTTCCCGGGTCACAAAGTAAAGGTGAAAAACTTTTTTGAAATTTAAGATTGGAAAGTCTAATAAATTTTTTCTGCGTAATAGGCTTCTTAAACTGCCAACTAATTCCAAATAGCAATTTTATATGAAACATATTTATGTAATCATATACAGCTTTAAAAATTATCGTTACTTCCGTATTAGTGGGGCCATAGATAAGGGGGCGCTATGGGCGGCTCAGCCCCCCCCCCCCCTAAAATATTTTGAGCCCATCCTGAAAAAGATTCCAGGGTCACTCAATGAATTTCTGTTCCGAAAATTCAAATGAAATATTGTTTAAAAAACTAATTTAGTTTTGAAACCTTTTCACATTTTTGCAGAGTTACTAAATTGTATCTAAAATAACTAATTAAACACTCCCTCATCCTATTTGTACATATGAAGCTAACATGATGGGCTATTTTGCACCAGTTATACACTCAAAACTTCATCATCATATACTTTTCTAAGCATAAAATGAAGTTATTTTAACAGTTTAATAAGAAACAGAGTACCTACAATATGAATATGCACTAATTTATCTTTTTGCTTTAGAGAGAGAGAAAAAAAAAACTATGAGCCCCCCACCCCCTACATTCTCTTTAGGCCTCCCTATTGTTCACTACGACCCTGCGTATTAGACGCAAGATAGCAGTTATTCGCCAAATTATTTCGCCAAAGAATAAAATTGCATTCTCAGTTTTTAAAAACAACTAAGAAAATATGACACCCAGATATTCTTTAAAATACATTTTTGTAAAGGTCAATTGATGTATCTTTTGTAAAGTAAGTTTATAACGAACTAAAAGTCACTAAATTCATAGATAAAAACGAAATTAAACCAACAACATTCACCGGGTTTTACAGCCGACGATATATTGACATAACAGGTTTTTAATTACTATTTTTTTCAGTTGCTATGAAAAAATGACAACAAAATATACAGTGATCTGTTATTTTCCATGGAGAAAAAAGGAGGATGGAGATGCAGTGCGCGATTAAAACGGTTTGATGGGCGTTATTCTTCCAATATAAGTCTCTCATTCGGCCCAAACAAAACAATCACATGGAACAGAGACCACATTTTTTAACATCATTTTTTCTCTAAATGAAAAAGATATGAATATATTTTAGCATTATAAAATAGCATTTCATTGTATTATGAATTAAAATTGCATCGCTAAAAGTTTTTCTTTTTAGTGAAAGCACGCCGTTGTGTTTGAAGCAATGCAGCGAATTTTAGAGTTACATTTTTGGCGTCACCTCCAGCCACTAAACTGCATCTCTATTTTTTTTTTCTTTTTTACTCTATGGCTATTTTTTCTCTTTTTCCCACATAAATGCTATGCTCAAGTTGCCACCATTAGAGAAATTGAACCAAAAACTACAAAAAAATTAATATCTCAAAAACAAATTGAGATACAGTTTTTTAACAAACGGCATTTAAAAGTGCATTTTTTTCCCTAAACGATGGTATAAAGATTGAAAACGTGCAATGTCTAGAAGTTTAAAAATTTACAATAGCGAAAATTGCAAAACCGAAATTTCATCGTAAATTGTTGCCATTCAAAACATGACGTATGCGTTACGCACAGATACGTTTGGCCTTTATTATATAGATATAAGGATTATACATTAAATAAGGTACCCTGGGGTAATAACGCCAGGCGGGGTAATAACGCCAAGGGCTTATATTTTTCATAATTATGAAATAATCGGGTAAATGACACCCATGTGCTCTGCGCAGAAGGGTTTTGAGTCATATAAATCGCAAAAAACAGCTTCAAGTTAATTTGTTTCATTTTTAGGTCTTATTGTTTTTACAAACAACTAAAATTAACGCTTGATCTAAAATTTGCGAGATACATTTTGTATATGTGAAGACTATCTTTTTATCCGGAAATATTTTGTTAATTACATAAATTTGTAGTGCATTTCATGTACTTTTAAAATGTTGTTGAAGATTTTGGATATCTTTTCGAGATAATTTGTAATTTAAAATGTACTGCACAATAACTATACTGGGGTAATAACGCCAATCCTTGACATTAATACCCCGGTTGATTGCCTACAGGGGCCGAGCTACATTCTAAATACTGATTCAAATAAACACAGTTAAAACTGTGCAATGTTTCTCATATTTCTATTTAAATGGTCCTTTTTAAGCAAAAAGAAACTCACTGTCTGATATTTATTTGCCTCTTCCCCCCAGCCCACACCACACCTTTATATTTCTTACACTTTCACAAAAATTGAACATTTTCAATATCTTAGAATGCAATTTGTCAATTTCTAAGTTTGTAGAGTTTGTATTTTTAGAATTGGGCTATCTACATGCAATTATTCCATCTTATTTCATAGTTTTGTTTGCATGGCGTTATTACCCATATAGGTGGGTAATAACGCCAAATAGCATGGGTCAAGAAAAAACGCCATTACATTTTATGAATACATATCTGTTAAATTATTTTATTTTATATAGATAGTCAATGAGTTGCTGTATCAGATCCTATATTTGTTTGAAAAATACAATCTAAAACTAAGCCGTGAAAATTGGTAGAACCTTAACGTGGCGTTATTACCCCAGGGTACCTTATTATTTATTTCATGTTATATTATGTTCTGCGCCTGTATAATATGAATATAAGGCACTTTACGTACCAAAGAAAAGTATACATTTGTAGCGTATTTTTAAAATTATGAAATGTCTAAAATGTAAAAAATCTTGCATTTAAAAAATTATACATCATAAACTACCAGCATAAGCACCTTTATATGAGAAAAAATAATTATTATGCAGTATAATATAAAATATCATATATGATATATTAAATGAAACTTACTTCTATGTTACCCTCCTAAGAAATAATTTACATGAGAGTACTCTCATAACCAAAATAATACGAGCTTTTATGAATATGTTCTGCGCCTGTATAATATGAATAAGAGGCACTTTACGTTCCAAAGAGAAATATATTTTTTTTGTCTATTATATTAGTGCTGATCCAATAATCGTTATCATAAGAAAAATTTCCTCATTCATTTTTTAGAGTAATGAGATTGCTAGCACAAAGGAAATTGATTGAAAGTATAATGCCAATGATATTTTTTTAAACATAAGAAACGTGAGAAAATGTTTTATCTCAGATTTTTTTAAAGAGTTATATATCATATATTGTATATTATAATTTATGTTATGATCTGCGTTTGAATAATATGAATACAAAGCACTTTACTTTCTAATTTGGAATATATTCTTGTCGCCTGTATTAGTGTTCATTTAATCAGCATAAGAAAAAAAAAATCCTGATCAATTTTTGGGATAATGATATTGTTTGCACATATGAAACTGATTTAAAGTACAGTGTCAAATAAAATATATTTTTAACAGTTTAGTTTTATGTAAATTTAAACAGACAAAGTATAAAAGTTATGAAATGTCAAAAATTATGTTTAAAATATTGCATACAGTAAGTTTTACATCGTAAACAACCAGCAGAAACAAGATTACACAAGAACAAAAAAAATTACAATGCCACATGAAGTAAAATATAAAACATGTCATATTACACGAAACTTACTTCTTCTAAGAAGTAATTTATATGAGAGTACTCTCATAACCAAAAAGAAAAAAAATGCGAGCTTTTATGTTTCTGTTCTGAGCCTGTATTATATGAATAAGAGGCACTTTACGTTCCAAAGGGGAATATCTTTTTTTCGTCTAGTATATTAGTGCTCATCTCATAATCGTTATCGCAAGAAAAATTTCCCGAATTATCTTTTTACATATTGAGGTTACTTGCTCAAAGGAAATTGATTTAAAGTATAATGTCAATCATATTTTCTAAAAAATAAGAAATGTGAAAAAAATTGTTTTAGTTAAGAATGTATTTTGGAATTATATATTATATATTGTTGATTATATTTTATTATACGTTCTGCGCCTGTATAATATGAATAAGAGAAAATTTACGTTTTTAAAGGGGAATATATATCTGTCGCTTATATTAGCGTTCATCCAATAATTGTTAGCATAAAAGAAAGTTCCCGATTCTTTTTTTGGGATTGTGAAGTTGTTACACAAAAAAGTTGATTTAAAGTATAACATCTAAGATATTTTTTAAAATAAAAAATATATAATAAAATATTTTATTTAAGAATTTATATATGAATTACATATTATATATCAATTATTACATAATGTACTGTGGATTGCTAAATTATTAGGGACAGTTATGAAGTATTGGTGTTTTGTAAAATAAACACTGTTTTTAATTTTAAAAAGCTTTATTGTAATAGTTTAAATATTAACGCAATGTAATTTATGAAAAATAATACATTCAATTTACCAATGTTAATTAAAGAACATAAAATTTAGTGACATTTCCTTTGGCTTCGAGGATTGCTTCGATGCGTTTCGGCATGCTTGCTATGCAATTTCTGGCACTTCCTTTTGTTTTAGGGTTGTAATTCCTTACATATATTAGATTTTCGTTGAGTTGTATCTTGGTTGTAATCATATGTTTGGCGATTTCCGTCTCAGGAATCTTCCGTAGTTTTTTTTTTTTTTTTTTTTTTTTTTTTTTCTGGCAGTTTATGTCGGGAGAATTGCCAGGTGATTGTAAAACTGTGATATTTGGCGTGCCAAAAATTTTGTAACACTTCTGCCTTTATGACAAAGTGATGAATCATGTATAAGCATGACCTCTTCACCATCTAGGATTCATTCTTCATTTTGCAGCCGCAGCTGATTTTCCAGAACTTGACTGTACTGGTCTTGTTTCATGGTTCTCTAAATAATGTAAAAGAATCCAATCACTTTAAGGCTTATGGAAGACCACACTATTATTTTATCAGAGTGTTTAACACTCTCCACAATGCAGTCAGAGTTTTTTTTTCACCTGAGCTTCATCTGATAATGCTGCTTTTATTGGCTAAAATCTCAAATATTGATTCATTTGAGAAACACACCGGAGAAAAAATTAAAAATGTTCACAATTTAGGAATAAATTATTTTAAATGATATAAAAAAATAATTATCTTAACAAATGACCTTACCCCAGTCATCCACTGTCTTCCGGCAGTGCTCATGAGCCCATGTCTTCTTCATCGCTTTTGTCAACCCGAATTGCTTGAATAAGAAGTATCCCGTCAACCTTTCATCCGCTAATCTCCATTGCGCAGCTCTCATTGAAACTGGTATTCCAAATTCTTGAACGAGCTGAGTAGTGAATCTCCCACTTTTCTTTCTGTTTTTTAAACAGATATCCCGGATTTTCCTATCGGTACGTGGAGCTCTTATGCGTTTTCTTTCACTTCTATCTTTTCGTTTGGGCAAAAGTGACTGGTTTTTGCTCTGATTTATTTTTATCCTGTTGATGACTGACTTCGAAACTCCTGTAAGTTTTACTATCTTTCTCCGGGAAAGACTTCGGGGCAGAAGAAGGATTTTTAGCTCAGATTTTTTTTCCTAGGGGACAAATAAACCCCTCGAACCATATTGAAATCAACAAAAATAAAAAAAATAAATTAAAATCGTAAATAATTTCGCAAAAAACAAAGATTAATCAATAAAAGAAGGATAATACTCGCATATAATTCTTAACTTAAGAAAAAAAAAATATTTTGCTTAAATTAAGGGGGTGTATTATTATTGGGTTATTATTGGGTGTATGAAATTCTCAGTGTCTCTACCGTTATTAAAATATTTATAAAAAGCAAACAAACCTTTTAACATACCAAAAGTACTTAAAAGTTTAATTATAGAGAAATTGACAATGGTAAAATACATTCCTGCAATACTTAAACCACTTAGAGCCGCAGTCAAGTGCACCCAAAGTATAAAACTAGCGAAAAATATGTTTGTCTCTAAATAGGCATGTGCATTCTAAAGAGAAATATACATATTCATATAAATGTCGGTTATATAAGTGCTCATCTAATAATTGTTATCATAAGAAAAAAATCCAGATTCATCTTTTAGTATAATGAGATTACTTGAACAAAAGAAATTGATTTAAAGTATAACGTGAATAATACTTAAAAAATAAAAAAGAGAGAGAGAGACAGAGAGAGAGAGAAAATGTCTTTTTCAGAATTTCTTTGAGATCGGATATATAAGTGTAAGATTTGTCGGTTTGTAAGATTTGTCAAATATATAAGTGCTCATCTAATAATTATTATCATAAGAAAAAAATCGAGATTCATCTTTTAGTATAATGAGATTACTTGCATAAAAGAAATTGATTTAAAGTATAATGTGAATAATACTTAAAAAATAAAAAAGAGAGAGAGAGAGAGAGAGAGAGAAAATGTCTTTTTCAGAATTTCTTTAAAAATTATATGTTATATATTTTTTTATTATATTTTATATTACGTTCTGCGCCTGCCTAATATAAATAACAGGTTCTTTACGTTCTAAAGAGGAATATACTTCTGTAGCGTATATTAGCGTTCATCAAATAATTGTTAGAATGAGGAGATTTTCCTGATTCATTTTTGGGATAATGAAATTGCTGCACAAAGGAAATTTATTTAATGCATAAAATCAAAGACATCTTTTAAAAGTAAAAAATAAATAATAAATAAATTTTATTTCAGGATTTATATATGAGTTGCATATTACATAATAATTATTATATGTTATATCATGTTTAACATGTTATAACATGTCGGGAAAATCAGTGCTCATCTAATATTCATTATCATAAAAATAAATTCCTGATTCAGCTTTTGGGAAAATGCTATTGCTAAAGAAATTGATGTAAAGCATAAGGTCAGAAATATTTTTTAAAAAATCTAAGAAAATGCTTTACATCAAAATTTATACATGAATTTCACGTTATACAATTTATTTCATTTTATGTCTAAATGGAGCAGTATTACCGAATCGCTAGGATCCGATGTAGACCGTATGTATATTATATATTATATGTTGTATAAGGTTTTGCGTCTGTATAATGTGAATAAAAGGCATTCTACGTTCCAAAGTGAATTTTTTATTTGTGAATTTATTCATTTTTATTTATTAATTTATTTTGACAGGGCGTATTAGTGTTTATCCATTAAACATTAGTATGTGAAAAGTTTCCTGATTCAAATTTTACGATAGGAAGATTGCATGTAGGGGGAACTGGGGTACATTGATACATGGGGCACATTGATACACCCCCTCTACCGCTCACAGGGTCATTACAGGAAGTTTCACAACAGCTCCAAAAGGTGATGCTAGTGTATTCAACTACATACAGAAAATCTTGGAATGATTCAGCAGTTTGATGAAATGAGACCGGTGATTTATTGTTTTTGTTGTTCAAAAGTAAATTTGAGTTGTACAATTGAAATGCTATTATACAACTGTTCCAGTATTTTCAACCAAAATGAATACTCTCCCTGGTAAGTACTGCTACTCTTTATCAGTTCCTCATTATTTTTTGTTAGATATATTGTGAAGTGTTGGATTTGAGACTCATTTTATTCAAAATCGCTGTATCGGGCACATTGATACAGTTTATGACGGGGCACATTGATACAGCCTAAATCCTTTAATAGTTCATATTTTCATTATCTTTTATTATTTTTTTTACCATACACTCCTTAATCCAACCTTTTTTTCACGAAAAATTTCTAATATTAGTTTTTATTGAAGTGAAATAGCTCTAATTTCTTTATATTAGAGCATTTTATAGTATTTTTGAAAACAGAAGACGTAGGAACTTACCCAGCATCTAGTGCTAGTAGAACTAATAAAAGAAAAGGACGGCATTCTGGCAAATCTCGAATTTATATCGATTCTCCAGAGAAAAAAGTATTTTCGTCATGAGAAATGTTAAGTAAGAGAAACAAACTGCAGAACAGAAAATGATACTTATATTATAAACAGAATTTTTAATATAATTATCCTTTATTTTCTGTTTATGAACCTATTTATAAACAGAAAAACTGGTAATTTTTTCATCTTTCATAAGAAAGAAGATAATGCTGGGGTTGAAGTGCTAGATATGACAAAGTTACCACAGCCAACAGTCAGACAAGAAACAGACAGAACATCAAGTCATAATATATTTAATTTTGATTGCTTTAATATTGCTTAAAAATAAATTGTGGGTGATTTGAATTTTTATAAATAAATATAAAATGGTTTTCTAACTCATTTTTTATGAAAAATATGCATTGGTATTATTTTGTCGTCATTTTTCTTAAACGTATCAATCTGCCCCGGGGATGGGGCACATTGATACAAATGACTTTTTTTGATTTTTTTTAAATTACATGCAAAAATACTACATAAAACAATGATTGTACATTTTTATAACATACTACACAAGTTTTGCTGTCACCTCATGGAAAAAAAACTTGAATTTTCTACTTTCTTGACACCAAAAAAAAATCTTAGAAAAAAACTGTATCAATGTACCCCAGTTCCCCCTACAAAAAAAAAATAAAAATAAAAATAAAAATCATTTAAAGCGCAATGTCAAATATATTTTTTAAAAGTAAAATAGATATAAGAAAACGCTTTATTTCAGAATTTATATGGACATCATAGTGCTTAAGATAGATAAGTATTTTGAAATTTAAATTTTTGAAAAGAAAGTGATTATATAGAACATAACTCGATATTTTATGTTCTAAAGGGGAATTTATTATAATTTACACTAGAACCGCGGGACTTTCGGTATACCTAGAACCGCGGAACGGGTCATAGAATTTTTCGGATTGACCCGAGAAAGAAAATGATATATAAATATGCCCAAATACTTAATTTGGTTATTTAAAAGATTATATTTTCTTATAATAATCAATATTTCTTAGTATTTACATTATATTTTATACATAAAGTCAGCAGAAATTACAAAATGGTATAATTGAAAAATGTATTTCATTAAATATGATGAAAACATATTGGAGAGATATTGAACATATATTTAAAACAAAAATGAACTTGGATATAATATACATTAATAAGAAATAGATTATCCCATTCAATTAGTTTTAGATATAAGACCTAAGAATAATTTAAAAAAATAAGTAAATTGCAAGTTTCTAGTTTTACTGGTTTATCTAATCCTATTAAATCTAATTCTATTAAATGCATTGCTCGAAAAACATGGCTAAAGATTTTGCACATTTGTCAAAAACGCATGGGTACATTATATTTTGAAAAATTATCTTAAGTTTTACTTTCATATTTTTAATTGTGATAACAAACTCTTCTATGCTTAATTAGTGTTCTTTAACGTTTTTAGTGTTTTTTCTTGCAAAAATGACTTTCTTTTTTTTTTTTTTTGGCCGCTGAGAAATAATAAATTGTGTTGAACAAATTGACGTATGCTAATAGATAATAAACTTATACAAAAAAAAGTATACTAACTAATTTTCCGGTTACAGATTTGCATAAAAACCAGGCATTGACAGTAGCACAATACAAAATATTATAAATTGCATTCAGCGGCTTCCTATAAAAAATGGGCTTGACATATGCAGACACAAAGCTACACCAAATTTAGTTGCGTTGTAGTTAACAAGTGTATTTAGTATTTTTTAGAATTATCTAATGATTCAACAATTAGATGTAAATTGCTAAGCAACAAATCTTCTTTACCCTTTTCTTCTTGGTAAACAGCTACGCTCATGTGTAAATGTGTTAGAAGACTAGCCGAATGCCATTACTGTTTTGACATTTTTATAGAGACGTATTTCTCGGCTTGGGATTTTACTGTTTCTATCAGGCCAGTTTTTTTATCAACATCTGCAAGCAACGAGAACGCGATACGATATTGAATTTATCTGGTTTTGTTAGACATATACTGAGTAAACCTACTCATGGACTTTGCAGAAAATAAATACTCATCTACGCTCATGTTAGGCCCTTTTACATAGTTAGTCTTGCAGTTTTTTGTCATCTTCTTTATTTCCAGGTGTGAATGCGCAAGTTAATGCTTATTTATTTTTCAGATTTTCATGAATATAACGATCAAATTTTGTCACTTTTATTGAAATTCTTAATTCTTCTTTTTTTATAGCCAATTTTTTATTTGATAAATATCATAAGCTTTCATCCATTACTGATAAATGTCCAACTATATTCTAATAAAAAATTCCAACAAAATTTAAAATATTGGCAGATTGTCGTTACTTTCATTTGTGTTATTAGAATTTAATTTTCTTCATTTACAGTCAGATATTCATCCTCAACCATTTGTATTCTCACTCATTTTCAGATAATAGTTGCCGATATTCGAAAGTTTCTTTGACAGTAATAGTAAGATCTCGGAAATCTTATCTGTCGGAATCTTATCGGAAATCTTATCTATAAATACAAAAAAAAAGCAACTTGAATACTAGTTCTAAATGTTTGATGTAGTTTTCCACTGCAATAATCGATTATTAATATCTATAATATAAGATCTTGATTGAAAATTTTCACTATTCCCCCTTGCAATTCTGCATTTTAGCGAAATTGAGAATGACGCAGACGTACATTCTTATTAGTTCCGAAGAAAAGCATCTCTATTTTGTCATTTATGCGTAAAAATATATTGCGGGTCAAATTGACCCGCTTCGCGGTTCTAGGTATAAGTGGTTAAAACTGAAAAAAATATTTATGTTATTCGCTATTAAATACGGAAAGATGTTGTTCACCTTAAAATATTAAAAGTCAGGAAAGGAAACATATTTTCAATGAAAACTTTTTGCGCGGCGAGAAATTAAACATTGATTTGGGTCAAATTGACCCGCTCCGCGGTTCTAGTGTTAATTATTTTTTTATTTTTTTCTAGAGCAGGGTACATTAGTGCTCATCTAATAATAGTTCTCGAAAATGGTTTATGTTTGAAATATATATTATATAATATTCGATATGTGTTATATTATTTTCTGCGTTTGTATAATATGGATAAAAATCATATTACGCTCTAAAAATGATTTATGTATTTATTTTATTTTATTTTCTTCTGGCCCATTAGCGTTAATCTAATAAAAGTTATAATAAGTAAAGCTTCCTGGTTCATTTTTTGGGATAATGAGATTGTTTGCTCAAATGAAATTACTTTAAATTATAATATCGATGTTATGTTAAATATGTAAAAATAATAATAAAATAGCCTAAATTTTTCAATGTTTAACTTTTGTCCTTTCTTTTTATAATATCTTAACGTATTTGCTTTAATTCCATACATTTAATCAACATTTTCTTTATTTTGTCTTATTCTACAGTCCATTGTAAAAAAATAAAACCACTAATAAAAATATCAGACTTAATGGAAAACTTGATTAAAAGCTATTTAAAGAATAAAAATAATAACTTACAACTAGTTTTATTGAAGAATTGAAATAATATTCAGTATTTTGTAGCACATTCTTTTGCTTATAATCACTGCTGCAAAACTTTTCAGCATACTATAGATGAAAGACTAGCCGTAGGCATGAAAAATCTATACGCCAGACATTCTTTGTGACTTGAAAAAGCTTCATAATATTTGAAGGTTGCTTTTTCGCTACTTTTTTTTAAATTACACCATAGACTCTCTATTGGATTCAAATCTGTGTTTTTATCTTACCAATCAAGCATCTGAATGTGTTCTGTCGTCATAATGTTTCGAACACCCGTTGACCAGTGACATGCAGCACCATTGTGCATGAAAATGTAACATCAATAAATTTCCATACTGCAGAAAAAAAATAATAATCCGTTAAATTTACGGTAACAATTGGTGGCAGTAATGTTGCTAGCAGTTTTTGCTGGGAACATTGCTACTAGCAGTTTTTGCCGTAAATTTAACACATTTCTTTTTCTTTTACAGTGTATGTGATATTCAACTAATCAAGTAACAAATTAAGGTGACGGCTTCCATCCATAGTAGTTTTT
Source organism: Maratus speculifer (assembly GCA_964019185.1). Lineage (NCBI taxonomy): Eukaryota > Metazoa > Arthropoda > Arachnida > Araneae > Salticidae > Maratus > Maratus speculifer. The sequence goes on along the minus strand of OZ025292.1, from coordinate 111,197,976 downwards.
GGTGGCAGAATATATAGAGCAAAAATATCAGACACAGACATTGCAGAGCACATCATCTGGCTTGGAGAATGTTTTACGGTTGGAGTTGTATATTTTTCCTCATATATCTTTCTCATTAGGTGGCGAAGATGTCTAGCACGAGCAAATATTGCTGGATGCTTGACTCATTGGAAAGTGATACCACACTTCATTGTTGTACAGTCATGTTCTTATGTTTCCAGGCAAAGGGCAGTTTCTTCTGTTTCGCATTCCGGGAAGGCATAAGTTTCACAGCAGGTTTATAGGACAATAAATCAAATTCTTTGTTGAAATGTCTTGAAATAATGCTAAAAAAAGTCTTCGCCATTTGCAGCAATTGTTTGTTTACTCGCAAAAGGCTGTTGGATATCGCATTATCATCTTTCAGACAACATGATCAACACAAACGCTTTTTTTTAGGTCACTGTATTTCCCCGAAAAATTAAATTTACTGACAGATTGATAAGACGTAATCTTGCTGAATATGCACCCTTAGCTATTTTTTGTTCATAAAAGCAAACTTTATGCAGAAAATTTATTTTTGCTTTTTTTACAACTAAAAATGACGGTTTTTTTTAAATTATTTTTATTATTACATAGATTAAAAAAAGGGTACAGTATATACTTAAATCCACAAAACAACGGGCGTGGATTTAGACGGAGGAAATTTTTTTTTATAGCAGGCAACGAGACGGACGCAATCTACAAGTAAGATGCTGTAATATTTGGCATTGTTAATGCATTGTGTTAAAATACCAAAATTGTTCGTAAATTTTCGCACACGATTGCAAAAAACGGTAATATATCAATTTTCATATAAGAACAAAATCATAAAAACTTTGAATCTATATACATCAGAAAGTCGTTTTGCAAGAAAACTATTTTAGTTAAGTAGGGGAGACGGAGCAAGACGACTGTGTTAAGTTTTTATTTATTTATTAGTTTGTTTTCAAGTATATTAAAAATAATTTTACATGAATCACTAGATTATTCCTTTGTAGTAGTAAAAATATTATCATTTATTTTTTCAAATCAATAAAAAAAATAATTTTATTTTTTCATTAACAAATCTTCTTGCCTCAGCACTGGGGTAAGATGGCAACACTGAAAAAGATTGAACATAATTTATTTTTGAATGAGTTACATGGTTTAACTTTTGTAACTGTGTTTTTACATCTTACAAAGCATCAAACTAAGCATAAAGAATTATAACGTAATGTCGAAGTGTTTAGTTGTGCAGCTAACAATAGTCACAAATAAAAAATGCCATTTTCATTATTTTAACATTACTCATGCTACCACTCTTCACATTTACAGCACTGGATCCATTCTTCTATTCGTGTGTCACAATATTCCTCATTGGTCTTAAACGCTTTTTTTTATTTTTTGGGGGAGGGGGGAGGAGGGCGGGAGGACATCTTGACCCAAGGGTTAAACCTCGTCTAAAGGAATTCCTCTCATTCTCGATAGGACGCTTGGAAGCAGAGATATAGTTTTTCTTTCGGGGGGATTTGGATGGGCTTGGCGATTTGTAAAACGTCTTCCTCTGGTCACCCCATTTCGAATTATACTTGCCCCTATCTGATGTGTCCCTTAATCACAGGGGAGATAGAACCGCAACGTCGCTTGAACAAATACACAGACAAACACGCGTTTACAGGATTTAAATATAATGGACAACATAATTTAATATATACAGAAATGCGTGGGCAAACCGGGGCAAGATGACCCCGGTTTGCTGTTTAAAAGTATTCGTTTTCATTACCATGAAGTAAGGCGATTAATTTACATTTATTCATGGCAATAGGTAGTATTAAAACTAAGTTAATTAAAAACATTTATAATGAGTGATACATCTTACCTGTATCTGTAGCAAAGCTTATTTACACATTCATAAAAGTTATTACATGGCAGCGGTAAAAAATCAAAGCTTCACAACTAACACAAAAATAGAGATTTCAGCGTCTATATACTATTGTTTAACGAAGGGCCGATAGAAAAGGAAGTAGTGTCTGTTTGACGCTGTCATCTAGCGGAAAATTTAAAATTTAAGAAATTCGTCATCTTGCCCCGGTCTCCCCTATATATAATTTGATGAATAATGTTTTCATTACATTGCAAAAAATATTCTCCATTAAAAAAAGAAAATATACATTAATTTATGCTAAAAAAGATTTTTATATTGTAAGTTCACTGTAAAAAAAAATAATAATAAATAAATAAATCATTAAAAGTAAACAATAATGAATTCAAATAATGATCACAACATTTTAAATTATTTTTACCAATTTTAATGCAAAAATGATATTATTAATTTTTCAAAAGTTATTAAATTTAATTTCGCTACTAAAGATAGTTGAAACGGCTTATCGTTTCTCGTAAATGTCACGATATTTTTTTAACATTTGCATGTATATAGTAATATTGTCTCTAAATATACAAACAAATCCTTTAAGATAAAAAATAGTAATAAACAAACTTTAATATATGTTAGGTGATAATTTACTTTTGTCTCCTTTTATGAATTTAAATTATATTGAATGATCTAACTGAGCTTTTATTAATATGGTTTTTGAAATATTTTAACTATGAATCTTTTCCACATCAAAGTAGTCTGGTTACTGAAATGTTGAAATAATTGAATGACATCGGGACTATCAAACTACTTAATATGAAAATGAGTAAATCCTCTTCATCACGTATAATCTCAAAGACAAAATTTTCATTTCAAAATATTGGTGCAAATCAAATGTTATGTACCAAATTACGAATGGTAGAATTTAACCCGCTATGGCTAGAAAGTGTTAACATTCAAATAATTCAAACTTTCCACTAATGCTTTTACGTTTAAAGAATCCAGTTTATTTGTAAAACAATTACTTTATTCAGTAATGGTGGTTGATGACCATTAACTGCCTCCAATTTATGAAATTAGTTACTGCTTACATGAAGGATAAAAAACTAAGTTCATTTTGCGATGAAAAGAATATTAAATTAAAGCAAGCATAGCAATTAGCTAAACATTGTATCCCAGATACTCTATTATTATTTTTCGCATTGTATTGCATATCTTCAACATGTTTATATTTCAAATATAGTGATCTGATCAATGTGATCGTGAATGCGAATTAATGTCAAATTAATCTCATAAGTAGGTTTAGGTATTACTGTTAAAATTAGCCGAGAGTTTTATGTTCAGTGTAGTTATTTTAAAAGCACGGGGAATCAATTTTAACTATCTCAATATAAACATATTTATGAAAACAACCCATGAAATGAATTTTCGGAAAAATAAATTTATATCCGATATACAATATCTGAAAATCTGTAATGTTCTATTTGTAACTGTCAGTCTATTATCTATGAAGAATGCAGCTTCTTTATAAAGCAATTATATGTTTTATTAATGATGCTAGACATATGCGCTAATTGCTTCCAAATTATGCAGTTATTCTACACTTCAAAGGACATACAATATGAACTCGTAAGAACATTTGAGTAAAGTACGCATGATAATTAACACCACATTCTAATTCAAGTATCTTCTCTGTCGCTATTGTATTACATTATCCCGAACATATGTGAATAATTTGCTATATTGTAAAAGGATGAACAAAAGGATTTGACACACATATATAATATTTTGTGAAATTGAACTCATCACTATGCTTAAGTTTCATATAGCAATGCAGTAAAAGTATTTAAAAACGTAACATGTGTAATTTTCAAACAAATACGCAAGTACTTGTGAAAATATATTGTAAGATATTTCGTTTAGAAAATTATACGCTAAAAAAATCATTGTGATTTGAGCCATAGAAAAAAAATCGCATTAAAAAATCTCATTTTTTTCTAAAACAAAAGTCATTTATATTTATTTTAAATTTAACTCAGAAAAACAAGTCGTAATTTATTTATTTTATCACATTCAACGAGATACATCTGATTTGTGTGCTCGACGTCCAAGCATTTTTAAAATTTATCGTTAATATACAGGGACAAGATACCAAGGAAATTTTACAACACTGGAGAGGTACAACCAGGAGCTACACGCAAAAATTGCGTGCAATGGGGCCAGTTTGAATCGAACCAAAATAATAGCTTACGCTCGCAAGTAAATAGCTGCGTAGCGCCTTAACTACTCTGACATGAAGGCCCCACAAATCGCAATATTCAGTAAAACATAGAAGGGAAACAATACAACGTGTTTCCCAAGTACCATTCGTTAAAACTCAGAAAAAATTTGTTGTAGAAGCAACTTAAAATTTTTGTCGTTGAAGCAAGATTCAAATAAATGCAAGAGAAGTACGCACAAGAACAAGTATAAATGATAAAGTGGAGAAATTCAATTGGGAGAACTAATCATTTAATTATACGACATGAAAGTACTATAAAATGTAGACGAGGACTCCACAGTAACAAAAAGACCAAAAAAGGAAGAGATGAAAAATCAGATACCTTAATTTTATCTTTTATCATATTTTTTCGTAATTATTTTGTCATTTTTTTTACGGATTTTCATAATATTTTGTATGATTTTTTTCCAAATTTTTATCTGTTATTTAATTCTTTTAACGCCTTTTCTCTTGCTCAAAATTCTTGAATCAGTTCCTGAATTCTTGGTTATTTCTTGCCTTTTCATTGGCTGTCAACTTATAAGTGTCTCTAGCATCCTTCATTTACGAGGAATTTTCAGTCCCGCTTTTGCACTGAAAGTGTTAGTACGGATTTATAGGTCTGTGTAATGAAAATGTATTTTAAAAAAGAATGTATTATGCTTTTTGGATTTTGATTTTGTATTTAAAAAAACTGTTTTATTTTATTTTATTATAATTTTTATTTTTTATACATAATGTGTCTTATCTACTTTGTTCTTTTATGCTGGCACAGATATAGGCAGATCATATTCCATTGATACAAGTGATATAACCATTGAATGTAACCAGATCGCGCCAGAATCGGTCAAAAGTATCAATTCGGTGACCAAAATAATAAAAAAACTACGTTTATTTTGTTAAAATGTTATGCTCAAGAATATTTTATACGTTTGTTTTCAAGTCATCTTAATCAATTTCTAATCACGCGTCCGAACACAATCACACCATTTTAGGGTGATTGCAAAATAATTTAACTGCCATTCCAGACAAAATGCTACACAATGCAGTGATGCATATTCCACGTTTCGTGGAAGCAATATGGACAGAAAAAATTGGATTTAGAAAGCAGTGTTTTTCCTAATTTCTTGTTAATTCAGATGAATGCGATATGAAGATAATGAAACTTAAGCATATAATCAGCAAAACAAGTAAGTAGTTAATTTTTTTCCTTTGATATAAATAAAATTCTTCATTTTAAAATTTTATAGACCTACATGTTCATGTTTATACAATTTATAAATGTTGAAGCTGATATGCATTTCTAACCAAATGCACTCCATATACTGTCAAAACTCGTTCACTCGAAAACTCAAAGAGAAACATTTTTGTTAAAAGTAGTTCATATTATACTAACGCAAATTCATTACATGCAACATGATGGGCGCTATCGAAAGTAGTTCGCTCTAAAAGTAATTCATGTTAAACGTGTTTGTCATAATGGAGTTTGACTTTATATATGTTACAGGCCAAACCCGATTTTAGGCCAAACCGGTCTATCCTAACGCCCATCGGATAAACTAATTTTTCCTAGGCCAAACCCGTCTGTCCTAAAGCCCATCGGATAAACTAATTTTTCCTAGGCCAAACCGGTTTGTCCTAACGCCCATCGGTCAAACTAGTTTTTCCTAGGCCAAATTAGTCTATCCTAAGGTTCTTCGGACAAACTAGATTTTCCTATGCCAAACTATTTTGGCCTAACTCTTATAGGCTAAACTAGTTTAGATTGCTGTTTATTGGTCTGAACTAGTTTATCCTAGGCCAATTCAATTTGGCGGGATTTTATTGAATTCAATGACCGCTTCAACGCCAAAATTCTTGTTTGTCCTAGGCTGATCTAGTTTATCCTAGGCCAACGTAGTTTTACGTGTCTTTAGCTCACGGGCATCAAAGCCAGAGAATTAATGGGCTCACTGGTACTGTACGCTAGAGACGAGACGGGCTCAGCCCGAGCCCGATGTGGGCTCGGGCTCTATTTTCATTTGGCGGACTCGAGCTCATTGTTTCTGAAACCGGAAAATTATTTATTCGAGTGTAGAAAATTTGAAAGAATCCCCCCCCCCTCCCTTGAGAGTACTTATTGTTTTTCACATCATTTCAATGATGTTACGTCCAAACGAAATTTAAACAGAAATCATGTTTTTATATTTTAATAGTTGATTGCTGTTTCAAAAGAAAATTTGTGATGATTGGAGATTCATGTCTGCTGCATTTTCTGCGATAATCTATTACTGATATGGCGCCAATCAAACCAAGAACAAACAATAAATTAGCTTCTGGTTGGATTTTGTTTGTAACAGGGGATATTTTTTAACTCAGTCGTTTATTTATTTATTTAGTTAGTTATATAAAACTTAGAGAATGATTTCTTAGTTTTTTTTTATGTAGACCAAAAGCTTGATCTTTGCAAATTATTTAATTGTACGAGTTATAATCGTTATATTTATGAAAATTGCATAGTGATTAATCTTTCTCTTTTTCACCATGAACTCCACTTATGCTGAGGATTTCCTTTTGTAAGTAAACATAATTTCCATGTTATACCGATAAAAAACAATCGATCAGTGTTTCCTTTTTTCCTATAAAAGCATCAGGTCTTTAAGATAACTGTATGAACATTTTAATTTGCATAGATTTTCAGGTTCATGTCATTTACGGTGAATTATTATGAGAAATGAATTGATTATATTTAAAGATGTAATATTTTATAGGAAATAGAAAACCTTTTTCGATTCTTCAGCATACAAATAGTAATTTCTGTAAACTTCATATATTCATTCATTACACTTTTTTAATGTATCTATCATATTTTCTCATTAAAGGACAAAAAATATGAGAATCGTTTTAAATATGAAGTATATTTTTATTTTATACTAAACTGCTCTTTTTTGTAAGATTGAATTTAATTTTTTTTTAACAGTAATATTTATGCAAGATATTTTTAAAAGCGAGACATCACATTTAAAAGAATTTTTAAATGTCGTGGAATTATTTTCTTCTTATTTTTCTTTTTTCTTCTTGTATCGGGCTCGGACTCTGATGACAAAAAAAATCTTTCGGGCTTGGGCGGGTTCGGATTCAAAATCATCGGGCTCGAGCGGGCCCGGGCTCCGCAAAACGAGCCCGAACTCATCTCTACTGTACGCATGTATGTACGTATGTACATACGTCTGTGCGTAACACGATAACTCTTGATAGAAATAATGTATTTGACGTGTTTTTATCTCATCAGGCTACCAAAGCCTGAGAACTAATGCGCCCGTAGATTCTGTATCTATGTAAGTACGTAATGCAATAATTCTTGATAGAAATACTCGATTTGCATCAAACTTTCAATGTAGATTTATTCTTATGAGAAGCTTTTCTGATTAATTTTGGGAGGTCATTAGAGAAGAATAAGGGGGGAGGAGAGAACGAGAGACAGATTCACCCCTTCCCTTAATTCAAAAAAATGTTTTTCCATGCATTTTAGTATATTTTATTCAAATTTTAGATATAGGTGCATTCTCTTGAGTAGCCTCCATGATTAGTTGTGGGTGTTCATTGTTTAAGCATAAAGGGAGGGAGGAATATGGGTAAAGTCGCATAATTTATGTCAATGCTTTTTTCACGCAGAATTTACTGATTTTCTTCAATTTTAGAAATTAATTCATCCTATAAAGCGCTTCCCTGATTATTTTTGGGGATTAATTGAATCAGAACAACGGGTAGAAAGGGTTGATCCCGCCTAATTATGGCAAATGGGTTTTTCATGCAAAATTAACCGATTTGCTGCAGTTCTTGGATTTATTTATTCTAATAAAGCGCTTTACTGATTAATTTTGGTGGTTCTTCGGTTAAATATAAGCTGTAAACTTACAATTTATTTTCTTCCTTAAATTAGATAAATTGGTTATAATACAGAATTATCCAATTTGCTTAAAATTTTGGACATGAATTCATTTGATCAGGTGCTTCTTTAATTAATATGTGTTTTTTCTTTTGGTTAAGTATAATGTGGTAATGGATATTTTATCGCCTTCCTTTAATTAGACAAATGGGTTTTTATGCAGATTTATCCGATTTGCCATAAATTTTGAATATAGTTTTTTTGTTTATAAGGCGAATCCCTGAATTGTTTTGAGATTTTAATGATTAAGTATAAAGGGAGTAATAGGAGATTACCCTCCTTAAATCAGATGAATGTTTTTTTGAGCAGAATTATCTGATTTGCTTCAAATTTTGGATAATTGTTTATTTTATAAAGCGTATCTGTGATTAGTTTTGGGGGTTCAATTTTTAAGTATAATTGGGGGTAAATGGTAGAAAGTAATCCAACTTACTTCATTTTTCGAGGGTGTTATTCTTTAAAAAAATAAGACCGTAATACACAATTAGTGTAAATAGCCTGTGAATGCAAAGCCATGAATTTAATTGGGCAATATTATTTTTAATATTGATCCCGACTACTGCTCCATAGCTAAATTTTGGCAAAGTGGTTTTGTCTTCACCTTTGTATAATGCATTTTATTCGAAGGGTTGTAGAATACTGTCAGAGTTTTGCACGGGCCAGAATTTCGAGACCCGAGCGCCGCCCTTCCCGAAGAAAAGTTATTTGGCCGTGACCTGGTGTAAAAATTAAAAATTCAGGCCGAGTCCTGCCTGTACAAAAATCAGTGAAAAGAGATTCAGTCCGGCTCAATCTGGCCCTACTCAGTTTCTTCAAAAAATTGAGACTTTTGTTAACATACAATTAGAATTCATTAAAAAAATACTGCATAAATATTTAATGGATAAATTTAAAATGTATTTTTAAATTACGATGCTTTAACAGAATTGTAAATAAACAATGTATTATTGATTCTTAAGATTTTTAAACTTTCAATATTCAAACAGGGATTCATTAAATTCATTAATGTAGTTTAGAACAAAAGAAAAAAGGAGAGTCATAAACATCTTAACTATTGAATCTGTTCAGTAAAAGTAGATTTGTGAATACGTTTCTCTGTCATTCCTTAAGGCTTTTCTTAAATCCAAAAGAGCTACATCCTAATACATTTAAGAACTAATTTATTTTCGGAAATGCATTAGATTAACAGGCATTCTCACTCAGAAAATGTGTAATCGAATGGCGTTATCCATTTTTTTTATAAAAACGATGAACCTTTGAGAAAATACTATTAAAGTTATACGTTTTGAATCTTATTTCCGCTTACGACGTTACGGAAAAGAAAAACTTGACGCCGTGACAAGAATAACTTATATGTCGACAATTTCTCAAAAATAGAAAAAGCTGTTCGATTCCAAATTATGTTCAGCCGGCTCGAATATGCAATAATAATAATAATAATAATAATAATAATAATAATAATAATAATAATAATAATAATAATAATAATAATAATAATAATATCAATAATAAATGCAAGTGTGATCGCAGTTGGCATGAGTCTGCAGAAAAAAAAAATAAATAAGCAAACACCATGTCCAATGCATCATGTCGCTACGGTGGAGATGTTAAATTTCTGTATTGATGTTATAAACAATGAATCTTTACACACATTTATACTTATTCTTGTGAAATACATGTTTTTTACCGGCCAAACCCAATATCGAGCCAAATTAGATTAGACTAAGCCAAATCATTTTATCTTAACGCCAATTGGATAAACTAGTTTTTCCTACGCCAAACCTGTTTATCTAAAGTCCATAGGATAAACTAATTTTTCCTACGCAAGAGGGTAATCCTTCATTATTTTCTTCATACTTAACCAAGAAACCCCCAAAACTATTCAGGGAATCTCTTTATCAAAAAGAATCTGTATCTAACAAAGTTGAAACGTATTCATCAATTCTGCGTCAAAAAACATTTATCTAAACTATGTTTTTTTACCTACATTGCCCTTTCTTTTAGACTTAAACAATAAACATCTAAAACTAATCACGGAGGCGCCTTGTCACAATGATTATATATCTGAAATTTTAAATGAAAACTGATAATTCTGCATGATAAATCCATTTCTCTAAATTAACGGTGGGAGATTAGCCTCCCGTTCACCCCCCCCCCTTTATACTTAACCAATGAATTTCCAAAATTAATCAGAAAAGTACCTTATCAGAATGAACGTACATCCAAAATTTGAAGCAAATTGGATATCTCTATCAAGAGTTATCGCGTTACGTACATTCGTGCGCACATACGTACATACATGCGTACATACATGCGTACATGCATATACAGAACCTGTGAACCCATTATTTCTCTGGCTTTTACGCCCGTAAGCTAAAAATACGTAAAACTACATTGGCCTAGGATAAACTAGATCAGCCTAGGACAAAAAGAATGTTGGCGTTGAGGCGGCCATTGAATTCAATAAAATCACGCCAAATTGAATTGGCCTAAGATAAACTAGTTCAGACCAATAAACAGCCGTCTAAACTAGTATATCCTAAAAGAGTTAGGCCAAACTAGTTTGGCCTAGGAAAATCTAGTTTGTTCTATGGGGCTTAGAATAGACTAGTTTGGCCTAGGAAAAACTAGTTTGTCCGATGGGCGTTAAGACAGACCGGTTTGGCCTAGGAAAAACTAGTTTATCCGATGGGCGTTAGGATAGACCGGTTTGGCCTAGGCCAATCTAGTTTGGCCTAAAATCGGGTTTGACCTGTAACATATATAAATGTGTACATTAATACCTTATGTCAGTTTCAATGCAAGGGTTCAGTAATGTAAATTTAACACTTTGGCGACGAGCGATCAACATACGTGCCACAAGAAGCATTCAGTATCCTTCTTTTACCACAGCAGTAAAATTGTAAAATTTGTCTTTTTTAATCAGAGTTTTTTCTAGATTCAATAAGGCACAAATTTATGTTTTAAAAAATCATTGTTAATCATTTGCGGCGCAGGACAAATTCAGTGCTTAAGTTTGTAAATTAATGACTGACACCGGAATTTGAAAGCAAATTTAGTTGTAAATATGAAAACGCTATATTTCGCACATTCAATAAACCGTAAGTTTTTAAAACGAAAATCCGGTGCCAATGTGGCGTTTGGGAATTAAAGTTAAGTGGTATATCTATGAAACTACAGCGCCGCAAAGGGTTATAGGATTAAAAATTTCGTAAAAGGCTCCCATTGCAAAGAGGTTAATTAATGCAAAATTTTATAACATTCATTAAGAATTAAATGCTAACTCGCAAAACCTGGGATTTATGTACAGCTCCCCCCCTCCCCAAAAAAAAAAAAAAAAAAAAAAAAAAAAAACGGAATGAAATCACTTAAATTTCCCAAACACTTAAACGGAAACAACTACTGAACTTCCTCTTGTAAAAGAATTACTTACGGGAAGAGAAGTTTTTCTGAAATAATTTTAAACTTAAGTTTAAATACGTAGGTTGAAATGCCTTATTATAAATGTACGGAGATGAACTAATTTAAAAAGAAAGTAGACTGTAAATTAAAAAAGAATGTTTTTATTTTGTTGGAGTCAAGGGCGGATTCAGCCTTCCTTTTAAAGGGGGAGGGTCATGGCTGTTTTTATTTTAAGGAGAGGTGAGGTCATGCTTCTTAATAAGCAATTTTTATATAGAGGATTGTCCCCATCCGAAATAGCTAAATTTCTGATACTTTAGGCAAGTTATTTTCCTTCATAACAAAAAAGTTGTGTTTATATATATATATATATATATATATATATATATATATATACATTTTATTCAGAAGCCAATAAATTAAAGATTTTTCCGTTTTTATATGAAATCAAACAATTATTCAAAAATTTGAGCCTTTTATGCAAATTTTTAGGACATGACAGTTATAAAAAAAAGTCGTCATGAGGGAGCAATTGTTGTCATGGCCTGAAATGAGTTTAAAATTCTGCATTTTAGGAAGACTTCGCGAAAGATTCTTTGCCTTTAATGAAAAATGGAAAACGTTAATTAATCACATTTGCTCTGAATATATGCATCTTTCAATCTAAGATTGGATATGCCCGATATTACCTACTTTGGGTTTAAGTACAGCTTTAAAAGAGTCAGAAAGATTCTGATTGTTAAGCAAGAGATAAATTTGAAAAAAACTCAAAATATGTATAAAAAAATTTTCCATTTCCTTTTAAAAATTTCTTCGTTCAGACGGGGGTCATGACCCCCATGACCTCCCTCTTGGATCCACCACTCGTTAGAGTCGCAGCTTGTTGCTGCGTAGCGATCGTTTCTCTAGCAACCAACTGCGTCACACAACACTTGAGCAGGGTTACACTAAATTTCCGATTGGCATAAAAGCGTGAGGTATGTTTGTCGCCAAGGCGATAATACAAGGTTACAATACAGGTGAGGAATATCCCGCCCGGTGTTGAAATATTTTTATATTTCAAGATATAAATGCAATACAAATAATAACACAATATGATACAGATTATAAGCAAAAAATAATACATGAATAATACACAAATAATACATGAACAATCAATACATAATAAAACACATTTAAGGTTTAGGATCTATAATGTTGTCTTCAATGGGTTATATTCTTATTTTTGAAATAGGTCGTTTAAAATAACCCTTAGCGGTGCGAACTTCAACAACCCTGACTATCCCGTCCGCACCTGGGAATACCTTATTAATGCGGCCTAGTAACCAAGTGCAAATTGGAAGTTGTGAGTCCTTAAGCAAAACTAGCATTCCTGGCAGAATATTAAGCTTTTTAAAGAGCCACTTATTTCTTTCTTGTAACTGGCTCAGATAATTATTTTGCCAACGTTTCCACATTACCTGCGTTAATTTTTGAGTCATTTGCCATTTATTTAGCAAATTATCTTTTACCTAACTTAAATTGAGTTCTGGAATTAAATTAAGAAGCTTTCCTATGAGGAAGTGACCAGAAGTCAAAATTTCTTAAATTTAGTTGTCTTTTTTTCATGTTAGACGTTGTGCATAAATTTTATACATGCGCTATTGTATACAGTGCTACACGAGAGAATTTGTGTAACACTGTCTTTTTTGGCGGAAATACCTGAAAGGGAATTTTCAACTATGATATATATTTTCTAGCTGAACTAACTTTTAGCATGCATGTAGTTGATAGACACAAATATATATAAGTATATAGGCTACTCTAAGAATTAAAATAATGTGTCACCTTTATACGGGCACTGCTGAAACTAAGATTTCAGATATGGACATTTGGTATGCATTTTCTAGCTGATTTAAATTTTTGCATGCGTATAATTAACAGACACAAATCTACATAATATACATAAGGCTACTCTAAGAATTCAATTAATGTGCCACCTGTATATGGGCATTGCTGAAACTAAGCTTTGAGATATGTTATGTGTTTTCAAAGGGTGCCATTAAACATTATAAAGGTGGAAAAACAACATTTAGAAAGGCACAAATAATGCATGAAAAAGTTGCAAGCAGCAGTTTCGAATTTACAACCGAGGTGAAGCGGGTTAAAAAAAGCAAAACTGGTAGATATTTTAACTTGGAATCTCACAACCTCGCCTTTTCTAGCACACTATGTCTTGCACTGATGGAGAATCTTGGTAGCAGATTCAAAACAGTTGTTTACTACTTTTCATGCATTATTTGTGAATTTCTATACGATGGTTTTCTATATTTCTACATTTTTGCACAAAGGCTTTATTTTTTTTATTTAACCATCATATCTTAACCTACTAAACGGTGATTATTTTTTACAGAATGTGTTGGAATTAGTTTCATAATGTTTACTTGATGCATGATTTTCTTCTTTCTTGTTTAAAATAACAAGGTAAATATGACACTTATTTACAATTGATTTGAAATTAGACATTTATATATGTTTTAATTATCATTCTACATGTAAATTCATGCCTGGATGATTACAGGATTGGATGTAACGTCTTTCCATAGTCATATTTTTAGAATTTTCGTTTTTAAAAAGTAGTTGTTAAAAAAAGCTTATTGTAGTGGAAAATTATAATATCATAGAACCATACATATTTACTATTAGTAAAAAAAATTCATGACACAATGATATATAGTAATTTATTGCAACTATTTTTGTTGTTATTAAAGATGATGATAGACGAAACATTTTAAAAGAAACTTTATAAAAAATCAACTATACTTTGTTCTAAAAAATAACTTTATAAAAAGGAGCACTATTCTTTGTTTCCAAATTTATATATATATATATATATACTATTTTGGCTTCCACTACTTTCTCTTTTTTTAACAGGCAAACAAGAAAAAAAATACTTGCAGGAAATTTCTTGAAAGAAAATTTCATATCAATTTACCACAACTACTTTACTCTTTAATAAAGGTAATAAACGGATGAATTTTCTTTTTTGAGCATATTAAAAAAAGCAACAATTCTATTTTGCTAATTAAAAAAAAACTGCATTTATTTTAACTTCCACTGTAAGAATCGTGGACGACAATAAGCGGACAAAAACGGAAACACGTAGTATAGCTAGACTAACTGAATAATCGCTTGCAGACAATTTTTTAAGCAATTAACAAATGGCCTCGTTTGAACTGTGTGATTTGAGAGAAAAAGATTGAAAGATGTCACGTGATAGACGTTATAAAAATTTACATATGTTGTGTAGAAATTGTGTAGAAATTATATTAGTAAATATTGTGTAGAATATTGTGTTTTAAAAGTTTGTCATATAAATTTAATGCATTATCATATCGAAATTTTGTTCATGATATGTTTTCAAGGTAACAAATATGTTAAAATTTATATATGCTTTCTTATGGAAAATATTCACAATTCATCTTCACAATTCAATTGTGGGAAATCTTCACAATTCGTTTCATATGTTCAAATATTCTTAGAAGTTATGCATGCAGTCAAGGTTTACTTCAATTATTTTCTTTTCTTGTTACAATTTAACGAGGAAAAATGACGATAATTGGAAAGAAATTTCATGATAGTGCAATTTATATTAATTTATTACAACTAATTTACTTTTTATTAAACAGACAGAATAAAATGTTTAAAAAACATAAAAAAGGCTACTAATCTTTCTTCCCAAATTAAAAAATCCGTAACTATTTTGACTTTCAACATTTTCCCTATTGTTAAGTGACACAAGGAAAAAAAATAAAGATAATGTGCAAGAAATTTCATCAAAGAACAGTTAATTTTTTATAACAATTTTACTCGTTAAGAAAATAAAAATTGGTAAATGGACGAAACAAAAAATTAAAAATAATCATAAAATAAAGAAAGTTAGTATTCTTTTATCCCAAAGTAAAAAAAAAAAAAATCTAACCATTTGGACGCCCACTATTTTCTAGTCTTGTTACAGTATAAGAATAAAAAAAATAAACAAGTAATAACTATAAATAAAATACTCTTAGATATTTTGATTCCAAATATAACATTAAATAAAAGTTACTTACTGTAGCTTTATCTGGATTATTTTTCTGGGATGCTTCTCATAATTTTGCTTACCGGTTGCATTTATGTTTCTCTATGTACCTGTAAAGTTCTTTTATGTTCACATGGGGATTACTTTTCGTAATTCGATGATTAATAAAAGCAGTATGACCTCTTTTTATCACGTTTATTCTTTAACATTGTTATGATGTATAAAAATATACATAAATTTACGTTCATGTTTATTGGAGGGATTTGTTTTTATTATATTGCAATATTTCTTTAAAAAAATACATAACCGAAAATTCAACCTCAATTTTTTTTCATAAATGTTAACTTAAGTTATTATTTTTGTGTTACTATTTTTACGGATATGTGTATTTTTATAGAAGAAAATAACATATGGAAGATTTAAGTATATGTATACATATAAATAATAAAAATAATATTATATATACATAAATGTAAATAATTTGCAAGAAATTTCATTATAGAATAACAAATTGTACTTCATTATAACTAATATACTGGCTATTTAAGATGAAAAAACGACGTAATTTTTTTTAATACATCATAAAAAGAAAGCATGTATTCTTTCTTCTCACATTAAACAGAAAAAAAAACTCTATTTGATTCCCTCGATTTTGATTCCCACCATTTTAATTTCTCGTTATAATATAATAAGAAAAAAATAAACAAGTAATAACTATAAATAAAATGCTCCTAGATATATTGATTCTAAATATACCACTAAATAAAAGGTACTTGCTGCATTTTTATCTGTATTATTTTTCTAGGATGCTTCTCATAACTTTGCTTACAGGTTGCTTTTATGTTTCTCTATGTAGCTGTAAAGTTGTTTTATGTTCACATGGGATTACTTTTCGCAATAAGATAATTAATAAAAGAAGTATGACCTCTCTTTATCACTTTTATTAATTAACAATGTTATGATGTATAAAAGTGTGTCTAAATTTACTTGCATGTTTGTTGGAATGATTTGTTTTTATTATAATGCGATATTTCCTAAAACATAAAAAAGACGTAATTGAAAATTTAACCTCAATTTCCTTTCTTAAACAGTGACAGAGGTTATCATTTTTGTGTTTTTATTTTTATTTTTCTTTTCTTTTATTTTATTTTATTTTATTTTATTTTTTCTTTTCTTTTCTTTTATTTTTTTTTTTTTTATTTATTTTTTTTTTACAGATATATATATATTAGTAAATCTGCAGATCAAGAGCCTCAACGTCAGCTTTGCAGATCATTTCTTTTTTAAAACACACTTTGGGTAATATTCAACTTCCTGGAAACTGTAATTTAAAATTTTCAAATTACGTAATTATTTATAAGAATAAAATAAGAATAAGAAGTTTTCATCCAACAAAAGCGTTAAATGAAAGATTTAGCTATGTTAGGATATTCTGAATTTTTCATGATCTATTATTTTTGTTTTTTTATTATAACATAGTAGATTTCTCTCTAGACATTTTCTCTCAAGGAAAATAAAAATGGAAATAATTGGATTTGCCATAGAAAAGCATTATTGCGCAAAATAAAATATTCTATATTTTTCGAACGAATGTACCAAATCTTACAAAAAACTATACAGCTTAATCCCAGTGCCTCACTAACATACCCACTTAATTTCAAGCCAATCGGATGCTCCGTAAAACGGAAGTTATCGCGGAACAGACTGACTGACAGACACAAAAAAATTTCGTGTCTCCAAAGTAAGCCTTCACTGACGTTTCGGCAATTATCGAAGGAAATAACAAATGAAGGATTATATACACACACACACACACACACACACACACACACACACACACACACACACACACACACACAGGTTGGTCTACCCTGTAAAGTGAGGAACCGTGTTTACACAATACGTTCTGAGTAACCTTAGAAATTGTGGTCAAAACCCTAAAAATGCAATTTACTGATACGTATTCACATTAATAAAAGCTATAACTATATTAAAAATTATATTTTTCTTGTAACATTATTTTTTATTAAATAAAACAGCAGGAGATTTTTTGCATGTAAATCGAGTAACTGGTTCAGCTTACACACATGGCGTTGTGAGTAACATAACCTCGAACTAAGATAATAAAAATTGTTACTCAGAAGAACGGTAATTTTTACCTGCTGTGTTTAGTGTTGATTGCTATAATGGACTAAGATAATTCTCTTCCTCGTCACTATAAAATTTAAGACAAAAAAAACAAAACAACGTTATATATATATATATATATATATATATATATATATATATATTCGCACAAAATTGCAATATCCGTCTTTGTTTGCATTCAGCGAGTGTTGAGGAAATATTCATTTTCTGTTGTTCTAGACCTTTGCTCAACAATGCGATTCATATATAATAGATCGGTTTGATCTCAATTGTAATAAATTCCGAATCAGAGATTTTGTGTTTAATTTAGAGAAATATACAAATCATAACGAATCAACATTTCATTCATAAGCCGGTTAAAAAACAAATAAAATAAAACGTAACAAGCATAATTATGTATAGAAAATAGAATTTTTTAAACTAAGAATAGACATTTACTTCAATACTGATATATAGTGTCAAAATATTTCAGTTACTTCAAGAAATCACTTTTATAGAAAATTATATAAATATGATTTTATGTTGCAAATGGAAACACAAATTTCATTTGAAATAGTATAGTGAATAATGAAGTTATATAATATTTAATCTGAAAATGGTGCACTAATCTGAATAATTAATATTTATTAAATTTTTTAAACACTTTAAATGCATCTTTTGTATTTTACAAGCACATATATACTCTATCAATAATTTGTAAATGCACAGGGGGTGGAAATAACGCTTTATTAAAGACAAGTTGCCAAAAACTTTCGCAATCTATCCGGAGTTGTCATACTTGGTCAATGTAATTTGTATTACTACTTTATATCAAAAATCCTCGGAATTATTATTATAGTTATTATTTTTCACAAAAACGTACATATAAGTATATTTAAATGCATATAGAATGCACTAAATATTTTGTATCTATGCAGTATTTGGCCTTTACGACCAAGTTACGTAATATTCGGGAGTTTGAATGTTTTTAGAATGTTGTTAAGAGAATTAAAATTTGTACTATTTTAAGTTCAAATTAGATTCAGATATAGAAAAAAGAGCTTTCAGTTTAAATTTTTAAAGCGTACACTGAAAATATTGCAATTTATATCTTTGCAAATTAACAATACACGTAATTTTCAAGTAAAAAATTAATAAAAGTTTTGTCTGTTACTTATTTTTCCTCTTATTGAAATAGGATAAAAATGACTTCTATTTCATTTTTCATTGAGTCATATCTTTTTGAGCGCAGTACAATAACAATTTCCATAATGCATTTTTTTTTCACTTTATAATCTTACTGTTGTCAAAAAAAATTATTGATACTATTTAGAAAAAAAAAAAAAAAAGAAAAAAGAAAAGACATCATTTACTTTTCGCCTATTTTAGAAAGCAAATTTAGATAAATATATAGCATATCTGAACTCCTTTATACTTCATTTTTACTATTTCGCTAATAAATCTATAAACAAATTCAAATTATTATTATTATTAATTGGGCATTGAAAATTAAAAAATGAATAATAAAGAGTACAATAATTTTCAGTAGACGTTCATACTGTGTCCCCCCCCCCTTTTTTTTTTCGCGTGCCAAATTTATTTGTGTATTCTTCGTATATTATAAAAATTGCATTTAACTTTTCATTAGGTATAATTTGTGTTTTACCAACTTAATTCAAAGTATATTCAAAACTTTAAAACTGGTTATTTAATAACAACTCTGATTTATTTAAGAACTTTAAAGTTATTAAAAGGATATAATCATGTTCTAGTTATTATAATAATATATGTGAATATGTATTGATGTGCGATAGTAAAATGAAGATGTAAAATAAACGGAAGTAAATAATTTTTTCCATAAAATGATTAACCATCAGTGGAAAATAAATTACACTTTATGAACATGAATATATTGAAAAAACAAAGATTTTAAAAAATATATATCAATACAGAAATATACAAAAACTAATTATTTCATATTATGTTATTATGTATCTCTTTCTAATTAATTAAATAACTAATCAGTATTTTCAATTGAATATTTCTTGCTTAGTATGCATTTTCATGAACTTTCTGTATAATGACTTAATGTATCCTTTATTTTCCATTAACAAAAACCAAATGAAAAAGAAACAATTTTTGAAATACACAGATATAGCAAAGAGAATTTAGTTGTAAAATTCCAGCAATTTGCCTTCTTATTGTGTTGTCCCGAAATGTTAATCCCATCCATCAAAGAACCACACCTCCTGTCTCCGAACCCCAACTTACGGGGGAACGGAAATCTTTCCAGCTATCTCGGCTATTACGGGACTCGGGGCATTGGGAGATTTCGGCTATTATAGGATTCAAAGGGTTAAAACTGATTTCTGAAATTGAAAGAAAAAAAAAATCACCGTGAATGTAAAATGATTCGTGATGAGTGTTGAAGTCAAACATTTTTCTCTCATGTAATTTTGCAGCTCCGAGGATGGACAATATGGGATTCTAGGGAGAGAGAGAGGAAGGGGGGGGGGAAGTGGGATTGCACTTTTTAACACCGATCTAAAAAATTGAATTTAAGATCTTTATTTTAATATTTCGATGATCCAATGGTATGTGAGGGAGTCTCCACAAGTCGCTTTCTAAATTTATCCTTTTTCGTGACTGCAGTATGTGTATATTTGTTCACCCCGTTTTCTTCTTTATATGCAGTGCCTGATTTAGGGCAGGGCCTTCGGGGCACAGACCCAGGGCCCCCAATTTTCAGGGGCTCTCAAATGCTGCTGAAAAGTTTTCAACTATTGT
Organism: Maratus speculifer; assembly: GCA_964019185.1. NCBI lineage: Eukaryota > Metazoa > Arthropoda > Arachnida > Araneae > Salticidae > Maratus > Maratus speculifer. Next base: position 111,177,539 of record OZ025292.1, on the reverse strand, counting down.
CCAAAATCAATACAACTGCTTAGAAAATCTAGTGGAACTTTACATTTCATTCTACATTCTACTGTGTTCATATTTTATTTTTACAACGTTGTGTATTTTGGTTGAAACATCCGTATTTAATCACTTTATTATAGTGAATATTTTCTTTTATCTTTATCACTTTAAAAATACATTCTATTTTTAATTTTTATTTAATTATGTTCTTGTTCTTGTCAAATTATTTGGGGTTGGTGAGTGCAGTTCATAGGCGGCAGAGTCTCACAATAATTTAAATAACTATAGTTTGGTATTGCGGAATATTTATGATTAGTTGTTGCATACTTTATCATTTCAGACATATAAACTTGCGTAGCAAAAGATAATTATCAATACACAATTTATTGTACTACTTCTACTTATTTAGATTTCATATTTTGAAATAGTTATTTAAAATCCTAAATAAATGATTATCATATTTAATTTTTTAATTGGTATTTAAAAGTGATTCAATCGTGAAGTCTATCGTGGTTATCTTAATAAGTAACTTTTTTTTTTGGGGGGGGGGGGGGGGTGAGCTCAATCTTTTTGTAAGCAACTTTCCAAGAGGGCCCCTTGTAAGCACCTGTGCCCAGGGCCCCCAAATTTGTAAATCGGTCCCTGTTTATATGTAATTTAGTTTCATTATTTGTGTTATTGTAAATATCATAATATTATTTCATATAATTCACTAGCTTCAGATATTACTGGCGTGTTTAAATTTTTTTTCTACACTGTTAAAAATCACTGTTTTCTGTATCGAAGAAAAATATAATCACGAATAAAAATATACAATAACCTATTCCAAGTCGCCCATGGCTCCAAAAAATATTTCTTTATCTTTAGAATCCCCAGAAACCAATAGAGTTTCGTGATTTAAGAAAGAATTTATAAAAACAAAATTTCTTTTGACGCCCGTAAGTTTCGTAATGTTTCCTAGTAGATTTTTTAGAGTATTAATCAATTTTCTGAAACCGACAAATCTCTTTTATAAATTCTATCGCTACTCAAGTAAACATTTTTACCCGCGAAACTGGATTTATACATGAAGGAGTAATAAAATAATATTAAATTTAATATTACTATTAATGCTGATAACTTTGAACGTTTGTCTGTTAAATAAGTTTGTTGAACATGAAATTATTCATTTGAGATAGGATATTAGCCGAAAACCCACATTCCGGTTTGAAAAAACTGTGTAATACACTATGAAATCTATTCGGAAACTACAAAACTTATGAGGCAACGAAAGAAACTTTGTTTTTATAAATTATTCATATCGAAAATCTATTGGTTTTTGGGATTTCTAAAGATAAGGAAAATTTTTTTGGAGTCATGGGTGACATGCAACAGGTCATTGTATATTTTTATTCGTGGATATATTATATTTCCGTAGATTCAGATAACTTCGGGATTCTTTGAATCACGGAAAAAATCGCCCCGGAAAAAATCACCCCGGTAAAAATCGCCCCGAAATAAAGATAACCGAAAAATAAGGCTCGTTTTAATCAAGATTGAAAAAGCCCATACATATAAATAACAAAGATTTGATGACTTTGATTATGGCAATTATAATTTCAAGTAAAACACGTGCTAATCATCTGCATTTGTACTGGAAACAGACTTAAGAGCCTGCATCAGTCAAACCGAAACTGAAAATCCTATCACAAACCTATGCGTGTTGCCACCAGGAAGGCGTATCCCGAACCCAAAGATTGACACTTTAAAAGACCAATGATATTTTCCAAGCTTGTAATTAATAAGAAAATGGTCATCTCACGCCACCCTTTACCTCCAGGCGATAAAAAGGGGATAAGATACCCCAGGAAGAAAAAAGTCATTAGCAAATGCTAAAAACTCTCGCACCTTTTCAATACTGATAGCCCGAGGGATATGTGCATTTGGATAGTTTCTTCGAGATAATTTCTTACCAAAACACTCGGATCCGTTTTAAAACAAGTCGACATTGACCTTTTTTGTTAGATAGTTTCAAGTGAAATTGAATCATTTATATGTAATTTTAAAAGACAACATACAGATCGTGATTATTATGTCAGAGATTGCACATTAAACATTTTCCAAAGAATCTCCTCTACATTTTAATATTTTTAAATGATTTTTTTAGCATTGAATAGCTGAGATCATTGAACTGTACAAAGACCGTTTTATATTTTTTCGATTTTGTTACGAGTATTTTATAGTGGCTTACATCAATAAAGCGAAATCCCAAGATAGAAATTTTTAAGATATCTCGTTTGTATTTTAATATTTTAAAATGATTTTTTTAGCATTGAACAGCTGAGATTTTTCGGTATAAAGACCATTTTGTACATTTTTGATTTTGTTTACAGGTGTTTTAAAGAGGCTACTTCAGTCAAGTGAAATCCAATGGAAGAAATTTATAAAAATATCTCTTCTACATTTTTATATTTTTAAATTATTTTTTGGCATTCGATATCTCAGATATTTCGGTACAAAGACCATTTTGTACTTTTTCGACCTTCTTTAGGGGAATTTTAAAAAGCTACTTCAGTCAAATGAAATCCAATGGGAGAAATTTATAAAAATATCTCTTCTACATTTTAATATTTTTAAATGAATTTTTGTCATTGGATAGCTGAGATCTTTCGGTACAAAGATCGTTTTGTACTTTTTCGACTTTGTTTAGGGAAATTTTAAAAAATCTACTTCAGTCAAGTGAAATCCAGTGGTAGAATTTTATAAAAATATCTCTTCTGCATTTTAATATTTTTAAATTATTTTTTAGCATTCGATATCTCAGATCTATCGGTACAAAGACCGTTTACAGAACTTTTTCGACTTTGTTTAGGGGAATTTTAAAAAATCTACTTCAGTCAAGTGAAATCCAGTGGTAGGAATTTATAAAAATATCTCTTCTACATTTTAATATTTTAAAATTATTTTTTGGCATTCGATATCTCAGATCTTTCGGTACAAAGACCGTTTTGTACTTTTTTGACTTTGTTTAGGGGAACTTTAAAAAAGCTATTTCAGTCAAGTGAAATCCAATGGTAGAAATTTATAAAAATATCTCTTCTACATTTTAATATTTTTAAATGATTTTTTTGTCATGTTATAGCTCAGATCTTTCGGTACAAAGACCGTTTTGTACTTTTTCGACTTTGTTTAGGGGAATTTTAAAAAACTTCAGTCAAGTGAAATCCAATGGTAGGAATTTATAAAAATATGTCTTCTACATTTTAATATTTTAAAATGATTTTTATGTCATGGGATGGCTGAGATCTTTCTGTACAAAGACCGTTTTTTATATTTTCGACTTTCTCTAGGGGAATTTTAAAAAAGCTACTTCAGTCAAGTGAAATCCAATGCTAGAAATTTCTAAAAATATCTCTTCTATATTTTAATATTTTTAAATGATTTTTTTGTCATGTTATAGCTCAGATCTTTCGGTACAAAGACCGTTTTGTACTTTTTCGACTCTGTTTAGGGGAATTTTAAAAAAGCTACTTCAGTGAAGTGAAATCCAATGGTAGAAATTTATAAAAATATCTCTTCTACATTTTAATATTTGTAAATCATTATTTGGCATTCGATATCTCAGATCTTTTGGTACAAAGACCGTTTTGTATTTTTTTGATTTTGTTTACATTTGTTTTAAAGAGGTTACTTCAGTCAAATGAAATCCAATGGTAGAATTTATAAAAATATCTCTTCTACATTTTAATATTTTTAAATGTTTTTTTGTCATTGAATAGCTGAGATCTTTCGGTAAAAAGACCTTTTTGTTTACAGCTGTTTTAAAGAGGCTACTTCAGTCAACCGAAATCCTATAGTAAAATTTTATAAGTATGTCTTTTCGACATTTAAAGATTTTTAAATGATTTTTTGTCATGGGATAGCTGAGATCTTTAGGTACAAATACCGTTTTGTATTTTTTTATATTTTGTTTACAGGTATTTTAAAGAGGCTACATCAGTCAAGTGAAATCCAATGGTAGAAATTTATAAAAATATATCTTCTACATTTTAATATTTTGAAATGACTTTTTTTTTTTTTTTTTTTTTTTTTTTGTCATTGGATAGCTTAGATCTTTCGGTACAAAGACCGTTTTGTACTTTTTCGACTTTGTTTAAGGGAATTTTAAAAAAGCTACTTCAGTCAAGTGAAATCCAATGGTAGGAATTTATAAAAATATCTCTTCTACATTTTAATATTTTTAAATGATTTTTTTGGCATTGGATAGCTGTGATCTTTCAGAACAAAGACTGTTTTGTACTTTTTTGTTTTTGTTTACAGGTGTTTTAAAGAAGCTACTTCATTCAAGCAAAATCCTATAGTAGAATTTTATAAATATGTCTTTTTACTTTTAAAGATTTTTAAATGATTTTTTGGCATTCGATGTCTCAGATCTTTCGGTACAAAGACCGTTTTGTACTTTTTTGACTTTGTTTAGGATAATTTTAAAAAAGCTACTTCAGTCAAGTGAAATCAAATGGTAGTAATAACAAAAAAAAAAAGAATATCTTCTACATTTTAATGTTTTTAAATGTTTTTTTTGGCATTGGATATCTCAGATCTTTCGGCACAAAGACCGTTTTGTACTTTTTTGACTTTGTTTAAGGGAATTTTAAAAAAGCTACTTCAGTCAAGTGAAATCCAATGAAAGAAATTTATAAAAGTATCTCTTCTATATTTTAATATTTTTAAAGAAACAGGAAACTTGTCAAAGAAACAGGATCACAGAACTATTATTGGCGCATTTATGAACTATTCGTATTTGCCTCAACTAGTCTGTTCACAAGTGCCCCACATAGCCATTAGAGTTAAATTGACAAATCATTGACATTTCTCAATTTTAGAAGAAATTTTTTATCGGAAATATTTTTGTTTTCATAGCATACGTTAAAACAGTAAAATTTAAATAAATGAATGAATAAATAAAGTTATTCGCTTAGCAATTTGTTACTGAGATTTTATTTTTGAGATCGATAAACAGACTGTAATTGACTACTAAAGAAAAATAAAATGTTAAAGAGCTTCAAGAAAGTTTTACCATATGTCTGCCGGGGCTGTCATTGCTAGTAATTAAAAAATAAATAAATAAATAAATAAAAATAATATTAATAGTAATAATTGTAAAAAAATTGCTTCATTTTATCACCTTAATTCCAAATTAGTACCTAATAAGAAAGAGAGAGAAAAAACTTTTAATCGCGGTTTCTATGCCTGTTTATTGAATTTAATGAAATATGATAATGACTTTATTTATATATGATTTTGCTCTAATAACTAACAGAATAAAATGTAAATATATTTATAAATAACCATTTAAATACGTAATCACAATTTGAACTTTCAATATTTTTATTAATTACATCAGTAGTTACATGGTACAAAGAAAAATAAATATCTTGTTTATGAACACTTTCAATGATATATACAATATGTTAAGCTAAACAAAGATAATACAAATTTTATTTACACAATTTGCGTCCACAAAGGCATATTTGCTACATTTTGGAAATCAGATTAGCGTATTTAATAATAATTCTGGTAATATCTATGAATTTACACTTTCTAAACATAAAAAATTTCTAAAAATTTACATTTTCTAAATATTAACAAATCTAAAGCATTATTAGACTTACGAACAGCACTTGAAATATCATTATCAAAATGTAAATATTTTAAAACATTTTAGTTTTCTTTAAAATTCTGAGAGTTTCAGTTTTCAATAGCTCTACTAAGTGTCCCCCCCCCCTTCAAATATTACTTCACATTTATTTTCTATTATGTAAACAAACACGAAATTACAAATTTTGCTATGTGCAAAGCATTTTTCGTATTTTGTCTCCATCTGAAATCTCCTTCGAAAACAGAGTAATAAATAAAAAGAATAAATTAAAAATCATTTTTATGTAGAATGCATTACTTATAGTACAAAATAAAATAATATATATATATATAGGGTAGATGTGCCATTTCAGTAACTTTATTTATTTTAGGTTATACAAGTTGTTAAAGATATATTATTTTCTGTCTTAAATATTTCATGATTCATTTCTGACAAAACTGCTCTGTACACAACAAAATACTTATAATATTAAATTTATAGAAGTAAATAGAAAGAGAAATGAAACTAGAGTAGTCTTTTAAAGAGGCTACTTCAGCCAAGTGAATTCCAATGGTAGAAATTTATAAAAATATCTCGTCTACATTTTAATATTTTTAAATGATTCTTTTCTCATGTGATAGCTAAGATCTTTCGGTACAAAGACCGTTTTGTACTTTTTAGACTTTTATTAGGGGAATTTTAAAAAAGCTACTTCTGTCAAGTGAAATCCAATGGTAGAAATTTATAAAAATATCTCTTCTACATTTTAATATTTTTAAATGATTGTTTTGTCATTGGACAACTAAGATCTTCCGGTACAAAGACCGTTTTGTACTTGTACGACTTTGTTTAGGGGAATTTTAAAAAAGCTACTTCAGTCAAGAGAATTCCAATAGTAGAAATTTATAAAAATATCTCGTCTACATTTTAATATTTTTGAATGATTCTGTTGTCATGGGATAGCTAAGATATTTCGGTACAAAGGCCGTTTTGTACTTTTTCGACTTTGTTTACAGGTGTTTAAAAGAGGCTACTTCAGTCAAGTGAAATCCATTGGTAGAAATTTATAAAAATATCTCGTATACATTTTAATATTTTTAAATGATTTTTTCTCATTTGATAGTTGAGATCTTTCTGTACGAAGAATGTTTTTACTTTTTTGATTTTGTTTACAGGTGTTTTAAAGAGGCTACTTCAGTCAAGTGAATTCCAATGGTAGAAATTTATAAAAATATCAGTTGTACATTTTAATATTTTTAAATGATTTTTTGTCATGGGATAGCGGAGTTCATTCGGTGCAAACACCGTTTTGTACTTTTTTGACTTTTATTAGGGGAATTTTAAAAAATTTACTTCCTACAAGTGAAATCCAATGGTAGAAATTTATAAAAATATCTCTTCTATATTTTAATATTTTAAATGATTTTTTGTCATTGGATAGCTAAGATCTTTCGGTACAAAGACCGTTTTGTACTTTTACGATTTTATTTAGGGGAATTTTAAAAAAGCTACTTTAGTCAAGTGAATTCCAATAGTACAAATTTATAAAAATATCTCGTCTACATTTTAATAGTTTTAAATGATTCTGTTGTCATAGGATAGCTAAGATCTTTCGGTACAAAGAACGTTTTGTACTTTTTCGACTTTGTTTACAGATGTTTTAAAGAGGCTACTTCAGTCAAGTAAAATCCATTGGTAGAAATTTATAAAAATATCTCTTCTACATTTTAATATTTTTAAATGATTTTTTTGTCATTGGATAGCTGAGAACTTTCGGTACAAGGACCGTTTTGTACTTTTTTTAAATTTTGTTTACAGGTGTTTTAAAGAGGCTACTTCAGCCAAGTGAATTCCAATGGTAGAAATTTATAAAAATATCTCGTCTACACTTTAATATTTTTAAATGATTCTTTTGTCATGGGATAGCTAAGATATTTCGGTACAAAGACCGTTTTGTACTTTTTAGACTTTCTTTAGGGGAATTTTAAAAAGCTACTTCAGTCAAATGAAATCCAATGGGAGAAATTTATAAAAATATCTCTTCTACATTTTAATATTTTTAAATGAATTTTTGTCATTGGATAGCTGAGATCTTTCGGTACAAAGATCGTTTTGTACTTTTTCGACTTTGTTTAGGGAAATTTTAAAAAATCTACTTCAGTCAAGTGAAATCCAGTGGTAGAATTTTATAAAAATATCTCTTCTGCATTTTAATATTTTTAAATTATTTTTTAGCATTCGATATCTCAGATCTATCGGTACAAAGACCGTTTACAGAACTTTTTCGACTTTGTTTAGGGGAATTTTAAAAAATCTACTTCAGTCAAGTGAAATCCAGTGGTAGGAATTTATAAAAATATCTCTTCTACATTTTAATATTTTAAAATTATTTTTTGGCATTCGATATCTCAGATCTTTCGGTACAAAGACCGTTTTGTACTTTTTTGACTTTGTTTAGGGGAACTTTAAAAAAGCTATTTCAGTCAAGTGAAATCCAATGGTAGAAATTTATAAAAATATCTCTTCTACATTTTAATATTTTTAAATGATTTTTTTGTCATGTTATAGCTCAGATCTTTCGGTACAAAGACCGTTTTGTACTTTTTCGACTTTGTTTAGGGGAATTTTAAAAAACTTCAGTCAAGTGAAATCCAATGGTAGGAATTTATAAAAATATGTCTTCTACATTTTAATATTTTAAAATGATTTTTATGTCATGGGATGGCTGAGATCTTTCTGTACAAAGACCGTTTTTTATATTTTCGACTTTCTCTAGGGGAATTTTAAAAAAGCTACTTCAGTCAAGTGAAATCCAATGCTAGAAATTTCTAAAAATATCTCTTCTATATTTTAATATTTTTAAATGATTTTTTTGTCATGTTATAGCTCAGATCTTTCGGTACAAAGACCGTTTTGTACTTTTTCGACTCTGTTTAGGGGAATTTTAAAAAAGCTACTTCAGTGAAGTGAAATCCAATGGTAGAAATTTATAAAAATATCTCTTCTACATTTTAATATTTGTAAATCATTATTTGGCATTCGATATCTCAGATCTTTTGGTACAAAGACCGTTTTGTATTTTTTTGATTTTGTTTACATTTGTTTTAAAGAGGTTACTTCAGTCAAATGAAATCCAATGGTAGAATTTATAAAAATATCTCTTCTACATTTTAATATTTTTAAATGTTTTTTTGTCATTGAATAGCTGAGATCTTTCGGTAAAAAGACCTTTTTGTTTACAGCTGTTTTAAAGAGGCTACTTCAGTCAACCGAAATCCTATAGTAAAATTTTATAAGTATGTCTTTTCGACATTTAAAGATTTTTAAATGATTTTTTGTCATGGGATAGCTGAGATCTTTAGGTACAAATACCGTTTTGTATTTTTTTATATTTTGTTTACAGGTATTTTAAAGAGGCTACATCAGTCAAGTGAAATCCAATGGTAGAAATTTATAAAAATATATCTTCTACATTTTAATATTTTGAAATGACTTTTTTTTTTTTTTTTTTTTTTTTTTTTGTCATTGGATAGCTTAGATCTTTCGGTACAAAGACCGTTTTGTACTTTTTCGACTTTGTTTAAGGGAATTTTAAAAAAGCTACTTCAGTCAAGTGAAATCCAATGGTAGGAATTTATAAAAATATCTCTTCTACATTTTAATATTTTTAAATGATTTTTTTGGCATTGGATAGCTGTGATCTTTCAGAACAAAGACTGTTTTGTACTTTTTTGTTTTTGTTTACAGGTGTTTTAAAGAAGCTACTTCATTCAAGCAAAATCCTATAGTAGAATTTTATAAATATGTCTTTTTACTTTTAAAGATTTTTAAATGATTTTTTGGCATTCGATGTCTCAGATCTTTCGGTACAAAGACCGTTTTGTACTTTTTTGACTTTGTTTAGGATAATTTTAAAAAAGCTACTTCAGTCAAGTGAAATCAAATGGTAGTAATAACAAAAAAAAAAAAAGAATATCTTCTACATTTTAATGTTTTTAAATGTTTTTTTTGGCATTGGATATCTCAGATCTTTCGGCACAAAGACCGTTTTGTACTTTTTTGACTTTGTTTAAGGGAATTTTAAAAAAGCTACTTCAGTCAAGTGAAATCCAATGAAAGAAATTTATAAAAGTATCTCTTCTATATTTTAATATTTTTAAAGAAACAGGAAACTTGTCAAAGAAACAGGATCACAGAACTATTATTGGCGCATTTATGAACTATTCGTATTTGCCTCAACTAGTCTGTTCACAAGTGCCCCACATAGCCATTAGAGTTAAATTGACAAATCATTGACATTTCTCAATTTTAGAAGAAATTTTTTATCGGAAATATTTTTGTTTTCATAGCATACGTTAAAACAGTAAAATTTAAATAAATGAATGAATAAATAAAGTTATTCGCTTAGCAATTTGTTACTGAGATTTTATTTTTGAGATCGATAAACAGACTGTAATTGACTACTAAAGAAAAATAAAATGTTAAAGAGCTTCAAGAAAGTTTTACCATATGTCTGCCGGGGCTGTCATTGCTAGTAATTAAAAAATAAATAAATAAATAAATAAAAATAATATTAATAGTAATAATTGTAAAAAAATTGCTTCATTTTATCACCTTAATTCCAAATTAGTACCTAATAAGAAAGAGAGAGAAAAAACTTTTAATCGCGGTTTCTATGCCTGTTTATTGAATTTAATGAAATATGATAATGACTTTATTTATATATGATTTTGCTCTAATAACTAACAGAATAAAATGTAAATATATTTATAAATAACCATTTAAATACGTAATCACAATTTGAACTTTCAATATTTTTATTAATTACATCAGTAGTTACATGGTACAAAGAAAAATAAATATCTTGTTTATGAACACTTTCAATGATATATACAATATGTTAAGCTAAACAAAGATAATACAAATTTTATTTACACAATTTGCGTCCACAAAGGCATATTTGCTACATTTTGGAAATCAGATTAGCGTATTTAATAATAATTCTGGTAATATCTATGAATTTACACTTTCTAAACATAAAAAATTTCTAAAAATTTACATTTTCTAAATATTAACAAATCTAAAGCATTATTAGACTTACGAACAGCACTTGAAATATCATTATCAAAATGTAAATATTTTAAAACATTTTAGTTTTCTTTAAAATTCTGAGAGTTTCAGTTTTCAATAGCTCTACTAAGTGTCCCCCCCCCCCCTTCAAATATTACTTCACATTTATTTTCTATTATGTAAACAAACACGAAATTACAAATTTTGCTATGTGCAAAGCATTTTTCGTATTTTGTCTCCATCTGAAATCTCCTTCGAAAACAGAGTAATAAATAAAAAGAATAAATTAAAAATCATTTTTATGTAGAATGCATTACTTATAGTACAAAATAAAATAATATATATATATATAGGGTAGATGTGCCATTTCAGTAACTTTATTTATTTTAGGTTATACAAGTTGTTAAAGATATATTATTTTCTGTCTTAAATATTTCATGATTCATTTCTGACAAAACTGCTCTGTACACAACAAAATACTTATAATATTAAATTTATAGAAGTAAATAGAAAGAGAAATGAAACTAGAGTAGTCTTTTAAAGAGGCTACTTCAGCCAAGTGAATTCCAATGGTAGAAATTTATAAAAATATCTCGTCTACATTTTAATATTTTTAAATGATTCTTTTCTCATGTGATAGCTAAGATCTTTCGGTACAAAGACCGTTTTGTACTTTTTAGACTTTTATTAGGGGAATTTTAAAAAAGCTACTTCTGTCAAGTGAAATCCAATGGTAGAAATTTATAAAAATATCTCTTCTACATTTTAATATTTTTAAATGATTGTTTTGTCATTGGACAACTAAGATCTTCCGGTACAAAGACCGTTTTGTACTTGTACGACTTTGTTTAGGGGAATTTTAAAAAAGCTACTTCAGTCAAGAGAATTCCAATAGTAGAAATTTATAAAAATATCTCGTCTACATTTTAATATTTTTGAATGATTCTGTTGTCATGGGATAGCTAAGATATTTCGGTACAAAGGCCGTTTTGTACTTTTTCGACTTTGTTTACAGGTGTTTAAAAGAGGCTACTTCAGTCAAGTGAAATCCATTGGTAGAAATTTATAAAAATATCTCGTATACATTTTAATATTTTTAAATGATTTTTTCTCATTTGATAGTTGAGATCTTTCTGTACGAAGAATGTTTTTACTTTTTTGATTTTGTTTACAGGTGTTTTAAAGAGGCTACTTCAGTCAAGTGAATTCCAATGGTAGAAATTTATAAAAATATCAGTTGTACATTTTAATATTTTTAAATGATTTTTTGTCATGGGATAGCGGAGTTCATTCGGTGCAAACACCGTTTTGTACTTTTTTGACTTTTATTAGGGGAATTTTAAAAAATTTACTTCCTACAAGTGAAATCCAATGGTAGAAATTTATAAAAATATCTCTTCTATATTTTAATATTTTAAATGATTTTTTGTCATTGGATAGCTAAGATCTTTCGGTACAAAGACCGTTTTGTACTTTTACGATTTTATTTAGGGGAATTTTAAAAAAGCTACTTTAGTCAAGTGAATTCCAATAGTACAAATTTATAAAAATATCTCGTCTACATTTTAATAGTTTTAAATGATTCTGTTGTCATAGGATAGCTAAGATCTTTCGGTACAAAGAACGTTTTGTACTTTTTCGACTTTGTTTACAGATGTTTTAAAGAGGCTACTTCAGTCAAGTAAAATCCATTGGTAGAAATTTATAAAAATATCTCTTCTACATTTTAATATTTTTAAATGATTTTTTTGTCATTGGATAGCTGAGAACTTTCGGTACAAGGACCGTTTTGTACTTTTTTTAAATTTTGTTTACAGGTGTTTTAAAGAGGCTACTTCAGCCAAGTGAATTCCAATGGTAGAAATTTATAAAAATATCTCGTCTACACTTTAATATTTTTAAATGATTCTTTTGTCATGGGATAGCTAAGATCTTTCGGTACAAAGACCGTTTTGTACTTTTTAGACTTTCTTTAGGGGAATTTTAAAAAAGCTACTTCTGTCAAGTGAAATCCAATGGTAGAAATTTATAAAAGTATCTCTTCTACATTTTAATATTTTTAAATGTTTTCATCTCATTTGATATTTGAGATCTTTCGGTACAAAGACCGTTTTGTACTTTTTCGACTTTGTTTATGAGAATTTTTAAAAAGCTACTTCAGTAATATGAAATCAAATGGTAGAAATTTATAAAATTCTTTCTTCTACATTTTAATATTTTTAAGGGATTTTTTGTCATTGGATAGCTGAGATGTTTCGGTACAAAGACCGTTTTTGCTTTTTTGATTTTGTTTACAGGTGTTTTAAAGAGGCTACTTCAGTCAAGTGAATTCCATTGGTAGAAATTTATAAAAATATCACTTGTACATTTTAATATTTTTAAATATTTTTTTGTCATGGGATAGCTGAGTTCTTTCGGTACAAACACCGTTTTGTACTTTTTAGACTTTTATTAGGGGAATTTTAAAAAAGCTACTTCTGTCAAGTGAAATCCAATGGTAGAAATTTATAAAAATATCTCTTCTACATTTTAATATTTTTAAAATATTTTTTGTCATGGGATAGCTGAGTTCTTTCGGTACAAAGACCGTTTTGTACTTTTTAGACTTTTATTAGGGGAATTTTAAAAAAGCTACTTCTGTCAAGTGAAATCCAATGGTAGAAATTTATAAAAATATCTCTTCTACATTTTAATATTTTTAATTGATTGTTTTGTCATTGGACAACTAAGATCTTCCGGTACAAAGACCGTTTTGTACTTGTACGACTTTGTTTAGGGGAATTTTAAAAAAGCTACTTCAGTCAAGAGAATTCCAATAGTAGAAATTTATAAAAATATCTCGTCTACATTTTAATATTTTTAAATGATTCTGTTGTCATTGGATAGCTGAGATCTTTCGGTACAAAGACCGTTTTGTACTTTTTTTTTAATTTTGTTTACAGGTGTTTTAAAGAGGCTACTTCAGCCAAGTGAATTCCAATGGTAGAAATTTATAAAAATATCTCGTCTACATTTTAATATTTTTAAATGATTCTTCTGTCATGGGATAGCTAAGATCTTTCGGTACAAAGACCATTCTGTACTTTTTAGACTTTTATTAGGGGAATTTTAAAAAAGCTACTTCAGTCAAGTGAAATCCAATGGTAGAAATTTATAAAAATTTCTCTTCTACATTTTAATATTTTTAAATGATTTTTTCTCATTTGATAGTTGAGATCTTTCGGTACAAAGACCGTTTTCTACTTTTTTCGATTTTGTTTACAAGTGTTTTAAAGAGGCTACTTCAGTCAAGTTAAATCCATTAGTAGAAATTTATTAAAATATCTCTTCTACATTTTAATATTTTTAAATGATTTTTTTGTCATTGGATAGCTAAGATCTTTCGTTACAAAGACCGTTTTGTACTTTTACGACATTATTTAGGGGAATTTTAAAAAAGCTACTTCAGTCAAGTGAATTACAATGGTAGAAATTTATAAAAATATCTCGTCTACATTTTAATATTTTTAAATGATTCTGTTGTCATGGGATAGCTAAGATCTGTCGGTACAAAGACCATTTTGTTATTTTTCGACTTTGTTTACAGGTGTTTTAAAGAGGCTACTTCAGTCAAGTGAATTCCAATGGTAGAAATTTATAAAAATATCTCGTCTACATTTTAATATATTTATATGATTCTTTTGTCATGGGATAGCAAAGATCTTTCAGTACAAAGACCGTTTTGTACTTTTTAGACTTTTATTAGTGGCATTTTAAAAAAGCTACTTCTGTCAAGTGAAATCCAATGGTAGAAATATATAAAAATATCTCTTCTACATTTTAATATTTTTAAATTATTTTTTGGCATTCGATATCTCAGATCTTTCGGTACAAAGTCCATTTATACTTTTTCGTCTTTGTTTAGGGGAATTTTAAAAAAGCTATTTCAGTCAAGTGAAATTCAATTGCATAAAATTATAAAAATATCTCTTCTACATTTTAATATTTTTAAATAATTTTTCTGTCATTGGATAGCTGAGATCTTTCAGTGTGAAAACCGTTTAGTACTTTTTTGGTGTTGTTTACAGGTGTTTAAAGAGGCTACTTCAGTCAAGCGAAATCCTGTAGTAGAAATTTATAAATGTATCTTTTCTACATTTAAATCTTTTTAAATGATTTTTTGGCATTGGATATCTGAGAGCTTGCGGTACAAAGACCGTTTTATATTTTTTCGAGTTTGCTATGGGGGTTTTAAAGGGGCTTACTTCAATCAAGCGAAATCCTATGAAGTTTTGAAGTTCATATAAATATATATTTTTCTCTTCTACATTTTAATATTTTTAAATGATTTTTTTAGCATTGAATGTTAGAAATTTATAAAGATATCTCGTCTACAAGTAAATATAAACTGATGATTACCTCAATCAAGTAAAATCCCATGGTAGAAATTTATAAAGATATCTTTAAGATCATTTAAAAGTCATTTCTATAGATCATTTTAATACTTGTAATTTTTGTTTCATTATATAACTGATATCTTTCTTTACAAAGAACGTTTTATATCTTTTCGACTTTGTCACGGGTATTTTATAATTACTTACTTCAATAGAGCTAAATCACATTTTAGAAATTTTTAAAGATATCTCGTTTGTATTTTAATTGTCTTTAAACTTTTTTTCGGGGGGGGGGGGCATTAGATTTCGGAGATTTCTCTGTACAAAGATCTTTTTACATTTTTTAGATTTTTTACGGGTATTTTAAAGTGTCTTACTTGAATAGAGAGAAATCCCATTATAGAAATTTATAAAGATATCTCGTCAACATTTTAATTTTTTAAATGATTTTTTTAGCATTGAATTTCTGAGATATTTCTGTACAAATACCTCTTTATATTTTTTTCGATTTTTTTACGGGTATTTTAAAGGTGTTTACTTCAATGAAGTGAAATCCTATGACAGAAATTTATAGAAATATCTCGTCTATATTTTAATAATTTTTTTTATATTGAACAGCTGAGATCTTTCTGTACAAAGACCGTATTACAATTTTTGATTTCGATACAGGTATTTTAAAGTGACTTACTTCAGTCAAGCGAAATCCCATTGTAGAAATTTATAAAAATATCTCGCCTACATTTAAAAAAATTATTTTTTTTTTCTTACATTGAATAGCCTTTACGATTTCATTTATTTTAAAGAGGCTACTGCAGTTAAACGAAACAATGTCTTCGCTTTAAAGCTAATGCTATGAAAGAAATTTATAAAAGTTTATGGTCTGTGTTTTAATAGTTTTAAGTATTTTTTTTTCTTACTTTGCCTAGTTGATATCGATTTGCACAAAGGCCATTTTCTATTTTTCGATTTATTTTACGGGTATTAAAAAAAAAAAAAAAAAAAAAAAAAAAAAAAAAAAAAAAAAAAAAAACTTTAATCAAGTTAAACAATTTACTAGCTTATAATAATTCTTTCGACGATAATCCAACGGTCGAAATTTATAAATAAATCTCGTCTGCATTTTAATATTTTTTTCCCCCTTTAATAGTTCAGAGCGATCTCTTCAAAGGCCTTTTTCTACTTTTTTAATTTTCTTTACAGGACAGTTTCATTTTCGGAACCGTTTTCAAAAGTGATATTATCCTCATATTTAAAATCTACAATCAGTATCGAAAAAAGTAAAAATCGGCCTCTATACTAACCATCGTCACCTATACTATGCAGAAAAAAAAATAATTAAAAATTGGAATGAAAATATGGCATCTTTATAAAAATCTTCCGTAGGTTTAGTATAATTGAGTTTGTCTTTTCGCGTGACTGAAAAAACCGTTATTCTAAAATTTAGATCAGTTAGACTATGACAGGCTTTGGAATATATACGTATTATTTAGTTAAAATAGTATAAGAACTTTAAAAATCATTCGTTTATCTTTCTGAAAGGGAAAAAGACAGGAAAGACAATTTATATACAATAAAGCATAAATGTATCATTTACGGATGTGAATTTTACCGCAACAGAATATATTTGCTAAAGTATTGTAAATTAGTCATAATTTTCGATAGAAGTGTCAAAATAAATATATTTCTATCTTTTAAATTAGTGTTATCCAATTTAATCATAAATTGCATAATAATTACTTTATATTTTAGAGTGGGTATACTGCAAACTTTTATTGATTAAAATAGAAATATTTATGAAATATTTATGAAAAGGAACATTTAAACTAATTCATTAAGAATTGTCTAAAAGAATGATACAAAAAAAAAAAAAAAAAAAAAAAAAGACATAGAAAAATTTAATACAAATGTATTTATTCGCGAATATATCTATTCATTTTTAATGTCAGAACCATTGTTATTTTCTTTCTGCCCTTTCTTCTTTTCCCTTTGTCGACTGCAGATGACAAAAAGTTAATTCTGTTATGTTTTATGAATTAACGAATATATCACTTTGATGTTGTACGCAATTAAAGAATCTTTTTTAGAAATTAAACTTCAAATATATGGAAGAAAAATAATAAAAATGGTAAATCTGTTTTTATTCGAAATCAATAATGCTTTTAAAGTACATTTGAGATTAGATGCCTAATTAAACAAACTTTTTGAAATCAACATGTATTTACATCATTTCTGAAATTCATTTCTGATCGAACTTCTTGCGTGAGATATCATGCATTCAGAAAAGGATGTTTTTATTTTTTCATCCTAAAGCAGCAAACAACATTTTACTAATAGCCACAGGCAAGATTTTACACCTTCGTCCCTGTAAGACTCCCTACAGGGTAAACCCATATCGTCTTTCACCCTAATTACTCTTAAGGCGTCTCCCTTTTAAAGGCGGAGTTAAACACCATTTTCGACTCTTTTAAATCAAAGTGCTTCAACTTTTTATACAAATAGCATAGATTAAATTTTTTTAAAAATCAAAATAAAAAACATTTTCTGAAAGCTAAATAATTAAACTCTGCATGCTGTTTTACCAAATTTTAAAATGTCAAACAGATTTTTCGTAATAAGACATTAAAGGTGAATTTTAAAGACTATAAAATAACGCACTTGTATCGCCTTAAAATTCAAAAAAGAAATAAAATTTCAGAATGACGTGCATACTTTAAACCTACAGGTTTGCAAAACAACAAAAATTATTAAATTTGAGCAAAATGCAAAGGAATGAAAGCGATAAATTTCTTCCATTGAAATAACATTAGCCGTTCTATCTCGGAGCGTTACTGATGTAGGGCCTTAACAGAATAATAGGGTTTAAATATTATCTCTTCTTCTGTTAATACATTAATATCTGAAGATATTAATGTCACTGAGAATCGGAGAAATGAGAATACTATAGAAATAAATTTCCTTTCTTATAAGTACAAAAAGTGTTTTTTTAACCGATGCTTTCTTCCTCCCCCCCCCCCAAGTTTATTTTTAACAAAGACATCACCGTATTTAGTCTACATTTTAGTTTTGTTCCTTTCTTTTTATATGCCTCACCAGTGGCTGAGAGGTTTTGCTCTCAAGACTGGCAGAAGAGAGATGTTATGTTCGAACAAAATCGTGCCCGTCGGCCTAACCGTTCGGAGTTTTCGTGGCTTACTTTGAACCTTGCGTAAATATGGGACAAAACTGACATATTTTCTCTGAAACAGAACCAGGAAATTCCACGCTCTGTTTCTCTTGTTGCAGAGTCAGGATTGATTGATTTTTTTTTAAGATACTTATTTTTACAAATTAAAACCCACCAAATTAATTTACAATATGTTGCTCAAACAACACCATCTTCAATTACTCTAATTCAAAATACACATTAATTTAGCTATAAATTATTTTAAGTAAGTCTAATTCTTCATTTAAATCACAACAAGTATTTATAAAGCTTATAAATCTATTTTATGATTCCCAAAATCAACATAAAAATCATGAATCTATATCAATAAATTTCAAAGTCATTAAATGACTAATAAATTATCAGTTAGATTCCAAAAAACTCATAAAAATAAATAAAGCTATATTAAAAAACCTTCAAAAAATTATTAGATCTTTTGTATTGATCAATCAATCAATCTTATAATATATGTTTCATAATATGAACAATAAAAATACTGTTTTTTCATTCAATAAGTTATTATTATAATTAGTTTATAGTTAGTAAAATATTTGCGTATACATATTGAATTTTAATAAAAATAGAAAACTATTGAATATGAATTTAAAACTTCTCATTTTAAAGATAACGTATGCGCAGAAATAAATATTTTTCTAAATTGGATATTCTTTTTTCAGTTATTCATTTTCTTTTAACCGTCAGAATTATCATTGACTTTTAAACAAGCTTTGAATTAAAACTCTCATTAAATTAAAATTTATTCCCCGCTACTCAAACGTTATAATTTTCCCTGAAAAGTATAAATGAAAAATCCTTTAGCTGAATCTTTAGTGATAAACCAGGTTTTATGGGTATTTCAACATTTACTGCATTCCTAGGTGCAATAAGTTTCATTGATACAGATTACAAACCCCTTTTCTCACTTCAAATACAAAGGGATAGAAATGAAGCTCACATTTTTATTCTAAAGGTCTTGTCAAAATTACAATACAAGTTTACATTCTTGTAACTGAAACTAAATCCCTATTGCTATGCAAACATAATGATTTCTAGTTTGCTTCTGTTGTGCACATTCGACCACCCCTACAGACAATAGATAAGAATTTATCTGTTATATTACGCACAGAGACCTGAACCTTATCTAAAAAAGCAGAATAATGGAAAAATTCCTCTTCTCTTCCTCTTTATTTTATTACTGTAAAAGCTCTGCATGTAATCCCCCCCTTCCTTTCCTACATCACCAAAGTCTTTTCTTGATTAATGTCAAATACATAAAACATCTTTACTTATACATAAATTAGCAATGAAACAAGTTGCAAGAATCTATAAATTGTATTTCTTTAATACCCCCCCCCCCTTGTACAAATCTCGACTTCTTTATTGTAGAGATAAAACTTCTTAAAAGTCTGCACCCCTTCCGCCCCCCTCTACGCTTTAAAAAACTGCATCCTTTCCAATTAAGTTATTATGAGCACTTTTTTCCGGGGCGGTTTGTTTCTGGGACGCTTTTTACCGGAGCGATTTTTTCCGGGCTGATTTTTTCTCAGGCGATTTTTTTTTTGCCTGCCGAATTTTTTACAGTGTAAAGATTACAAGTTGGATTAGAAGTTAGATCTAAGTTTATATTGCATGCTTTAAGATTACAAATTACATCTAAGTTGAGATATCGATTTTTAATATATTTTAATTATATATTTAATATATTTTTAGTAGTATTTTAAACTAAAAAGTAAAAATTTTATAATTTTTTACAGTTAAAAACAACTATTTTTTTTTACAGATGTTGCACTGTAACATTTTGCATAAACGAGATTCATTTACTATATAGTTTATTTTACAAATGTAGTACTACATGCTGGACTCGAAAAATGATTAGCATTGGAAATCTGACTAACTATAAACACCGGGCACACTTGCACCTACGGATAAATGCATATCTATATAATTTTACTTACTTTGAAGTTTGCACTCATGGATTGTAAATGCTGATTTTAATGCCACAATAGACAAACTTTTTTTTTTTTTTTTCCCTTTTAGGGGAAGGGGTTGGGTTGGATTAGTTTTAATTATTTGTGTGCCTAATAATTTTTGTAAAGCTTTGTTATTATTTTTTATTAACCTCACTGTTTATGTTAAAAGTTTTTGACAAAAAATTCATAAAAATACACCGTTATTCATCTAGCATCTCTAGAATACCATTGTTTATAAATGCAATTTGCATCCCACACAAGCACCTAAGTATAAATGTGTGTAAGTGTAATGTTTGGTGTCATGGGAAGAGAGAAATGCACCCATGGAGGTTGTTAAGGTTATTTCGAAATCCAAACTCGCTCTCATATGATGGAGTTTTTAAACATTTTTGTTCTATACGGATAAAAACGGCAGATCATTTTATTCGAAAACTTTCAAATCGAACTTTTTTTTTTTGGAGGGGGGGGGGGGGGCCGAACATATAAAATATCTTTTTGAAAATATCGCAAAAGTCACCGATTTGAACAGAAGTTCCTGACTTGGCCACCCGAGAAAAGAAAAAAACTGTCGTCATGGAAAAACAAGTGGTTATAACTCGATGTATATTCAATCGATCAATAATTGATAAAATATTTTTGATTTTAAATCACTTCGGTAATCCTTTCTTCCTGTATTACAACTTTACGTTAAAGTGATTCAGTACATTTGCCAGAATTCATATTGCTAAGTAAGGTTTCTTCTTTTTTTTCTTCTTCTTCTTTTTTCAGAACCATCTTAAACTCACTGTAAATTTAAAATGATTTGTGATCATTGTTGAATAAAAACATTTTTCTCTCGGATGTAACTTTGCAGGTCCGAGGGCGGGCAATATGGAATTCTGGATAGTGTGTGTTTGGGAGAGGGAGTACAAAACTAAATTTAAAATTTTTATTTTAACATATCGATGCTTCAGTTGTAAAGAAGGAAAATCTTCACAAAAAATGAAAAAAAAAAAAATATGAAAATCTAAATATTAGCTCTAAAAGTTATCCGCAAACAATATAGTTCTCTTGAAGAAAAGAACTAAGTAAAAAAAACGTAGCTGTTTGAATAGAATCACTTCAGTTGAAAAACCTGGAGGCTACTATAAACCATTCCGTCACTGTCATCAAACAAAGCAATCGCGGACTATAACGACGAATCCCGAATGCCGGGTAGAAAAGTATCTCTTTCTTCTACCTTCCATTCTTATTTCTACGTCAACATGCCACCTCAGACAGAGCTGGAACGGGCCAGATTAGTTTTTAAAGGTTTAAACATATCGCTCAGAAATTAGATAAATATATGAACTACCCCACTGGTCGGGCACATGTGAACAATTTTTGAATTTATAACATGATAAAAAATTTAAGAACTATTCAGGTGTTTAAAAGAAGAATCTATCATGTGTAAAAAAAAGAATCTAGGAAAAAAAGTGACCGGAAAAAAAGTTATCGGAAAAAAGTGACCTAAATTACAAAAGCGGAAAAAAATGACACTGAAAAAAAGTGACAAGGAAAAAAAGTGACACGGAAAAAAAGGGACACGGAAAAAAGTGACAAGGATTGATTTTGGGGAATTATTATTGATTTTGGGGATTCATTAGTTAAGTATGAAAGGGGGATGGGGGGGGGGCTCATAATTTAGGTAAATGGGTTTTTCATGCTGAATTAACTGTTTTGGTTCAATTTTTGGATATACGTTCATACTGAAAAGACGCCTTGCCTGATTAGTTTTGGGAAGGGACGATTACCCCCCCCCATCCGTCCTCAGTTAGATGAATGGGTTTTTATGCAGAATTATCCAACGTGTGTCAAATTTGAATATACAGGGCCTGACTAAGGCAGGGGCATGCGGGGCAATTGCCCCGGGCCCCCGGTTTGAGGGGGGCCCCCAAGGAGAGAAAAGTTTATTGTTAAAAGAGGGCCAAATGATATAAAATAGCAAAATATTACCAAAATTCTTTTTTTTCAATTTAAAGGGGTCTTTTTTCTCCTACCCTCTTTGCTTTCCTGCCCCACGTTCCCTTAAAGTAATAGTTACATAATAAGAAAATTAATAGTTAAAATTATTTATCATCTGTTATTATGTATAAAGATGTGAAATATAAATACTGAAATCAGTACTTGGTACAAAATTTATGCATACATACAATAGGTTTGAATTTTAACTTTAGTCACTTGAGTATAATTCACAAACATTTTTAAGATAGAAGGGGGCCACTCTAATAATGTTTGCCCCAGGGTCCCCCATTGTCTAAGTCGGGCCCTGTGAATATAGGTTCTTTTCGATAAGGCTTATATATAGTATATAATGCATGAAGAGTTTTAATGGTTATATATAGAGGGAGAACGGGGGATAACCTTTCTTAAATTAAATTAATAACTTTTTACACATAATTATCCGATTTGCTTAGAATTTTGGATTCATTATAAGACGTATCTCTGATAAGTTATGGGGTTCTTCTGCTTATTATAAAGGGTGGGGGGCGAGCAATTATCTCCCCCTTAAACTAGATAAATAGGTTTTTTATGCAGAATTACCCCATGTATTTCAAATTTTAAATATAGGTTCTTACTGATAAGGTGGATCCCTGAATAGTTTTAAGGATTTGATATCTAAGAATTGAAGGGGAATAGAATGTAACCTACCTTAAATTAAATTACTTTTTACGCAGAATTATAGGATTTGCTACAATTTTGGATTATAGATTCATTATGATAAGGCGTATCCCTGATTACATATGGGGTTATTTTTCTAATTAAAAATTAAAGCGGGTGATTTTCCGATCCCCTTAAATTATATATATTGTTTTTTATGTTCACTTATCCGATATATTTCATATTTTGGATATATGTTTTTTCTCATAAAATTAGTCCCAGAATAATTTTAAGAGTTTAATGGCTATAAGTATACTGTCAGGTTCTGAGACCGCATCTTCTAAAGATTGGAATTTCCGTTATTTCTCTATCTTAATCTCTTTCATATTATACCGGCTGTGTACTAGAATTTTCAACGTGACATTCTTTCTTTGTTGAAGGGAGAATTGACAG
Organism: Maratus speculifer; assembly: GCA_964019185.1. Taxonomy (NCBI): domain Eukaryota; kingdom Metazoa; phylum Arthropoda; class Arachnida; order Araneae; family Salticidae; genus Maratus; species Maratus speculifer. The sequence goes on along the minus strand of OZ025292.1, from coordinate 111,154,241 downwards.
GTAATCCTCTACAGGTGGTGAGTGAGAAAGAGGAGATTGCGGAGAGGCGTGTTCATCCGTCAGTGAGGTATGTGGATGATGAGCTGACAAGCAACATGTCACTAATCAAGAAAGGAATGTAGAATGTGTCCGATGGATAAGCCCCAAAGGGGGTTGACATTGGGGAAACACCGTGATTTGAGAAGAGCAAGTCTTATCTCAGATTAGTTCAGTTCGTATCTGGGTTCATACCTAGAGAGTAGTGTAAGACAGAGGTCCTGATAGGGTGTGCTCTGCGTTGTAGAGCGGAGGCAGTGCGTATCTCGAAAGCAAGGGACACAGACGTCCTGGTGTTTAGTGCTCTGGGCCGAGAAGTGCAGGCCGAGTATCCATGTGTTGGGAGATTCGAAAGTGATCTCCGATAAAGTTAATCTAACGTGCATTGAGTGTGAGGTGGAAGGTGTAATTCGAATAGTACACAGCCAACCTTTACTGTATTTAATTTAATGTTGAACCGGATCACCTATATCCGAGTTGTAATTGTATATAATGGTAAATAGCGTATTTAGTGTGTACATATATTCTAAATAAACTGTTAATTCAGTTAATTGACAGCGTCAGTGTTCATTTACACAATCCTCACAGTGGGTGACCGATATCACCTAGTAATATCGGTGGTGGCAGCTATAACTACCACGGACATTTCTTCAAAGTTGTGCGGGCTGAGAGGAACGTCCGACATATACAGTGGGGGAACGGAGGATAACCCCCCTTAAATTAATAAATGGCTTTTTACGCAGAATTATCTTATTTGATTCAAACTTTGAATGTGCGTTCATTATGATAAGGCGAACTCCTGATTATTTGTGGGTTATCCCCCGTTCATCCCTCTATACTTAGCCATTAAACCCTTAAAACTATTCAGGGATTCACTTTATCAGGTAAAACCTATATCCAAAAGTTGAAATACGTTGGATAATATGTGAAAAAAAAATCTTATTTAAAGAGTGGGGGATTAATCGCCCACTTTCCCTTATTTAATTAGCAAAAGAACCCCATAATTAATCAGAGATACGCCTTCTTTTAATGAATATACATCGAAAATTTGAAGCAAATCGGATAATTCTGCGCAAAAAGCCATTTATTTAATTTAAGGGTGTATTTCGATTCAAACTGCCTATTTTCCGATTTATTTTTAACTTCATTTTTACTCTCATATGCATCAAACTGGCAAATTGTCTTATTTAGAAAGTACACAAGGTGCCGTAATTGTCAATTCTTTGATAAATGCAGAAAATATTGCGAAAAAAGCAATCAAAAACGGCATTTTGAACAGATTTTCCGCTGGTGGGAGATCTGTGAACGAAAAAAAAGGGTCATACTGAGAAGATAATTGTTTATAAATCAAATTCTAATGAATTGAGCGTAAAAATACAGCACATGGCACCTTGTACATCTCTTCAAAAATATCCTCAGCAAGTTTCATGTTTCTACTTTTGAAAATGTGTCTGAAATAGTATCAGAAAATTTCGAGCTGTTGAAGGTGGAAAAGCGTTTTTTTTTAATACACCCTAAAGGGGATTTATCCCCCGTTCTCCCTCTATACATAGCCATTAAACGCTTAAAACTATTCAGGAATTTACTTTATGAGAAAGATCCTACATCCAAAATTTGAAATAAATCGGATAAGTGTGCATAATTTTTTAAAATCTAATTTGAGGCCGGGGGTAGTAATCACCCGCCCCCTTTTTAATTAGCAAAAGAACCCCATAAATAATCAGAAATACGTCTTATCATAATTAACCCATGTCCAAAATTCGAAGCAAATCGGATAATTATCCGTAAAAAGCCATTAATTTAAGAAAGGTTATCCCCCGTTCCCCTTCTATACTTAACCATTTAACTCCTAAAACTCTTCAGGCACTTTATACTATATATAAGCCTTATCGAAAAGAACCGATATGCAAATTTGACACAAGTTGGATAATTCTGCATAAAAACCCATTCATCTAATTGAGGACGGATGGGGGGGGGGGTAATCGTCCCTTCCCAAAACTAATCAGGCAAGCGTCTTTTCAGTATGAACGTATATCCAAAAATTGAACCAAAATAGTTAATTCAGCATGAAAAACCCATTTACCTAAATTATGAGCCCCCCCCCCCCCCAATCCCCCTTTCATACTTATCCAATGAATTCCCAAAATCAGTAATAAATCCCCAAAACCAATCCTTGTCACTTTTTTTCCGTGTCACTTTTTTCCGCTTTTGTAGTTTAGGTCACTTTTTTCCGATAACTTTTTTTCCGGTCACTTTTTTCCGTTTACCTAAAAAAAAGTTCTGTTTACTATATTGAGTAGTTTTGTTATAATTATATAATTATAACAAAATATATAGTTATATAATTTGTTTAAAGAAATTAAGTCAGTTAAGAAAAAATATATTTATGTAAACTGTTTACATGTCCCCCTGTCTTTCCTGAGTTATGGACACAATCCCCTCGGACAAAATCCCCACGGACAAAATCTCCTCGGACAAAATTCCATCCGGACAAAATAATCTCTTTGCTGAATAAAGGCTCTATTTTGAGCAAGTTTCTTTTACAAAAAGGACCTCCAAACATTTAAAAAATATTAAGCTTAGTTGAAAAATGAAAGTGAAAATTGGAAGTTATAACATACGTGATAAATATTTTATATTTTTTAAAATATGCATGTACATTTTAAAGTCTGAAATAAAATACTATAGTCTTTTATACTAAATATGAAACATTAGGCAGACTTGAATACATTTAAAAAGCACTTAATTTTTAAAATTGATTATTTTTTTAATTGGTATTTTTAACTGATCATTTTATTTATTTATTTTTTCATTTGGTTGCTTTTTAAATGTATTAAAGTCTGTCTAATGTTTCATATTTAGTTTAAAATTTAGACCTCGTTTCTACAAGTATTAAAATTTTAAAAATTATATGGGGTTTTCTTTTCAAAAATATAATGATTGTTTTAACTTGTCCTCCTTTCATTCACCGAGGAGAGGGAATATAAATCTATAACAGCCTTTCTGGCAAAATTTTAGGAAAAGCAGACTTTTAGTAAATAACATCACCTGAGAATGATTTTTAATTTATTTCGGCATTTTTGGTACTCTGTGGAGAGAAGGGGGGGGGGGAAGGAAAATATACTTCTGAGTTTGGGGAAGCGGTGGGAAGGGGGGGGCAAGGATTATTCGGGATGAATGATAGAATTTTTTCTGAATAATGTTGCTTCATACCTATAATATGTATGAATAAATTGGTATACGGAAAAAAGTGACAGGAAAAAGGTTACTGGAAAATAAGTGATGCGGAAAAGAAGTTACCGGAAAATAAGTGACAAGGAATTTGTTTTGGGATTCATTGGGTGAGTCGGGATTCAGTGATCGGGGGAGGCTCTTAATTTAGGTAAATGAAGTTTTTCATGCTGAATTAATCGTTTTAGTTCAATTTTTGGGTATACGTTTATAATGAAAAGACACTTGCCTGATTAGTTTTGCAAACGGACGATTATTTTCCATTGCCAAACCGCTCTTAATTAGATAAATGAGTTTTTATTCAGAATTATCAAGTGTGTCAAATTTTGGATATAGGTTCTTTCTGATAAAACTTATATAATTCCTTGCTTATATCAATCCTTATATATTGGCTTAAATAATGCTTTCTGAAATATCTGAAGAGTTTGGGATGTTTAATGGTTAAGTATAGAGGGAAAAGGGGGGGATAGTCTCTCTTAAATTAAATTAATAGCTTTTTACGCAGAATTATCCGATTTGCTTGGCATTTTGGACATATGTTCATTATGATAAGACGTATCTCTGATTAGTTATGGGGTCCCTTTGCTTGTTATAAAGGGGGGACGGGCAATTGTCTCCCTCTCAAATTAAATAAATCGGTATTTTATGCAGAATTATCCGATGTATTTCAAACTTTAAATATAGATTCTTTCAGATAAGGTGAATCCCTGAATAGCTTTAAGGGTTTAATGACTAAGTATAAGGGGAGGGGGCGTAAAACCTCTCTTAAATTAAATAAATGTTTTTCTTTTTTTACGAAGAATTAACCGATTTGCTTGGAAATCTGGTCATAGGTTCATTTTGATAAGGCGTATCCTGATAAGTTATGGGAATATTTTGCTAATTAAAAAGGGAGGGGGGAATAGGCAATTATTCTCTCCTCTTAAACTAGATAATTTTTTAAGCACAATTACCCGATGTATTTCTAATTTTGGACGCAGGTTCTTTCTGATGAAGTTAATTTCTGAATAGTTTTAAGGGTTTAATGGCTAAATATAGAGGGGGGATGGGGGATAATTCCTCCTTAAATTAAATAAATAGTTTTTTTACGCAGAATTATCCGATTTGCTTTTAATCTTGGTAATAGGTACATTATAATAAGACGAATCTATATATTGAATATAAATTCTTTTAATAATATTTATAATTTAATTTTTTTTTTTATAATTTTAACTATATAAAAAATAAATGTTATATTATAAGCATTATTATTTTTAAGTTATATATCAATGTTTTATTTTATACTTTTACATTTTCACAATATATATATAATGTAATAAAAAGTAAAAATAGTAATCATAATAATAACTCATAATAGTAATTATAATTGATAACTAATAAAAATTAAATGTAAATAAATAAAAAATAAATATACAAATAAATATAATGAAATGTTAAAAGTTATTAATAATAACTCATAATATTAATAACAATTAATATAAATTAAATATAAATAAAATTAAAAATAAATGTGTCAATAAACATAATTAGATATTAAAAATTTTACTCATTACAAGAAACCTATTTAAAAAATGATAATAATTCTATTAATTCTAGTAAATCAATTAAAATGAATGCATAAATAAATATAAAAAATTAATTTCATGAACAAGAATTCATTTAAAAATTGATAATATTTAATAACTCATAATAAATCAATTCTTACATGTGCATAAAGTGAAATTAAATATATTCAAAATTAGTTTCAATAACATGAATTGAATATTTAATGAAATCAATAATTAATTAATTAATATTTTATTAAATGATAATATTTAACTAAATAATAGGAAATTAATAAAAATTATATAAATAAATAGAATTAAATATTAAAAATTATATTCATTTACAAAAATTTGTTAAAAAAAATAATATTTATTATTCACAATTATTGATACAATTCTCATGTAATGACACTATTGTAATGATACGTAGCGAGTCTGATGGAGGTACATGACAATAATGTCAGTAATGGGGTATAATAAAATATTATCATTTTTAAAATAAATATTTGATAATCAGTATAATTTTCTATATTTTATTATAATTAGTTTACTAATTTAATTTTAATTTTATTTATATTTAATTTTCTATTTAATTTATATTTATGTACTACCAATTCATTCTTAATTTATTATAAAATATTTATTTAATAATAATTATTATAATATATTAATATATTGTATTATATATATTGTAATATGAAATATTATTATTATTCATTAAACCTTTAAAACTATTCAGGGATTCATTTTACGTGAAAGAACTTCTATCCAAAATTTGACAAACATCGGGTAATTGTGCATAAAAAACAATTTATAAAATTTAAAGAGAGAGTAGTAATTGTTCGTCCCCTCTTTTTAATTAACAAAAGAACCCCATAACTAATCAGGGATACGCCTTGTTATAATAAGACTACATCCAAAATTTGAAGCAAGTTAGATCATTCTGCGTAAAAGAGCCATGTATTTAATTTAAGGAGGTTATCTCCCGCCCCCCCCCCCTTTATGATTATCCGTTATACCCTTAAAACTTTTCTGAGATCCACTTTATGAGAAAGGACCTGCGTCCAAAATTGATCGTCCGTTTGCAAAACTAAAGGGTAATTGTCCGTTTGGAAAACCCTTAGAAAGACCCCCAAGGAGGGCACCCCACCCCTTAGGGCCTATATCCCACAGCGTAGATAATCGGCCGACATACATACAACCAACCAACCGTTTGGAAAACTAATCAGACAAGCGTCTTTTCATTATGAACGTATACCCCAATATTGAACTAAAATGATTAATTCAGCATGAAAAACTCGTTTACGGAAATTAAGAGCCTCCCCCGATCGCTGAATCCCGACTACCCAATGGATCCCGAAAATCAATTCCTTGTCACTTTTTTTTCGGTAACTTTATTTCCGTGTCACTGTTTTCTGGTAACTTTTTTCCGCATCACTTTTTTCCGCTTTTGTAATTTAGGTCACTTTTTTCCGGTAACTTTTTTCCGAGTCACTTTTTTCCAAGATTCGCATAAATTATGCACCCAATACTAATCACATCTATATACAGAAAATAAATAAATAAATAAAAAATGGCCACAACTTCAAATGGCACTGGAATTGTAAAAGTTAATCGTATATTGAAAAAAATATTTTGTCCAACCTCAACAGCTTGAAGTTTTCTTCTACATTTCCAGACTCATTTTTAAAAGTAAAAACATAAAACTTCCTGAAGGGTTTTTATAAGAGATGTATGAGAGACCGTGTAGTTTCATTTTTCGTTCCGTTCATTAGAATTTGATTTATAAATAAATGTTTTTCCAGTATGACATTTTTTTTCTCCAGCTTCGGAAAATTCTGTTCATAGCGCCAACTTTGACAGCATTTTTTTGCAATATTTTCCACATTTATGAAAAAATTGACAAGAACGTTAGATTGTATAGTCTCTAAAGAAGGAAATTTGCCAATACCGACACTATTGTCATGTACTGGCACTATTGTAATGATATGTAGCGAGTTTGATGGAGGTACATGTCAATATTGCCAATCTATTATATTATTATTTATTTATAATTATATATATAATATTATTGTTAGTCATTAAACCATTAAAACTATTCAGGGATTCAACTTATCAGAAAGAACCTATATTTAAAATTTGAAATACATCAGAAAATTCTGTATAAAAACCGATTTATCTAATTTGAGGGGGGGGGGGGATAATCGCCCGATCATAATTAGCAAAAAAAAACCTCATATCTAATCAGAGATATGCTTTACCATAATGAATCTATATCCAAAATTTCAAGCAAATCGGATAATTTTGTGAAAAAAAACATTTATTTAATTTAAGACAGGTTATTTCTCGTTCTATATTTAACCTCTAAACTCTCAAAAGTCACCAGGCATTATAGATTATATATAAGTCTTATCAGAAAGAACGTATATCCAAAATTTGACACATTTTGCATAATTCTGAATAAAACTCATTTATCTAATTTAGAGTGGATGAGGATGTGATGTAGAATCACATATAGTTTTCACATATAGTTATATTCACATATAGAAGAATTTCAGAAAAAAAAAAAAACTGATAAAGTAGCCTTTGAAACCCGAAATCCCGGCGTGGCATCTCAAGAAAGGGGAAGCATAACCTGTCATATCATTACAGACTAACTTCTAACTCGATAAGAAATATATTTATCGAAAAATTGCTAATTTTATTAAATTCCAAATCTATTAATTAATCAGGCCTGCCAATTTTATGCCTTTATGTTTAAAAAGAAAGCTTCTATTTGTTGACCAGAGAATTTGAAAACCCGCCTTAATGCAATCAGTTTTCAAACTTTACATTTCTTTAAGACGAACACTACTTTATAATGTAAAATTTTTTAAACTAAAATCCGATTTCATTTTTAGAAAATATGTCAAGCGTCTTTTCAGTATGAACGTGTATCTAAAAATTTGAAAAATACAGTTAATTTAGCATGAAAAATCTATTTATTTGAATAAAGAGCTTCACCTTGATCAATGAATCCCAATTTAACCAACGAATCAGCAAAATTAATTCCTTTGTCATTTTTATTCCAGTAACTTTTTTCGTGTCCCCTTTTTTCCGGTAACATATTTTTCGTGTCATAATTTCATATTATAAATTGAAATATCTCGATAAAATAACGGGAGTAAATTGTTATATTAAAAGCCAAATTACTGCAAAAATGCGAGCAAAATGTTTTGGCATTTTAGAAATTTTGATACTCGAAAGCGGGATAAGGGGGGGGGGGAGGGCTAAGTTATCATTTACCCCTTTAATACAAATTGAAATATGTCGATAAAATAACGGAAACAATTTCTAATATTAGAGAGTAAATTAGAGCTGACTGAGAGGTAAATTTCGGTACCTTTGAAATTTCCACATTTGGAGAGGTGGGGCTGAATTAACGCTTGCCCCCTTAATATAAAATGAAATACCCCTATAAAAAAATCGGAGAAATTGTATTTTTAGCAAGCAAATTAGAGTTAATCGAGAGTTTAATTTTGGCACATTTGAAATTTTGATACTAGAAAATGGTAATAATTGGTTTTAATAAGTAGAAAGTGGAGAAGAAGGGATGAATTAACGCTTTCTCCCTTAACGTAAATTGAAATATCTCGATGAAATACCGGGCACAAATTCTAATATAGAAATCAAATTAGTTCTCAAGCAGAGCTACATTTTGGCACCTTTGAAATATCTACACTTGAAAGTGGGGGGGGTTAATGCTTTCCCCCTTAATCTAAATCGAAATATCTTGATAAAAAAACCGGAGAAAATTCTAATATTAGAGAGCAAATTAGAGTTAATAGAGAACTATATTTTGGCACCTTTTAAACTTTTATACCTGAAAATAGGGGAGGGGGGGGGTCGGGAACTGAGTTAACGCTTGGCCCCTCAATTTAAGCTGTTAATACACGTTTTTGCTATTCTAATAACAATACCTATACTTTTAAAATATCATTATTTTACAGTCAACATATCAATTAAAGAATAATACACATTACATTTCGAAGGGGAAGGGAAGGATGCAGTATTATTAAAAATATCTTGTATTTAAAAAAATCTAATATTTTATAGAAATCGAGTCGAGTCGGGTCGGGCTGTGCTTTTAAATTTTAGACTGAGCCCGACCGGAAAATTTCAGCTGGTACAGACCTTTATTGCTAATGCAGATTTCTAATCACTACTGCTGTAACTTAAAAGAACACACAAATAATTTTTTCCCCTCTTCTGTATATGTACTATTTATAGTTGCCAGATTTTAGTGAATCACCATGTAAGTCAATAGACATTTGATGAGAACAGAGAAATTTAATAAATGTAAGCTTTATGAGATGAAAAACCTCTCTTCTTTGTATTCTTTCATTGTTGTGAGCGGTCAGGAAAAATCACAGTTAAAAACCAGTATTTTGTTAAAGAGAAACTCGCCTTCTTTAATCCCTTTATATTATTCAAAACATTTGCTCTATGAAAATACCAAAAGTATCTTTTTTTTTTTTTTTTTTTTTTTTTTTTTTTTTTTTTTTGACCGTTTTTTCTCTCACCCTCGCCACCTGCTCATTATTTTGGAAAGGCTGGCTGGTTGTTCCGGTTTGATCATTTACAACAAAGCACCACAACCTTTCTATATGTACTTTCCGGTAGGCGGAAAAAAGCGCAGAGAAAAAAGCGTCCCGGAAAAAAGCGTCCTCGGAAAAAAGCGCCCCGGAAAAAAGCGTCCCTTTTTACAAATCACATATTTAAATAAGTCTGATAATAGTACACATGGTTAATCTTAGAATATAAACACTAGATTGAGACGGTTTTATGAAATTTGAGCGTCATTGCTCTCTCGGGACTGAGACGGGCAAAGGTGAGGGGGGGGGGCTTTAAAAGTTATCTCAAAACATGTTACTCCCTCAATGAAAAAAAAATTGTAGGATACGAAAAATAAGATAATAAACACTAGGTACTCCTTTGTTCTTCTGTGCTGTGGTGGTGATTGGGAGGGGAGAGCGCGATTCTCTACAAACTCTGAATCTATCTCTTACATTATTTTTTTACTAGCTGTTCTGCCCGGCGTTGCCCGGGTTCATAAAAAAAAAACTTTAAAAATCATAATAAAAACCTCTAAAAATTTAAAAAATGCTGCACGAATTTCGTCTAAACTTCGTTGAAAAGAGATGGGATAGAAAACTGAAGTTGGATTATTTTTACTAATGTGGAAAAATCTTACAAATCGCAAAAAACATTAAAAATCTGATAAAAATATAAAACAAAATTCAAAAATTGTGTTTCAAAATTCGATTAAACTTTGAAGAAAAGAGATCAGAATTTAATAAATTCGGCCAAACATTGAACCTCATGACCTCATTGAACCCTCATGAACATTGAACCTCAAAACATTGAACAAGAAACGTAAACATCGCTTTAAAAATGGCAAAATTTTCAAAAATCACGGAACTCAAAATTTACTCTACTTGGATAAATGTTTTGAATCTAATTAATTGATAATGTAAAAAGCATTGAAATACGAAAAAAAACTGCTAAAAAATCGCAATAAAAATCTTTAATCGCACAGGAGAAAATTTATCATATTAGCGAAGAAATTAAAAACCGAATTCCTTTTCCGTATCTGAAAAAAATCGCCATAAACTCAAAAAAAAAAAAAAAAAAAAAGCATACTGCATTAAAAATTGCTGTAGATCAAATTAAGAGAGCAAAACAATTACCGTAAAGTATAAAAGTTTGAAAGCAAACTCTTATTAGTCTAGAAATTTAAAATCCAATTCCTTTGAAAAATGTAAAAAAAAAAAAAAAAAAAAAAAAAAAAAAAAAAAAAAAAAAAAAAAAAAAAAAAGACTGAGAAAGCCCAAAAATTGCATTGAAAATTGTAATGAAAGTCGTAAAACATTAAAAAATCCCTAGGGTAAAAATTATCTGTTATAATATAAAATATTGTAATCAAGAAATTAACCATATTAAACAAAAAGTTTGAAATCGATTTCCGGATGTCAAAAAATCGCCACGGAACTTGAAGAATGGCTAAAAATTACATTGAAAATTGCATTAATAATAGCTAAATATTTGGAAGTCAATGCTTAAAAAAATAATATTAAGGCAAGGCGGGGGGGGGGGGGGTTATGATCGAAATCATTCATAAATTACAAAATGTAGGCATGGAACGCCAAAATCATATTAAGAGATAAAACATTGCATTCGAAACATAACTGCATTGAACAAAATGTTTGATATCAAAATTGGTTTCTGAATGGCAGAAAATCGCCAAGGAACTTAAAAAAATGGCTAAAAATCGTATCGAAAACTACATTAAAAATCGCTGAATATTTAAAAGTCATGGCGTAAAAATTTAATATTCAGTCGAAAATATTGTAATCGGAAATCGTTCATGAATAAGGAAAAGTCTACACGGACCACCTAAAATCCCCCAAACTAACTAAAAATTGCATTGAATATCGCATTAGAAATTGGCAAAATTCATAAAAGCGTGGAGAACAAATTGTACTATTTATGCTAAAAGTTAGAAACCGAAATTCTTTTACCGATGTCAACAACTGTCACAGAACTTGAAAAATCCCTATAAAACAGATTAAAAATCAGTAAAATTCAAAAATCCGGACAAAATTTGTCATAGTAAGATAAACATTTATATTAAATTCCTGCGGACATAACTTACCATAATGGGACAAAACATTGAAATCTGAACTCTTTCATTAGTTAAAAAATATCGACACAAAACTTGCTAAACATTTTATGAAAATACACAAAAAATCTGAATCATTGATGTCAAAATTTACTACATTAAGCTACAAATTATTTAGAAATTTCTTTTCCAATTGTGAAAAAATCTCCGTGGACTCGAAAACATCTAAAAACTGTATTCAAAAATTCATGACAAATCGTTTCAAATTTAAAAATAGCGGGGGACAACATTTACATTAATAGAGTAAAATAATGTAATCTGAATTATTTCTTAAATACGAATGAAAAAATCCGCGTAAAACGTGAGAAATAATGAAAACATTGCTAAAAATTGCATTAAAAAATCACTAAATTTCAAAATTCGTAAATGAATTGTAAATGTTTGAAATAATTTCCTTTCGAAATTTCAAAAAATAGCCGTGAGATTCAAAAAACCAATACAAAACCATTGAAAAATTCATTAAAAATCGCTAAATGTAAATGCATCCCGTAAATAAAAAAATATTCTAGTCGTGTAAAACGTAGTAACCATTCTCTTTTACATGAATTGCAAAAATATCGACGCAGAACACAAAATATATCAAAAATCACATTGAAAATCGACAAAATTAAAAAAGGTAAATGGTGAAATTTACTATATTAGGCTAAAAGTTTGAAACCAAAATAATTTTTTAATTGTTAAATCACCACTGTGGTGGGGATCGAAAAAAATAGTACTAAATCGCATTAAAAAGTTCATTAAAAACGCATTGAAAAATGCACTAAATATCGCTAGTTATTTTTTTAATCGCAGTAATCAGAATTTCATCAAACGGATAAAACATTCTAATCGGAAATCTGAACTATTTGATTATCCGGTTGACCAAGAAACTATCTGGGTCAAACCATAAGATTAAACTACAATAATGTCGGATCGTAAATTCCATATTCACTTGACATTAAACATGTTACATATGTTTGATACGTCATCAAGTTGTTTTTACTTCTTATTTTTATATGTATTTGTATTAATATTTTTCTAAATTATCTCTTCTTTCATTATTTAACATAAAAATTAATCTATTTGCTTAATTTGGCTTGTTTTACGATTGGTATAATTTGGCGAAATTGGTCGACAGGATAATCACGTAGTGAAAGGAAATCCTTTATAGATAAAAAAAAAATCGACACGGAACACAACAATTCTTGAAAAATCGCGTTGAAAATCTCTAAAATTATATTAGATTAAAAGTTTGAAATCAATTTTTACTTCCGAATATCAAAAAATCACCATAAAACTCGGAAAATTTCAAAAAATTGCATTGAAAAGTCCATTAAAAATCACTAATATTAAAAAATCACAGGAGTCAAAATTTACTCTAATAGGGTAAAACGTTGTAATTGGAAATAAATATCTCATGAATGACAAAAATCCGACATCAAACGCAAAAAATCTCGAAAAATCGCATTAAAATTAGCTGAAATTCATAAATCTTAACAGCTAAAATTTAATACATCAGCCTGAAAGTTTTAAGCAAAATTCCTTTTACTAATGTCGAAAAATAGCGGCAAAATTTACATTAAATAATTCACTAAAAATCCAAACATCGTTGCACGAAATCCAAATAAATTATATTGAAAAGAGAACAAAATTCACTAATTTAGGTCGAAAGAATGAAACCGTTTTCCTTTTCGCTAATGTGGAAAAATCGCCTCGTAACCCACTAAAATTCGCATATGAATTAAATTTAAAAAAACTGAAAATCGGCCTTCAAGGTGTAAAATGTCATACATAACTTCGTGCAGCGGTCTCTCCAGAGCATCGCCAGTACTTTAAAAATTTTAACATGCGTTATAAACTACCTTAAAGTGTAAAACAGATCTCCTTATTACATTTCTTAATTTTGTTCGCGCCCCTCCTTTCACGCACCCTGAAATGTGTCACACCATTCTTTGTTTAAATTTTTTATCATGTATTATAAACCATTTTAAAATTTAAAATAAATCACATTGTTATATTTCCAAATTTTTCCATTTTTCACCACCAGCTAGCGCACTCTATTCTTTAAAAACTTTATCAAAACGATACTCTGTTAAACAACCTATCAGGTGATATATTACTCGAGGGGGTAGCGGTCTTAAGCAAGAATTTAAGATATTTTATGAAATTGCTATTCGAAAATAGTGGTAACTAAATTTTTGACATTTTAGGTAAATTTCGCAAAAAAAAATACTACTTATTGCATTCTCAACAGCTCAAGATTTTGATAGAACAACTATGAAAAAAATAGATGCTAAACGCAAAAAATCTTGAAAAAGCGTTAAAAATCACATTGAAAATCGCATTAAAAATCGTTAAAATCTAAAATTCGTAACAAACACAAAATTTAGGGCTAAAAGTTTAAAACGGTTTTCTTTTTATCAATCTCAAAAAAAAAAAAAAAAAAAAAAAAAAAAAAAAAAAAAAAACGCAAAATGAGAAAAAATAGTAAAAATCGCATTAAAAATTCGTTAAAAATTCAAAAATCACTGTACAAATTCCGAATAAACTTTGCTGAAAAGAGAAAAAAAAATTGCTATATTGGGTTAAAAGAATGAAACCGTATTTCTTTCACTGAAGTTATAAAACCGCAAAAATAACGCTAAAAATCGCCTAAAAAAATTATAAAAAAAATCCAAACAAAAAATCGAAAATCGGGCTTCGAGGTGCAAAACTACATGTAAAAAAGTACCTTCCCTCCAAATTTTGTAACTCTACGTGCAGCAGTCTCTTCAGAACAGCGCTGACAGACAAACATCCTTCTCTCTTTATTATTATAGATATTATTTATAATTTGATTATTTATAATTTAAATTATACATAATTAATTTATATATTGTATAATTATTATTTTTATTATTATTATCAAATTACATATTAATATTTTATTACATTTTATATTATATATTTATACTTATATAATACATATTAATTAATTATTAATATATTAATATAATATATTAATAGTAAATAATTAATAATATAATAAATAAATTAATAATAATAATAATAATTAATAATAATAAATAATAAATAATTTATAATAAATAAATAACAAATTAATAATACATAATTATAAATTAAATATAAAATTAAATTTAAAAAAGTAAAAAAAATGTACAAATAAATATTATTAAATATTAAAAATTATACTCATTAACAAAAATTTATTTCAAAATGATAATATTTTATTAACTCATAGTAATATAAACTCATATATATATTTTTCATTCAGCCACCCTTGTTCTTCTGTGGGGGCGTGGGGGGGGGGGGGGTGAGCCTACAAACTCCAAATCTATCACTGCTTTAGACGATGACATTTTTTCGGAATGTTTTCTGGAATTTAGGGAAAAAAGTGACTGTAAAAACAAGAGCGCAAAAAGTGATCAGAAAAAAGTGGCAAGGAATTGATAAATATTGAACTTGTGGATATTTAAATGATAAAAACTAAAGTGGCAACAAATGTCTCATTTATATGATTCTCGTAGGACAGCGGCTCCCAACCTTTGATACGCGTACCCTTGGGGATACGTAGCGAAATTGCTGGAGGTGTATGACAATAGTATCAGTAATGGCGGATGATAAAATATCATTTTTTAAATAAATTCTTGTTTATGTGTAGATTTTTTAATATTTAATTTCATATATTTATACACTTATTTTTATTATGTCCTATAAGTTAATAAAATATTATCAGTTTTAAGATTAAATCTTGTTGATGAAACTAGATTTTTAATATTTAATTTTATTTATTAATGCATTTATTTTTATTGATTTACTATGAGTTAATAAAATATTATCATTTTTAAATAAATTTTGTTAATAAGTATAATTTTTAATATTTAATTACATTTATTTTTAATTTTATATTTAATTTATATTTATGTATTATTAATTTATTACTTATTTATTATAAATTATTTATTCTGTATTATTATTATATTATATTAATATAGTTATTATTATATATTATGTTATATATTATATAAATATAAATATATAAATGTAATATAAAATATAATAAAGTATTAATATGTAATTTTATAATAAAAATAATCAAATTATAAATAATATTAAAAAATAAATATAAGAGATATATTCAAAAGTTTGTAGACACCCTTCCCCCCCCCCCCCCACTCCACATGAGAACAAGGGAGACTGAATTTAAAAAAATCATTTAAGTACCTAGTGTTTATTATCTAATTCTTCATATCTTACAATTTTTTTTTTTCATTAAAGCAATGACAGGTTTTGAGATAACTTTTAAAGTGCCCCCCCCCCCCCGCCCATCTGAGTCTCGATAGAGCAAAGACTTAAATTTCATAAAACCGTCTCAATCTAGTGTTTATATTCTAAGAATAACCATGTGTACTATTATCAGACTTATTTAAATATGTGATTTGTAAAAAGGGACACTTTTTTCTGGGGCGCTTTCTTCCGTGCGCTTTTTTCCAGTGCGCTTTTTTTCGTGATTCGTACTTTCCTGCTGTCTGAATTCTTCGAATTTTATAATTGGAAATTCCTTTTTTTACTTTTCGCTTCAAGCCAGAAGACACTTTCTTTAGGTTTTATGAATGAAAACCTATCACATCTATGATATAATGTAATTTTATCGAACACCATTCGTCGTCCGTTCGAAACTTTTGCCGAATTATTTTTAAAGAAAATTTGTTGACCTGATAAAAAAAGAAAATTCACTAGAAACTGATAGTGGGTTTTCTAATTACATCCCGTTTGCAATTTTATTATTAAATATCTTGAGTGGTCTCATTTTTTCCCTTTTCTATTGTAGACTAAGAAATACGATGGTGGACATTCGGGTCCCGCGACTTGGGAGGGGAAAGGTTTGAAAAGGGCAAGAAAAAAGTTCCATTTCACATTAAAACAGAAAAACGCTTTTTATCTATGAGTTAAAAAAATAACAATGGTGTGTGTTAATTAATCCATGGAATACCTTGAAATAATTTACAAAATTTGGGGCACAGGTTTCATTTAAAATGGAAATCCTCTGCAAAAATTGTAATCCACTACTTGAGAAATTATGATTCATTTTATTTATTTATTTATTTTGTATGTATATACTGAGTATCTTGTAAGATGTAGTACGAATGCAGACCAGATGTTTATAAGTAGTGTGACTATTGTCGCCAAGAGTTACAATGCTTCTATTTGCATACAGAAGAATTTGTGGGTAAAAAATCATTAAGGTATTCCTCAATGTAATGATATATTACTACCCCTCGAGCACAGATCATAGAGATATGGTCGAAGGAATAAACGCAGTCTATGATCTCCTCCTACCGTAGGCGCACTTTTTGTACACCCGTACATCAAGTGTCTATCATTTACCCCATAATTTTTTCAAGAATGAGGTAGCTGCGACATGTATCAGGAGAATCTGAACCATCTAAAATCCAGTTACTCCCAAAATTATAAATAATTTTTATGAGTTTCTTTTACTACGAAAATTAATTAATTTCTTTTTTTTTCTTCAAATTATGAAAATTATATAATGCCGTTAAAAATCACATAATTAAAAAAAAAAAAAAAAAAAAAAAAAAAAAAAAAAAAAAACATGTTGGGGATAGCAAACCAAATTTCTGAACTCATATTGCGAAAGTTTGAAATTTTACGATACAGATGAAGAGACATACATAAAACAAAGTGATATTATTAGTAAATTATCGAAACCAGTGAAAAATAGTTCTGTTTGATATTAAAAAACAGTAACATTTTTCAAAGATTTATTGAAAAATCGTGTTTTTTTTTCTAAAGAATATCCATTTAACTTTTATACTTAGTACCTAAAGAAAAGTACATAAGTAGTTATTTAATTATTAAGTTCATTGTATAAATAATTCTAATACTTTCATATCATGTGCGTACTGACATTTTTTATATGAAAATATCATATGGTCTATCATTAATGCTCTCATTTTACATTTAAGAGAAATTAATGTTATTATTAATACAATTATTTTCTTAAAGTACCACCAAAAAATATTAATCCATAATACGATATCAGTTACAAATTTATTTACAATTGTTCCTTTAATTCACATTTATTCTTATAATTTTGATTTAAAAAAAAATTCAAGTTATTGGTTGAAGACCACGCTGCGATTTTACACAATACTCAATTCTTGTAAGTGAGCCCCACCCCTTTCAGTTTTTACCATAATAGTTCTGTGTTTTTATTATTAGATAAAATATTGTATGATCTAGTAACTTCGCTTGTAGTGTCTACAGATGGACATAAGAACGCATTATCGAGTAACTGAGATAGTTGAGTGTTGGAATTGGTAATATACCATACCAAATGAGTAACGTATATGTGTACGAATGGACAGAAAATGGCATTATCGAGTAACTGAGATAATTGTGTGTAGGAACTGGTGAAATACATTACCATTGAGTAATCTATATTGCTGTGTATTCAGGCTGTTGATTGCATTATCGAGTAACTTAGAAAACTGTGTAAAGAGTTTAAAAAATACAGTGAGTCTTCGAGTAACTCTACTCAGTAATCAAAAAAAGAAAACATTTTTAATTGATATTAATGTATAGATGATCAAAGTGATATTTTTTAGAGTCAAGTATGTCATGCATTATTTTTTATGCTTTCATTTCACAGTAAAGGTGTTATGAAATGGTAATTTGAGTTTATTTCAAAATTGATCTAAAAGGCGATTCTTTTAATATATTAAATGAAGGCTTCTTTTAATTGGAAATATTTTGACACCGAATTTTTACCCATACGGAATGCAATACAATATCGCGAGATATTGTATATTTTGTAAATACGCCCAGTGCAATTACCCATGTAAATTAAAGCTTTTATTGACTTTTTTCCATGGTAATACTTTCGTCACTTTACTGTTTTTGAAAATGCTAATTTTGTTTTTTATTTATTTATTTATTTGTTTTAGTGTTTGAGATAGAGATTTAAACATTTCTAATAAATCTGCGCATGGGATAAGCCCTCGGGCTTTTTATTAAGTATATAAAGATACGTTAGATTTCATAGTTTTTCACTTTATAATTCAGTGAAAAATTTTATATGAAACGTAACATTATATGAATCTAAAAACCGACGAGCAGTCTCGTGTAATACATATTTTAAAAGTTCAAAGGAAAAAAAAAAGCCAAAATAAAAGTGTTTAAAAATGTAGTAAAAATTTTTTAAAAATGCAATTTTTTAAAACATTTTCACAATTTTAATTAATAATGTAGTTTGTTTGCTTATTTTATTAATTCACTGTTAACTGAACATTAAAAGTAGTCAGTTCACTGTTTAATCTATATTTTCAAAAATAAACAAAATTATCGAAAAGATACACTGTCCTCTGAAGAGATATTAATCTTATTGCTATTATTTTTATTTTCTTTATTACACTACCAATAAATATTAATATATATTTCATATTATCTCCAGCTTTTAAATTTTGATAAAAATATTCATCGTAAAAAGTAACAGACAATCCAACAGTTTGATAAAATGCTTGTCGAAATTCTTGTAAATAAGCCAACCTTCCCGACATCTTTTTACGGTAATCCCTTTGTATTTTTATAACTAGGTCAATTATTGTATTATCGTGTAATTAAACTTCTTGTGTGTGCTGAACACGTTATCGAGTAACGGAGACATTTGTTTGTAGGAATTGACAAAATACCGCACCACCGAGTAACTTATATTTCCTTATACGGGTAGAATATTGCACAATCGAGTAACCAATAATGCTGTGTATACATACGGGCTAAAATTCGCACGATCGAGTAACTTATATTGTTGTGTAATATATGGTAGAAGATTGCATGATCGAGTAACTGAAGTGGCTGTGTAGAATATGACAAAATACTGCATCTTCGAGTAACCTTAGCTTACTTGGTAGAAAACCATTGCATCTGTAAAAGTTTTGGGGTTCGAGGCTATCAAAATACACTCCATAAGATGGCGCTGAAACCAGTGGCAAATAAAATGTTACACACGGTGTGTATTCATGACGGCAATAAATCGCTTCTCCGAGTAACCTCAAAAAACGGCAGATTTAGCATCCTGGTTATTGAAAACGCGTAATTCAGGTCTCAGACACTCCGAGTAACCTCCAAAAGTTACTCGGAGCGTCTGAGGTTACTCACTCTGTTGGTGTTTAAACCGACGAAGTTACTCATTTTACAGGGTAGACCAACGCACACACACACACACACACACACACACATATATATATATATACACTAATTGTAATTTATTATAACTATTGTACTCATTATGTAAGAACGGACAGAATTTTTGTTTTAAACATTGTAAAAAGAAAGTATTCTTTATTTTCAAGTTAAAAAAATAAAAAAATTGCTATTTTGAGTCCCACCTATTTCACTTCTCATTTTAGTGTAACAAGAAAAAATACAAATAAGCAAGTAATAACTATAAATGAAATACTCCTAGATATATTGATCCCAAATATATCATTAAAAAAAGTTACTTACTGTAGCTTTATCTAGATTATTTTTCTGGGGTGCTGCTCATGACTTTGCTTACAGATTTCTTTTATGTTTCTCTATGCACCTGTAAAGTTGTTTTATGTTTACATGTGGATTGCTTTTCGCAATTCGGTGTTTAATAAAACAAGCTTCATCTATCTTTATCGCGTTTATTCATTAACGATTTTATGATGTATAGAAATACGGATAAATTCGCTTTTACGTTTGTTCTATACTTGTTTTTATTATAATGTGATATTTTTAACTCAAATTACTTAAAAAAAAAAAAAAAAAAAAACAGAACGATGTGAACAAAAATCGAAACAAAAATTTTTTTATCATATTTGTTATCTGAAGTTAATTAATTTTTGTGTTATTATTGTTATTCGAAAAATTATTTTATAGTTTGCAACATTTAAAAAAAACAAAACAAATGACGTTTATCAATTAATGTTTTAAATGAATCTTTATGACTTTTTTTCATCAACAATGATATTAAGTATAAAAATACATATAAATTTGCTTTCATTTTGTTGGAATGATTTGTCTTTTATTATATTGCTATATTTCCTAAAACATAAAAAAGAAAAAAAAGACGTAAACAGAAAATTAACATCATTTTTTTTTTTTCATAAATGCTAAAGACAGTATTTTTGTGTTATTATTTTTATTCGGAAAATTATTTTTACGGATATATATTTTTTAACAAAAACAAATAAAAACAAATGAAAGATTAAATTATACATATATATATATATATATACATCCAAAGTTATTCAGACAATACCAATAAAAGAACCAATGAAACCAGTATTTTTACATTCATATTATTAAAAACAGTTGAAGTTTGAAGAGAAATAGAAGGCAGATTACCAAATTACTAAGAAATATCTGCATAAATGGACATTATATAACCAGAGTAATTCATATATTACCATACAATAAACCAATGAAACCAGTATTTTTACAATCATCTTATTGAAAACAGTTGAAATTTGAAGTGAAATAGAAGGCTGATTACCAAAATAATGAAAGATAAATGGATAAAAAGGCAGTAGAAGGCTTTTCTATTAAACTACTTCTTCAGGGGTGTATAGTTTAACAAAAAAGCAAAAACATCCAACCAGTTTCTGTTATGAGTCGTGCTGAAAGCTAAGAATTCGACTCACAATACACCCGAGTGGCTGGAAGCTATTCAGATGACAAATTAGTAGAAAGATACACATAGAAGAAAATAAAATCAATATGACAAAATAACAATAATACATTATTCCATTAAAAAAGGGATATATATACTAAGATATTTACCATTACCCATATCCTAGCAAGATTTGTAGTGCAATCAGATACAAACTACATGTGACTTACTAACAGTCAAGGTTACGGTCATAGTATAAATCACATAGATAATAAAATAAAGTTGTAACAATAATTATAAAAATTAGTAAAACATATATTATACTATATAATTCATAATATATTTAGAAAAAAATAGATGCTACTATTAGAAATATTATATTTTTATTTTTAATCGATTATTAATATTACTATATTAATTAATTAACTAGAATATATTACTACAACTTCTAGCGGAAAATTATTTTAGTGCTGCCATCTAAAGGATTAATATATTAATTAAATTATATGCTTATGGCGCTGCCTTCTATTATAGGAAAAAAATCAATTATTTATTAGCTAAGAATTTCCAAGAATAATTTCTATTCTAATATTTTACAAATAATTTTTTTAAAACAAATACAGTAGACAACCATAGCTTATCTCAATAACTTGATCATTTTTAAGTTATGCATATTAGTTTTTAGGTAAACATAAACTTTAATACTATGTGTAAAGTTATTATTATTATTTTTTAATTATTAAATATATAATAATTAACCATTGCGTATTATCCACACAACACCGCCCTCCTCCGTAATCTAACATCTAACCCACCCAACCATCCTATTATTCTTATTTATTATTTTTTTGTATTTTTTATTTTTTTTGTATTATTTTTATTTTTTATAATTTTTTTAAACATTTTATTTACGCAATGTGTTAATTATTTTTAAGATCATGTAATAACTTATTATATATTAAAGACTATAGGAGTTCTTATCAATAACATCATATGGTAATATTGGTTGAAGAGAAAATAGACAGTTAATACTAAATAAATGTTTATACAGATAATATTTTTTTAACCAAATGTAAAGGATAACCATATCTTATAGAAGTTTCTTGTACAATTTTTAAATTATGCATTTTAAAATTATGTGAACAAATATTTTTAATTCTATGGGCAAAATTAAGTAATATATTGACATAGACAGATTTATGTAGGCAAGAATTATAATGAGTAAAGAGGTTTACTTTAAAAGGAAAGTCATTACGTTTGTCATAAATATCAAATAGAATTTTATTATCAGAAAGCGTAATATTAAGATCAAGAAAGTTAATTGTATTATTATGCATATCATTATAACTGTATTTTAAATTTTTGTGGTATTTGATTGGTAGCGAATATTTAGATGACTTTTTAGAATATAAAATTATTATATCATCAAGATACCTGTATAGAAAACAATTAACAATAGAAGTATTACGTTCATAATAATGTAAGTAGAGATCAACACAGATGGATGATACAATCCCACCTTGTGGAAGACCGACTATTTGTTTGAATATTGTATTATTTAATAATATATAATTATGATAAACAATAAATTTGGTTAAAGATTTGAAGTAAGATAAAGATACATGTATGTTAAGAGAATTCCTATATTCCTTGAATAATAAATTTATGATCCTGAACATATCTGCAATATCAATTGTATTAAATAAATCATTAAAGTCATATGTTTTGATGTACTTAATGTTTTGTAATTTTTTGATATTATTTACAAGATGTAAACTATTTTTTATACTATAGAATTTATTATTAGTTTTTGCAATATCTAGCATTTTTGTAAGTATTGTTAATAATTCTTTACCTAAATTACTGTTATAAGTATTACACCCAATAGTTATAGTACGAAACTTTATAGGAATTTAATGGAATTTTGGAATAACCATAATGTAAGGATAGTTATAATTATGATTTTTTAATTTTAGTAATTTATAATATTGAGCTATATGTATATTTTTAATAATAGTATCAATATCTGTTTTAATGAAATTTGAACTAGAATTTATTGCTTGATTTAATAATGTAGAGTAATAATGTTTACATATGAAAGCATAGTTGTTAGGAGATTTATCGACATATGTTATGATAAATTTATTTTGTAAGTTTTTTATTTCATCATTTAATTGTTTAAAATTTAAATTGAAGGTATCGATATTCCTATAAAGTTCAATATTTAATTTATCTAAAACATTAAGTTTCCATTCAGTGAAGTATTCCAGAGGCTTATTGTAGTCTATCGAAATTTTATAAATAAAAATATCTAAATCTAAATTAAACTGTTTTATGATTGATTTGATATTAGTACATGAAGGAACACGATATTTAGTACCATTAGCCATTAAATTTCGTAAAGAATCATTTTCAACCATATTAATATCCCCAGTAATAATGTGACCATGATCTTGATTTACGATGTTACTATAACAGGGATCATTACAATAACATGGATAATTAGTATCATTGGTTAAAAATTTAGAAAATTTATTGTAGTTAAATATCTTACGTCCAAGTGTAACATTATATTTGAAGGATTTATGTATAGAAAAATTTTTTATAGGGAAATTATTAGTTTCATCATTAATAATGTTGTGTAGATTAATTTTATTAAGTACATTATTGGTAAAAGTAATTATGAGTTGAGTATTATTAGTTTTTTTATATGTATTTTTAGAAATTTTAACAATATATAACTATTATACTCTTTATTTAAGACAATAGGTGGGCAGAATTTTTTTAAACATCATAAAAATGAAGGCATGTATTCATTCTTCTCAAATTAGAAAAAGAAAAATAACTAAATCTTGCCTCCCACAATTTTCTCTTCTTACTACAGTGTAACTATTAAAAAAAGAAGTAATAACTGTAAATAAAGTACTCCTAGATATATTGATTACAAATATAGCACTAACTAAAAGTTATTTACTGTAGCTTTATCTAGATTATTTTTCTGGGATGCTTCTCATAAGTTTGCATACAGGTTGATACTATTATACTGGCTATTTAATATATTAAACAGGCCGAAAGAAAAAGTTTTAAAAACACCACAAAAAGAAAGAAATTTTTTTTCTCATATTAGAAATATAGAAAATTCTAACTATTTTGACTCCCACCATTTTCTCACAGTGTAACAAGGAAAAAACAAGCAACTAATATCTATAAATAAAATACTCCTAGATATATTGATTTCAAATATAACATTAAATAAAAGTTACTTACTGTAGCTTTATCTGGATTATTTTTTGGGATGCTTCTCATAACTTTGCTTACAGGTTGCATTTATGTTTCTCTATGTACCTGTAAAGTTATTTTATGTTCACATGGGGACTACTTTTCGCAATTCGATGATTAATAAAAGAGTTATGACCTCTCTTTATCACGTTTATTCATTAACAATGTTATGATGTATAACAAAACAGATAAATTTACTCTTCATGTTTGTTAGAATAATTTATTTTCTTTATAATGCGATATTTCCTAAAAAATAAAAAAAAAGACGTAACCAATAATTTAATCTCAATTTTTTTTTCATAAATGATGAGTGAAGTTATTATTTTTATTTTTGAAAGTATTTTTACATATATATATATTTTATCGAAGAAAGTAACAAATGGATAATTAGATCACAGACACACACACACACGTATATTATATATATTGTAATATTATACATATAAACAAATATAATTTGCAAGACAGTTCATTATTGAACAACAAACTGTAATTGATTATAATTACTATACTCGTTATGTAAGAACAGACAGAATTTTTTTAAACATCATAAAAGGAAAGCAAGTATTTTTTCTTTTCAAATTAAAAATAAAAAGAAAAAACTTGCTATTTTGAGCCCCACCATTTTAACTTTTCTTTACAGTGTAACAAGAAAAACTAAAAACAAGTATTAACTATAAGGAAAAAACTTTTAAATATATTGATTCTAGATATAACATAAAATTAAAGGTTACTTACTCTAGCTTTTTCAGGACTATTTTTTTGGGATGCTTCTCATAACTTTGCTTACAGATTGTTTTTATGTTTCTCTATGCACCTGTTAAGTTCTTTTATGTTTACATGAGGATTACATTTCCCAATTCGATGATTAATAAAAGGAGTATGACCATTCTTTATCACGTTACAATGGTTAACAATGTTATGATGTACAAAAATATATATAAATTTACTTTCATGTTTCTTGGAATGATTTGTTTTCATTATATTGCATTATTTCTAATAGACATTACTTAAAAAAACAGAATAACATAAACAAAAACTTAACTGCGTTTTTTTTATCATAAATGTTAACAGAATTTATTATTATTTTGCGTTATTAATTTTTACAGATAATCTGTTTTTTATCCAAAAAATAACAAATGAAAGATTATATAATTGGGTACTTGCGTATTAAAGCCACCGCAGCAGAAGTCGCGCTAATGCGCATCAGCATATCCTACACTGTAAAACATTTGTGTAACATTATTTTTTTCACTTTTATAGTGGTGTAATTTAAACATATGTTACTGATGTAACATTACATATTAGTGTAATGTTACACCGGTTATGTCGGTTAAACCGGTGATGCCACCATAAAATTCGTGGAAACATGGCTGCCACCAATTTTGTAGAGTAACGTTATTAAAATGTTTCACAGTGTAGGGTGATTTGCTGATTTTAAACAGTTTATATGGACTTGAAGAGCAGAATCGTTCGTTTTTAGACTTGTCTAATACATCCATATTACCGGGAGGAGTCGTTATTCAATATTGAACACTGTCTATTTTAAGCTTATTTCCAAATTATATGCCTTAAAACGTAACATGGCTCAAAAATTGTTCTAAAACTAGAATTTTGGTGGAATTGCTCGCTACTCTGTGAAATCTAATAAAATATTCGATGATACATACAGTTTTTCCTTAAATATTTACATTAAAATTCAAAATGCATTCATACCAACTATGTACGATTGAAAATTGGGTATTAATCGGACTGGTGATGACTGATTTTAGATTCTACAAAATCATCACTTGCCAGAAATAATATTTCACTGTTTTTTCGACATGGTTTATTCATATATGGTATGATACTTAATATGTATTTAATTATATACATGTATAATATTTAAAACTATAAAATACTCCGGAGAAACTGTAAATCTGAAATTAATTGTGGGAAATTTTGTTCACATTGCTAAAATGCGTAACATCAAAAGTAAAGAAAGTATTCACGTCAGGACTTGTATTTGGTTCTTTAATTCAGCACACCAACACTCTGCCAGCTAAGCATAATAAACCATACACCCAGTCTGTTTGTATTTTACTAGTATATGTTATAATGGTTGGTGATGCTGTAACCACAGCATGATTAACAGATTACACACGGAGATTGGAAATATTAGCACTTTAAGTTGTAGCTGATATCAATATACCCAAAATAAATAAATAAATAAATAAGTTATCATAAACATTAGAACACAAAACAGTTTCTATAAAATCAAAATCCAAATTCCGGACAATTGCGCATGCCTCAACTGATTCTAGAACTTCTCCATTATAGAAAATTACTCAGTGCATTCCTGGTAGCGTAGTGGGATAACGTGTTTGTTTTAGTCCTTGAGATTTGTAGACGATGCAGGTTCGAATCCAGACCCGGCAAAATGATTTGTATAGAATTTTTGTCGATAAATCATTCCTATAATAACATATTTAATTAATAAGAAACGTTTTAGGATTTTTATTATTATTATTATTTGAATGCTTTATAATTGAACAAAATTTAACACTGAACAATATCTTGAAAAAATAATTATTTTATATTTAAAATACTTAACCTAAAATATTTTACATGCAATTATCAATTACATAAATTGAACTGATCTACAATTTTCGTTACATTTTTTCTACCATTATCAAGAATATAAATGTCTATAAAAAAATATCATTCATAAAATAAAGAAATAAATAAAAATGTTAATATAACAGCTATAAAATAAATTACATTGATACCCATGATTAAATATTTGAAATGATGTATAAAAATGTATAAGAAAATTCAAGTAATTAAAAAATTATATTATAAATAGTTAGCTGCATCAAATTTCAAATTTAAGATTTTAGAGAATGAGACAAATAAAAATAAAAGTCATGGCAGCTTTGAATGGTCGCGTAAACATTGTTATTTGAGAGGGGGCAGAAAGAAAATAGGCCGTAGTAAGCAGAAAAATAAATACCTTACACAGTATTTTTAGTTAAATTTCTGATAAAATACAAACATAATTAGTTGTAAAATATAAACTTAAAACTATTTTATTTCATCGAATAGATTAGACCATCAATCGTCTTATATATATAAAAAAATAGAAATAGAAATTTTTTATGTTATATAGTAATTCATCACAATTTGGATAGACAAGTTTAAAAGCAACTAATTAAAAATTCAAGAATTTTTCTGATGAAACATTCAAATTATTTACCGTCAAATATTGGCGGGCATTATCTGGTGTTTATTTAAAAAGGGTACGTTTTCATTATTCATATTGTAAAGAAAATATAATTGAAGATTTGATGTTTAAAAAAAAAAAAAAATCAGATTTTAGAAATTAACTGTGACTTTGATAACTTTTGTGAAAATTAGTTAATGACTTTTAAAGATACAAAAAAACCCATTGTAGAATTTTGATAAGAATAAAAATGTTGTTTTTTAACCCTAATTAAAATGAACATATTTAATTGAGAAAAAAATATATTTAAAGAAATTTCCTATGTCAGATTACGTTAATGGAATGTCCAAACAATTCCGTGGTGCAGGTTCGGTTCAAAATCGCAGAAAATAGAAAAAAATTCAAAAGTATTATCTACACAGTTGTGTAGATCATGTTTTAAAGATTATGATTGAGCAATAGCATAATGCTGCTACTTTTAAATATTATTCTTCATCATCGAAACATAGTTTATAGACAAATTAAATATATTTTTTTAAATTACAAAATATATATTTTTATCGGATATTTCAGTCTAATATATTACATTTATATATGAAAAAAATCACACTGTACAATTTAAAAACGACAAAAATAAAAAGCGTCCGTTATGTTGAAACAATAAATTATCTAATTATGTAATTTTTAATTAAATACAATTTCACCGGGTCCAAAAATGCGATTTTATGGTTTTGTTTTTATTATTAGTCTTAAATTTGATCAATCTTAAATTTTATTAAATTAAATTTGATTATTACTCATAAAACTTAAAAATGAAACTATTTAATTTTTAGTAATTTCTTTTTTTTTATTATTATTTAGTCTTCGGCAATAATGAATTTTTTTTTTTTTTTTTTTTTTTTTTTTTTTGTGATTTTATTGTACTTTACAAGAAATGATTTAAAATAATCTTACTTCTTCTTCATCTTCTTCTTTTTACATTTAAAAAAATGTATAACAGGTTATAAATGCATTTTTAATTAAAAAGGATTTTTTTAAATTAAATTTTCATAAAAGTAACAAAATGTAATTCTCTGAAATCATATTTTAAATCCTAAAAATTTAGAAAAAGTAAAAATATTTGGAATTTCGCATTTTCTTATAATGTTTTTTCTTTAAATTCATCAATTTATTTAGAAATAAAAATAAGAATGGTGATATCCATGAAATTTCGAATTTTTATGAGTAAAATTAAATCACAAAAATTGTATGAAAGGTAATAAAATTATTTCATCAAATTCGTATGGCTGTGTATGATGAAAACCTTCTGAAACATCTAAATCTATTTTAGTATAAACTAATTAGTTTCTTTTCAAGATATATTTTTCTGGAATAAAGCGTAAATTATTTCATAGTATTTAAAGTGTTAATTTTATTAAATCTACTAAATAAAATTAATCAAATATTTTCTTCAGTGAGAAATTTACTCGTACTATTACTTAAACAGGAATGTATTATTCGCAAAATGACTTTTCCTTTGAAGTCAATAGAAACGACGACGTGTTTAGTTTACCTGTACAATTTTTCCTTTACTCTTAGGATAAAAGTCATAAAGCAAAATTTTCATTCATAATGTTCTTCAACAGAAAAATCATTGAACAGTAGAATTTTATGGAAAAATTCTGATGACTGCTGACCTCTGGTGGAGAAAAATACAAAAAATCGATTAAGAAATACTGCTGATTTTGTGATGGTATTTTTGAAAATAGTTAATAAAATATAAATCTCTTACAGAGAAAATAATGAAATAAATTCTTAACAAAAGAGGCCATTAACTACAAAGTAAAAATGAAAAAAAAATTAATTTCTGTGAATAAAAGCAAATAATATAAATTATTTTGTAGTGAGTTTTATTTATTCTAGTAATTACACAGAATTATTAATTATTGTACATTAATACTAGATTAACTCATCAACCCTGTGCTGTTGATAATTGATCATATTTTAATTAAATATTTTTTTTTGCAACAATTAATTTTGTTAATATCTTCATGCAATAATTTTGGTATATGTATTTGCATTTATTAACTCCAGATATAATTCCGCATTTAAATAATAATAATAATAATAATAATTTCATTAATTATTTATAAACTTTTTTTACAAACTTATATTTTACTCTAAATAAAGACGAAATAATTAAATAAAATTTATTATTGTTCCGATTAAGAAACCTGGAGAAGACCCTTCTATGGCCAGGAGTTACAGACTTATTAGCTTGTTTTCTGTCCTTGGTAAACTTACTGAGCATATTTTTCTTACTCGCCTTCAAAATTTTTACCTGACATACCTGAACAATTTGGCTTCAGGCCCAAACACTCCACTGCACACCAACTGCTTAGGGTGGTTGAATTCATTCATGATGGATTTGACAATTCTGAGTATGTTGGCTCTCTTTTTGTTGATGTCGCGAAGGCTTTCGACACAGTTTGGCTTTCTGGCCTTATTTACAAGCAGTTAAATTTAAACGTTCCCACTGCGCATGTACGCTTCACCCTTAAATACCTTCGTGGTAGAACATTCTGCGTTCGCTATGCCAACATCCTTTCCACTCCTCGTCCAATTAATGCGCACCACAAGGCTACAAATTGGGCCCTTTTGCTTTACAAAGCTTATATCTATGACATTCCTACTTCTCCACACACGTTGCTGGCTATTTATGCGGGCGATACAACTGTGATGGCTCGTGATAAAAATCTTTTTATTATGCACGAGTACCTACAACAACACATACGCAAACTTGAATGCTTCTACACCAAATGGCAAATTAAAATTAACTCTAATAAATTGCAGGCTGTTATTTTTACTCGTAACCTCTCCACTCCTCCTCCTCTCTTTCTTGATGGCGCTTTCATTACCTTCGGACGGAAGGTAAAATATCTGGGAATATTCCTGGATAACACTCTCGCTTGGCGCAAGCAAATCGACTATACCGTCCAGAAGTTCTAAAAAGCAAAAAAAGACCTCTCCCATCTCCTGTACAGTCATGAGATGAGTATAAGCAATAAGGTACTGTTATACAAAACAGTACTTCGTCCCATACTTCTTTATTGCGCTTAGATCTGGGGTTCAGCGACTAAAACCAATCTGCAAAAAATCCAGGTGGTTCAAAACAAGACTCTCCGTGGTATTGTTTACTCTCCTTGGTACCGCAAAAATATTGTTATCCATTCAGACCTTAATATTCCTCCTATTCGTTTTCTTATCAAAAATCAAGCCATAAAGTTTTTAACAACATTCCTTCTATCCCAAATCCTGTTTTGTATAACATTTCAAATTATGATGTAAATGCTCGTTGGAGACGACCACGAGCAACCCTACGTCTCCCTGAAAACATCGACCCAGGATAATTTTTCCTTGTTTTATCTCATTGATAGGGTTTTACTTCCTGAAAGTACACAATCTCCTAGTCTTTATTTCTTAAATACTTTTGTAAATATTTGTAAATATTTTTATTTCTCTTATACACTTATCTATTTTATTTATTTTGTATGGTGCCCTTAATGGGCCTTTGTTTTTTGGGACCTTCGAACTTCTCTCCCCCCCCTCCCTTGTTTCTGACGTTATGTTTGTCGGACTTTGGCTATGACTTGAATTGTTCCATGTATCATTTCTCTACTAGAGGTAAGGAGTTGATCTATCCAGGCACTCTGATAATTATCTCGTCCAAGTCCAAGTATTGTTAATATCAACAAGCACAGTGTTGCTAGTGGGCTACTTAAAATTCAGATTTCTTGATTGTCACCACTTTTTTGAAGCCGTAAAATATCACTTGTTTTCTTCTTAATTAATACGCAATTCAAAAAGGCGTATTTTACTATTTCAAAAAAGTGGTGCCAATTAAGAATCTCAATTGAAAAAAGTAGCCCATCTGGCAACACTGAGCATGCATTTGTGGTGGCGTATGTCTATGTATTAATTACTGTAATTTCATTTATATTTTCACATTTAATATAATAATAATGAACTCCTTAATTATATATGAAGCGTTGACGTTCCCTTTATTTCAAAACGAATTTTTCACTCTTCAAATAAAAATAAAACATTTCAGTAACAATCACTTTCGTTG
Source organism: Maratus speculifer (assembly GCA_964019185.1). Classification (NCBI taxonomy): domain Eukaryota; kingdom Metazoa; phylum Arthropoda; class Arachnida; order Araneae; family Salticidae; genus Maratus; species Maratus speculifer. The sequence goes on along the minus strand of OZ025292.1, from coordinate 111,122,483 downwards.
GTATTAGCATATAATAGTGTTTGTATGTCAGTGCATTAATTATTAAAATTTCATTCATGTTTCCGCATTTAATGTAAAAAAAAATAACAAAAATTTTCCTAACTACCTATAAACCGTTGAAGTTTCTTTTATTTCAAATGTATGTTTACCTCTTTAAATAATAATGTAGGGGTTAAACAACATTTATTTATGACATTTAATATGACATATATTATCACCTTTAGTTAACGTAATAGTGATGGCATAATGTCTAAGAAATATTTTATTACAACTGCGTATAAGTTTCCGAATATAATAATAATAATAATAATAATAATTTTCCTAATTACCTAAAAACCATCAATTTTTCATTTATTTTAAATGTATGTTTCACTGTTTAAATTAATCTATAGAGATTTTTTTTAGACACATGCATTGTAATAGCACATAAGAATGTTAGTACGATTTTCGCCCGTCTAATCACTCTGCAATACGAAAGTTTCTAAGCATTAAAAAAAAAATCTTCGCTATATTAATTTTCATATACAAAGTACTCAAAATAACTACATTTTATATGTTTTCGTAAATAATATATTTCTTAAACTTTAAATAACACAACTTCTCTGATAGGAATTCGTTCATTTAATTTTTTCAGGTTACAAATAAATTACCTCCCCCCCCCCAAAAAAAAAAAAAAAAAAAAAAAAAAAGAAAAGAAAAAAAATCAGGATTGAAATTTTAAGATGAAACTGTAAAAGATTATTAACAATGGTAACTGCTTAAATACAACTAACTAATTCTTTCAGATGTATGAAAATGCATAAATTATTCAACAAAATACATCTGACAAAATAAATAAATCATTTTATGCACTGATCAATTGATAAATTTTGTTTCTCATTAAAGTATGTCAAAATAAATTGTTTAATTCGAGAGAACTCGCTAGAAATCTTGTCACACCAGAACTCCCTAGTGAGATTTTCTCTCACGGTACCAAATGTCCTTTCTTTTACCTTACAATTTTTTAATACCAACATTTTTGTTGTTGTTGTTGTTTGCGTTAGTATTTTATTCACAAAAAAGGAGTAAAAGGATTCAAATATAATTCTAAACTTTTAATTAAAATGAAAAAATGATTTAAATAGGAGTATTATTGCGTGAGTTCCTAATATAAAATAAAAATTTAAATATAATGGTAAAATTCAAAATGTAAGATTTTTTTACATTATCTGTCCATTTACAAGAGGAAATTTTTCATGCAAGGAAAACTGTCAATATGACACTTTTTTTTTTATAAAGTGGTCAAAGGTACATGTACTCACACACCGAGTTACAGATCTGGAAGTGATTTCTCTTAGCGAAAAAATTCCAAAAATCGCACATTTAGGCTTTGATATCTCTGGGGGGGGGGGGGGTACGAGATAAAAATTTGAAATTCCAGCCTTTGTTAGTTTTGTATGAGAGTGTTATGTTAAAAAAATTTCAAGAAGAAGATTTGACTATAAGATCAGATATAACGTGAGCAATGTTTGAAAAAAAAAATACTGCCAAAATACAGTAACCTGCTATGTGTTTATCCATACTTCCAAAATGTTAAATTATAATTGAGTGATGGTGCAAAGTTAAATGTTAATTACAAAGATCTTTTTCAAATGCTTTCGTGTGATTTAAAAAATCGGGAATGTATGCTAAACCAATGCACTATTTGTCCATATGAATAAAACCTACTAGATGATATTGGGTCAAGCCATTTCAAATGGCGCGGAAAATATTTTTTGATTGCTTGACCATTTTTTAAAAAATCTGAAGTTTTTTGTACAGCAGTACTAATTTGATGGAAATTCAAAATGATTATTATTTTGATTTTACTTTTTTTTGTGTGCATGGTGACCATCTTTGTTTCATCGTGGGATTTTTTTTCTAAAATGTGTCCATTTACAAGGGGAAATTTTTTATGCAAGGAAAACTGTGAACATAACACAATTTGTTATACAAATAAGTCAAAAGTACTGGTACTGACACACCAAATCCCAGACGTGAAAATTGATTAATTTTTGTGAAAAAAAATTAAAATTTGTCAAAATTTCGAAAATCACACTTTTTAGACTTTGATATCTCTGGTGTGGTAGAAAATACAAACCTGAAATTCTGGCCTTTGTTAATCTTTAATGGTCGAGTTATACACAAAAAATTTCAAGAAGGAGATTTGAGTAAAAGCTGAGGTACGGAGGTCAGAAAATGTTAAAAAATGCGACTACGTTAAGAGAAATGAGACTTATCTCTTTTATTATAATATTTACGCAGAAAATATTATTTGTTGAAAACAGTTGAATAACAAAATGTTTAATTGATTAAGATATTGTAGATACTCAACAAAGAGCTGAGAAATAATTTCACACTATTTACGAGAGATATTATGATTCTTCTGAGTCAGTCTTCTGAGTGAAATTGTTGTAGTATGATTTCTAATAGGTTTTACTCATCTGGAAAAATAGTGAAGTTGCTGTAGCATACATTTTGAATTGTTTAAATAACACACACGCAATTGAAGAACATATTTTTAATTAACGTTTAACCTTGGAGCATCAATAACATTTTGGAGGTATGAACAAACACATAGTAGGATACAATAGTTTGGCAGCATTGTTTTCACATATTGCACATGTCACAGCTCAGCTTGTCGTGAAATTTCCTTCTTGAAAATATTTGTACATAACACTACTATAAAATACTATCGCCAGAATTTCAGATTTTTATCTCGTGCCCCACCAGAGATATCAAAGCCTAAAAAGTGCGATTTTTGGAATTTTTGACAAATTTTGGAAATTTTTTCGCAAAGAGAAATCGCCTCCCAGATCTGTAACTCGGTGTGTGAGTACATGTACCTTTGACCTCTTTGTAAAAAAAATTGTGTCATATTAACAGTTTTTTTTTTTTTTTTTTTTTGCATGAAAAATTTTCTCTTGTAAACGGACAGATTTTGGAAAAAGTCTTCTATTTTGTGCTAAAATTTTACCTGTAAAAATTTATTTTTAAAAATTATTCCGCCGCCATATCTTTAGCTAATTTTATTCTAAACAAAATGCTGCAAACCTCATTTCAATTGGGAAAATAAAAGACGAGATATTTACAATTTCGTATATCCTAGCATGTGAGAAAATCGCTGCACACGATGAAACAAAGATCGCTGCCATGCGCAAACAAAAATTAATAATCATAAAATAATAGTCATTTTGAACTTTCATATGTTAGGGCTGCTACACAAAAAATTTCAGATTTTTTAAAAATGGGCGAGCGACCAGTGCTGGACCACTTGAAATGGATTGACCCAATATAAAACATTAAAATCTGAGTTGTGAATTGTTACAGTAAGCCCCAATCACAGCTGTGATTTATAACTTTTTCCACAATCCTGACAACTGTATAGGGTATGTGATGGACAAATTGGTATGTTACAGTTCTAGCATACTTTTGTTGTCTCCTTGTTCTTCCTTCTCGGGCAAAAAGCACAATACCCTTCTATTTTTTGCTTTTTATTTGTCTCGATAGACTTTTCAACTCCTGCAATCTTTTTCTTTGTAGCACGATCTTGAGGGCATAGATTCTGGATAGCCGATCTTGTAATGAGATGTAGTTTCATAAAATTCAGTGTCATTTCTTTCAGAAAAGTCCTCCTCTCAACAACATCATCAGTTTTTGCTTTATAGATGATTTGGCTGTTGATACCTGATAGTAAATATACTTATATTTCATATATTTTAGCGCATACATTGCTTTCCCCATTTCCTAAAGCATTTTTCCTCGACTGGTCATCGTTAGGGTGAAAGACAGTAGAAAATGTTATCTGAACAACTTTTAAAAAGGTGGGTTACGCAAAGACTCGCTGTGAGAAAAAAATCTCATTTTTTGTGAAAATATATGCTACGTCCGACATCGCTGTCAGAGAAATGCTTAAAGATTTCCGTTTTGAATCAAAACACCTTTCCCAAATGTTCCCCTAAAAGACACTGAATCTGCGCAAGCGCTTCTTCGTCTGTCTTATACTCCTACCTCCAGCTAGAGAAAAGATCATGTTTGCTCTTATACAATTAGCGTGCTGCGACAAAAAAAGTACGAATGTGAGAGAAAATCTCACGTAGCGAGTTCTCCCGGATTAAAAGTGTATTTTTTAGCGCAAAGAATATTTTTTTTTGCAAGAGCAAAGTGCTTATTTATTAGCATACTTATAAATTTTGAAGCCAGCACTGAACAAGCTACAAATTAGAAAAAAAAAAATTTGATACGTTTTGTATTTTATAAGTTTCTATTAATTACAAAAATAATGTTAAACTAAATATATTTTTTAAATATATGAGAAGTTGTATTGCATGTTAGTAAGAGCTATTATTTATTTTTAAACGTAAATAACTAAAATTTAAAATGTTTGATATAACGTTTTTAGAGCCAGGTAATTGTTTTTCTGTAATGCAGCATTCACCCTAAATTTTTTGAAAATGTTTATTTAAAAATAATCGAATGTTATTTTTATTTTTATTTGGTGCAAACCTCGATGAAAATCAAATGAGATGTAATATACCCAACCTTATCCGATCTATCAAGGGAATATAGTTTAGTACCTGCAGTTAAAAAAATATATACATTAATGATCATTTAATAAAATTGGCGTAATGCTTCAGTGTTATTAATTTATATCCTAAAAAAGTTACATGATAAAATGTTTTTAAGTCATCATAAGCTACAAAGTATTTACTATTTAAACCATGATTGTTTTTGCTTTTCTAAATGTTTTCTGATGTTACGCAGGCAATTTATCTTTCTAATATACTATGCCCGGTGTACGGTGATGTACTACCAAAGATACTGTTAAATGTACGGCGAAAGCTACCCGGTGTACTAACAAAGGTAACAGTAAACCGTTAAACCTAATTAAACCTAAGTTTTTTGAATAGGTTTCTATTTTGAAACTTAAAATTATACTAATATCATAGCCTACATTTCCACGGCATACTGTGCTCTCTGAATTAGGTATTGTTTATAAGATTGACGTTTAAAAATGTAAAACGATATAGCATTGATTTTAGGTACATTTAAAGTTATTTTATCAAAGTCCTGGACAACCCAAGTACGATAAGCTGCTATATAATTTTAAAAAATCCTGTAATATTTTTTTCTAAATTTACTATTTTAAATAATTTAAAAATACAACATGATAAATGAAGACTTCAAAAGCTAAGGGATACAATTGACAAAATTTTGATTTGGAGTAAATTAAGTAAGTTGTAACATCAATAACAAATATTTCCAACAACATATTGTGTTCTCTGCATTAGGTAATGTTTATAAGATTTATGTTTAAAAATGTAAAATCATTCATTATTTATTTTATGTATATTTAATGTTATTATACGAAGGTCCTGGACAACCCAAATAGGATAAGTTGTTATATAATTTAAAAAAAATTCTGCAATATTTTTTTCTAAATTTTCTATTTTAAAGAATTTAAAAATACCTACAACATGATAAATGAAGACTTCAAAAGCTAAGGGATGCAATTGGCAAAATTTTGATTTCGAGCAAATAAAGTAAGTTCTAACATCAATAGCAAACTTTTCTAACGGCATATTGTGTTCTCTGCATTAGATAATGTTTATAAGATTTACGTTTAAAAATGTAAAACCATTCATAATTTATTTTATATACATTTAATGTTATTATACCAAGGTCCTGGGCAACCCAAGTAGGATAAGTTTTTATATAATTAAAAAAAAATTGTAATATTTTTTTTCTAATTGTTCTATTTTAAAGAATTCAAAAATACAACATGATAAATAAACACTTTTGAAAAAAAGGATAAAATTGGCAAAATTTTGATTTGGAGTAAATTAAGTAAGTTGTAACATCAATAGTAATTGACTAAATTAAAATGTGAAATTTTTCTTATTTGAAAGTGGCCTTAGAACACACATTTCAATAACTGTAAAAGAAAAGTGGAGCACAATATATATATATATTTTTTTTAACAGAGATTAAACAGTTATGTAACTAGGCAATTATCAGAGCTTAAATATTTAACCTCCAAAATGCAGCCTATAATTTGAAGATCACTTTTGTTTCTTTATATCCAAACAAATAACTTTATCACCACACAGCTTGTTCACTTAGCTCAGTTTTTTTCAATTTATCACTTGCATCCCTTTATCATCAAATATAGTAAAATGTATCAGTTAAACATAGTATTTGCTCTTTCTTGTGTCATTACAATAAAAATGTACTAGATTCGTGAAATATTCGAAGTCCGGTTTTTGACGGATTTACTTGTTTTAGGTGTCAGAGAACTCGATATAAATGTTTTTACAAAGTGTCTGTCCGTGAGTCTGTCTGTCACTCTTTCACTCTGTATATGACAAAAAATTTCTGAGCGCACTACCTTAAGAACTAATACACCAAATTTCACAAAATTTTAGATGTAGATAGATATTGATATAAATTGAAACTGATTATTTTTTGGTGTATATTGCCGAACAGGTTACATTGTTATTTTTTTTCACAATTTTTGCAATAGCTTTGTCCCAAGAACTCATGTACGGCTTTTCGAAAAGTCTCAGATTCCGTTAGGTGTTCATTTAATATAGTGCTGATTAGTTTTGAGTGTAAATCGTTCAAGAGGTGGTGCTACTATGCAGCATTATTTATGACTATCGCAATAGCTCTACCTCAGTATATATTGCACTACTTTTCATCATAATTCAGAATTAGTCGTCAGTTCCGGCTATAAATTAGTAATCATTAGATTTTGGAATAAATAGCTAGACAGGTGGCGTTTCTGTTCATTTTTTAATGATTTCTGCAATGATTCTATCTCAAAAACTAACGCACTACTTTTTATCAAACTTCAGATTTATTTAGAATATGACAAAAATTATTAGCATAGTGATAAATTTTGAAGCCAGTATCAAGCATATTAACAAAACGTTTTGATATGTTTCGTTTTTTATAAATTTTTATTAATTACAAAAATAATCTTAAATTAAGTATATATTTTTAAATAAATGTGAGATTGAATTGCATATTAGATAGAGATATAATTTATTTTAAAACGTACATAACTGAAATTTAAAATGTTTGATATAACTTTTTTAGAGCCAAATAATTGTTTCCTTTTAATGCAGTATTCACACTAAATTTTTTGTAATTTTTTATTTCAAAATAAGTGAATGCTGTTTTATTTTTATTTGGTGCAAACCTCAGTAATTACATTTTTGTTTAAATCCCCTAACCGGTGATGTTGCTATGCTTAATGTTTCAGCATCTATTAATATGTATACATTAAAAAAATTTGGGCTAGCCACATCCAACTAGTTTAAATTGAAATTGATTTTTTTTCTGCTTGATTTTATGAAGATAGTTTCAATATAAAAGTACTAATAAAATTATATTTATTTTTCTAGTATTTCTCAAGAAAAATGTATCCTATAACTGATCACAACCGATAAAAACACCGTTTTGAATTAAATTTTCTTAGACATTGAAAAAAATATTCCTTGATCATACATCTTATATATTTCAACGTCCAAGTTTTGATCCGGAAGGGAAAATATTGCGAGGTGTTTTGGAAACATATATATATATATATTGAAAAAAAATCATGTTTTATATGAAACAGAATATTTCACGCCTATATTACAAAATATCTATTTTAAGCGCACTGTATTTGGAAATGTCTGTTTACGTTGCTCTTTTAATATTTTTTTTCTGAATATATTTCGGACAGAAAGTATTTTCTAAAAACACTTTTATGCTTTAAAGTATTCACCAAAGAAACACTAAGCTTTTATAAATTGTTACATATAAAATATTTTTTATGTTACTGTAAACTGTTTTAAACATATAGCAAAATCAAAGGGTAATATTCAGAAAAATATTCTCCAGTTTTGCCGTTATTTAAAATACACTACTTAAATGGTATACTTATCGAAATATATTTTAGCTTTTTTAATATATTTTGAAATTTAGTTTACCCTCCAGTCCGATTGTAAATAAACCAACCCTTCGGGTTTGGTATACTGTTAATAGTACGTCATTTAGTTGAATATTATTTTGTTTTAACAAATACATTTGTTACTGTCTCCATATAGTAAAGTTAGTACATGTCTATGCATTTACATTATAAATTCATTAACGTTTAGGTATTTAGTAATAATAATAATAGCATGTATTCGATCTATTCTCTTTGCACCGTTTGATTTTTTAAAAACATGTATTTCACTTTTTAAATAAAAAAAGATAGTTCCTGAAAGAATCATCTCTGATGAAACGATAAAAGTATTAGAAATTCTTAATATCAGTTAAATCTTTTTGTAACATGATATTTTCTAATCATCTCGAAAAGCTCTTCCTTAGCCTATTGTCATATGAATATGAATTGAATAGTACAGAAAACAAGAACATTCGTAATGTTTTAGTCTGCGAAATAATCGTTAAACATTAATTAATTTGTTTGGAATGTTAGTGTTGATTATTTTAACGCAAAAGTATTTCTTCTAAAAATTGAAAGGAAATTCGGACTTGAAAAAAATTAAACAAACTCAGAAAAAAAATGTTTCTTTTCTTTTCTTTTTTTTAATTTTTCAAAATACTTTGAATAGTATAACCAATGTTATTTTGCTTACATTTTATTATTTAAAATTATTTAAAACAGTGCTGAGAATAAACCTATTGCTGCTGATTTTTTTAGGTAAAAAATTAAGTACAAGATAATGTAAGTTTCACATCGAAACCCTTTATAAAATGAAAACACATGTTTCCTTTTTGTTCAATGAACATTTCACTTTAATTGCATTCACTCCTATGCATTTGAGCAAATTTTCGTCGTTTTCTAAACTGAGAACGGTACTCTTTTCGGATACAACAACTTCCATAGACGGAAGAAATTAAAAAAATGCTCAGGCTTTCTTATCGATGTCCCATATCATAGAATTCGTCTGACTGCACTAAGAGAAATCCCCGGCTGACTTCTGCTGATGCCGCACAATTTTCCGTTTTACTTTTTGATTAAAGCTTTCTACCAGTAATTAATTAGATCTTGCATGTTCTAATACAGATTCTAAAAATTAAACAAAAATGTTCTTTAAAAAAGAAAATTACTTTGCAAATATTCTAGTAAATTCTACTATTTTCCAAAACTTTGGAAAACCTGTATAATTGCTCCTATTCCGAAACCTCAAACTAACCTACATGATCCTTCTAATTATAGACCTATCTCCTTACTACCCTCCTTAAGTAAAGTGGTTGAGCGCGTCATAAGGTCACAACTCAATGGTATTCTTAATGAGCATAATATACAATTCCTGAACAATTTGGTTTCAGAAAAAACACTGCACTACCCATCAACTCTTTCGCGTTGTGAAATTTCTTAGCGTAAACCTCAACAGGAAGATTCCAGCCGCAGCTGTTTTTCTAGATGTCTCCCAGGCATTTGACAAAGTAAGGCATTATGCCTAATATACAAATTAATTAACCTTTGAATTAATGCCAGACTAATTCATCATATACATTCTTATTTTAGCGACTGCACTTTTTGTGTCCGCATTAATAAAATACTCTCTACACTTTGTAGCTTTATCTTGGGAATTCTTCAAGGCTCGGTTCTCGGCCATACATTATTTAACATTTTTTGCAATGACATACCCAGAACACTGAAGATCTATCTTGCCATGTACTCAGTAGATACGGCATAGTATGCCTATGCACATCATGCATCTACAAAATCCTACAGAAACACATCTATGTACTCATTAACTGGTGTATTAAATGGCGTGTAAAACTTAATGAAAATATATCTGCTGCTGTGTATTTTTCTAGAAGAAAAGACTATTCTAACCGTTTAACTGTTAACAATGTTACTATCCCTTGGGCTGACTTCACTAATTATTTAGGTGTCACCCTTGATCGTCGTTTAACTTGGAAAAAGCACTTTATTGGTACTCGGGGTAACGTCTCCGGTATTTCTGAAGCTCTATCTCATCGCCTTCAAAGTAAAACTCTATCAATTCACAATAAACTTATCCTTTATAATGCATGCATAAGATCTGTATTAATTTACGCCTGCCCTAGCTGGGGATTTGCTTGTAATCCCAGCATGAATAGTGTTTATGGGATTCACAACAAAAATATTCGATATATTCATAATGGCTGTAGATACCTTCGGAACTCTACTATTCGTAGAGTCTTAAATACTTCTTCGCTAAAAAAGCGTTTTAACCAAATCTCTAAAAATTTTTATATATCCTTATATAATTTACCTAACGAAATTGTCGCCGAGCTTCCAGATTATGAGGTTTCCGAACCTATCAACAGAAAACGTCCAAAATACACACTTATTTTGGAAGAGGATGATTGAGTTTCCGTCAACTCTCATTGAAACTTTATTTCTCTTTGTTTGTTTTTATCCAAAAATATCTTAACAGAAAACGTTATACTGCTAGTTTTTTCTAGCAATATTAAGTATGCTATTTCTTAAATGTATGGTCTCTGTAAAGAGTCTTTTTTTATGTTGGGGCACCCCCACGATAGCTTAATTTGTCTTTGCCTTTATGGAACTAACGAAACATTTTCTTTTTTATCTGTTTTCTAATTTCTTTTTTGTAAATTTCTCCTTTTTTTATTTAAATTAGCTAATTTTTTTATTCTTAACTGTGGCTTCCAGCTGCATCTACTCATTTCTTTCTTTTTTTATGACTCCCTAATGCACATGCAGTACGTTTTACTATGATACACTGGATATAAAGTTGCCTGGCAACTAGGAGGGTCCACTTTCCAGATTATGTTGTTCCATTGTTCAAAAATTCTAGATTTACTTTTAAATTTGTATTCAAGTTCATACATCCATATTCTTTCAAAAAAACTTTTGAGAATAATAAGAGGATAAGAATTTAAATGCGATTTTATTTTTCTTTGTTCATGTACCATGCAAATAAGAAAAATAAAATAGGATACTATTTTCTAAAAATCATCTTTGTGGTATTGAAATAGAAATTCGTTACTTTGTTTCTTACAGAAACAAATTTGATTTTTTTAAGTAGTTTCAACGAAGTTTTAAACATATAAAGCAAATTTAGTTTATTTTTTGTCTTTTGAAAATAGGGTTTTAGCATTTCGAATTTTACTATTACCGTTATGATCATTTTTTTAAAATTCTTCAAAAATTTATTTTTGACGTTTTGCAATGAAATTCAGTCTTAACCATTACAGATATAAAATAGGTATTCCATACTATTTCCAAATTTATTCAACTGTTAGTTTTTTTTTGTTTTTCAGCTTAAAAATCTAATTTTTGTACATATATAAAATATGTCTTTTAAATTTATTCTCTAAGGTTCTGTCTTTTTACTTAATGCCTTCCTGAATTATTTACCTGAGTTTATACAGATTGATTTTGTTTTTTTAATATTCTTACATATGTTTTGTTTCACTTTTAATTTTAAAATTTTGAATTCAACTGTGCTATTTGGTATTTTTCATTACTTTTAATAACACTATGATAATAATAAATATGATTATGAGTATTTAACTTTTATGCATAGATATGAAGTTACACAGTTTTCGTAAATATTGCCTTATCTGAATGTTCCTGTTTTTATTTTCACATCTTTCCAGTTTTTTCTTTTTTTTTACGTAAATAAATAATAATAATAATGATGATAAAAGAAATAGTGTGTTTGGAGCCTAACAGAGAGCAGACCTAAACAGATTAGCAATTTATTTCTTGCGGTGCTTTATTAGCGAGCTATGTGCTATGTAAAAATGGCTTGCAACAAAAATGTAAGATACAAAAATGGAAACGTAAATAATTCTACGGCGTATTAAGATAAAATTTGTAGATCCAGTAGTAATAAACAGATATTAAATACTAGAAAACTCTTCGATTTTGCTCGCGTAATCGTTGAAAAATACCAAGTGATATTTGTATGTCCTCATTTTATTATAAAAATTATACTTTCAGGAAAATTTCAAAAAATAACATTTAAGCCACCGCTTCACTAAACTTCATTATTGCACTGCATTAGAAAGAAACGAGAACTAATGCTTGTACAAAATAAAGGATAATTCAGGAGATATTTTGAAACGTTTATGTTCAGTTCAAACGTTGATTTTAAAAACCATTTAAAATTTTAATTTTTTTTAAACCATCTTTTTATCATACAATTACATCTTAAAATTTGCTAACAAGACAAATTCCAAGTTCTTTTTTATATCTGCCTTAACTCGGAAGCTAGAGGCACCAACATAAAATACCTATGTTGAAGCAAGAACTGTTACCCTTATTTTGCAAAAATGCATTTTGAAATCGATTAGGATTTTCCTGTTATTGCATGGAAACGTTATTATAAAAAAATCAAAGGCCTTTTTTTAGAAAGCTTGTATTTTTCCGCTAAACATAGGTGGTAATGCACCGGTTTAAAATATAGTCTGTGTAGGATCAGAGACTGTCAACACTGATTGGCAAGAAATAATTTTATAATCGGTTTATTATATCCTTATTGATTCAAATCGCAATTGCATATAAATCGTAGCTATCATAGAAATCATCGTAATTTAGCAATTTTTAACTACGTCTTTCGCTCTTTTCCCATCACTTCACAGTTTTAAAATTTCGAATTTCCGTTTGACTGTTCATGGAGAACAATTATATTTTTTTAAGTATGTATCATGCCACATTTAAATTTTCTAACCTTTTTAGTATCACATCAATCGAATTCAGAATGTTTTTTGCTCTTGCAATCCTCTGGTGGTAGTGGAACGTATAGCGTATATTTGAAGAGGTTCTATCTCACCAATACGCAAGCGATACATTTTTAAATCGATTTGTTATTTTATAAGATGCATATAAATCATAATTTAAAACGTTTTTAGAACGCTTTTCTGATATTTTCATCTTTTTTACTTTGATTTTTTTAATGAATATTAGAAATCATTTTATTTTTTAAGTAATTATTACGCCAAATTTCAAAATGTTAGAAATCTCAGCTGTATTAAAAACGAAATTTAGAACATTTTTTACCGGTGTAGCCTCCAGGGGTTAGTGACAACATACAATTCAGCCTATATTGAAGCAGGAACTCTCACCATGAATTTTCAACAATTATTTTTTATATTGGTTTGATATATCCTAAACGTAGAAATTTAGAACGTTTTTAAAACACTTTACATGCCTTTTTACCTTTCATAAATTTTGAATTCTTTTCGAAACTGTTCTTGGAGAGAAAATACTTCTTATAAGTAATTACCCTGCCAGATTTCAAATTATTTTATAAGATTGATCACAAATCGGCATTTAAACATTTTTAGAACGCTTTTCGCGTTCTTGTCTTATTTTTAGATCAACTTCCTTCAAAAACACAACACTTTTTACAACACTTTTCGGGCATTTCCATATTTTTTTTATTTGATTTTTGAAAGAAAATGTTATTTTATACTATTTATGTTTAATAAGTAACTACCATGAATTATTTCATGAATAAACACTCCGCAATAACACGAATATTCCAATTTTAGAACTTTTTTACTCTTACTTCATCCATGGGGGTAGCGGCATTCGACATAAAATACAGCTCATCTTGCAGAGAAAACTGTCATAATCATTTCCATTCCATTAGTTTTTAAATTCGTTCAGTATTTTCTGAGATTCCGTAGAAGTTGCAGTTTCGAACTTTTTTATGGTTGATGCTTTTCCTATATCCCCTTCCCATTTAAAATTTTGATTTGTTTTAGGAAATGTTCTTAGAGATAATTTATATCTGATAAGTAACTACCGTGCCAAATTTTATTTTTCTATATCCTTCCCTATCACAAAATACCGCAATTTATAACATTTCTTTGCTTTTGTAAACCCGAGATAATCGTAGCATCGAATAATATAGATCCTATACAATAGAACATAGGCTTTCACCATCCATTATATACTGTTACTTTTTACATTGGTTTGGTATTTCCTGAGATTGGTAAAAATCGCCATTTAGAATGTTTTTTTTTTTTTGTTTGTTTTGGTTTTGTATGCCTTTTTACGCCTTTTAAATTGCGTATTTTTTAGGAAATGTTCTTAAAGGTCATTTATATCTTATAATTAATTAGCATGCCAAATTTTATGTTTCTAGGCCCTTCAGTAACACAAGACCGCTTTTTAGAACGTTTTTTGCTCTTGCAGCCCCTTTGACAACGAAATAAGCTATAGCCTATGTTCGAGTAAGGACTGTCACCATCATTTTGTCATTACTATTTTTTTAATTGGTTCATTACATCACAAAATTGCTTAAAAATCTCAATTTAGAACTTTTAGAGTTTTTAGTGTATTTAAGCCCCTTTTAAATTTCGTTTCTGTTAGGAAATGTTGTTAGAAACCATTCATATCTTGTAAGTAATTGACATATCAAATTTCATATTTCTAACCGCTTCATAACACAAAAATTGTATTTTTTTAAAGTATTTTGCTCATGCACCCCCTTTTGGGTTGGTGGTATCGACATAAGATATAGCCTATGCTTGATTCGGAGCAAACAGCATCATTTTGGTACCATTATGTTTCAAATCGGTTAGGTAGTTACTGAGATAACCACCTACAACTAAAACAAATTTACATCTTTATAATACAGGCATAGATATGTATTTTTTCAGTGCTTTCCCAATGCAATGTAAATGAAATGCAAAGGAAGAGAAAAAACCCTATCAAATTGGCAAAAAATGTACTCATTGTGTCCTAATGTAGTATCATATTTTATGTAAAAAAACTAAATTTTAATTTTTCAGTCTTTCCTAGTTATTATTTTTTAACATAAATTCATTATTGAAATTTAAAAATATATATATAAAAACAAACACTGGGCTCTGAAGAAATAAATTAATTAAAATACCTTACGATAATATTAATTTTATAATAAGTTCCAATAAAAAATATATATTACTGAAGTTATGAAATTATATGTTTAAATGTAAAAAATATAAGTACTAATACACAGAAACATAAATTAAAAGTAAGGGAATATCTAAATTTAAATAATAATATTTTACGTTTCTGTAATAGCAAATATTAATTTCAATAAAAGAAAATCTATAAAATATAATTTCGTAAAGAAAATTTCAGATACTTTCGATTTACTCCTTTAAGTATGTGTCATTACATCAGTATGACTATAGATAGGAACTACAAAAATTGACCTAATTTGTTTTTTTATAAGTTTCTACTAAAAAACAAATTGACAGAAAAGTAGACTCTGAAAGTTTTTCCAGTCATCAGTTCTAATGAGCGTTTGTTTTACCCCATGTCTTTCGAAGAGAAATTTATTTCTTGTGAAACAGTGTCAATGGAGGAATCTTATTTTAGAAGAATTTTGTGAGCTTTCTTTTGTTTTAGCTTTTTGTTAGTTTTCCGAAAGTATAGTGTTTTCTCTCTTTTACGGTATTTGGTAAAATGTACTATTTTATTTTCTATGAAAAATTCTTTTTTCGTCTGAAATAAATGTGTCATTATAGACAAGATATATCGCTATAGACAGCTAATGCGAGTTTACACCGTTTGAAGAGTGGTATCAATGTAAATGATAAATATATTTTAATGAATAGAGTAAGACAAATTATAGGAGAAATAATATTTATTTTCTGTATACATTTAGCAAGATTATTTTAGCTGTTTATAGTAGCACAGGTAAATATGTAAGAAAGAATAAGAACTTAAATCTTTTCAAAACTTAAATTTAAAATTAAAATTCAAAAGTTTAAAGTCCCAACTCATATTTTTTACTTTAATTCTGAAGCTAAAAGTTATGTTGCCCCTGATAAATTTTTTTCCCAGCCTAACATTTATTCTTTCAGATATCTTTTAGGACGCTCTTTAAGATTAAAATTGCTGGTCTACTAGCTTTTTGAAAACGTTTGTGGTTATGGATTGATACGTCATTAATCCGTGAATTGTTCTGAACTGGACCATGTATCAATCAAAAGCTAATCAACCAATCAAATAAATGTTCCTCCGAAATTTACAATTGTGCCTTCTGCTGGAAAATATTACAAATCCCATATTATTAGTGAGAAAACGCGCGAAAAACGAGAGAATTAGTCTGCTAGGTGAGGCCTTCTGAAACTATGGCTATATAACTACCAATAATCGACGCATCTAGCCCTGGGACCTCCAATCGGACTACCGAGTCCATCTGTAAGATGAGCGGCCAAATAAAAAATGTTCCCGAGTCACATATTTATACACCATTCATCTCAACCACAAGACGTTCTTACGCAATTAATGTTAACAATTTGACGTCGTCACATAAATAAATATATAATATGTAAGATGCCCTAACACCATGTTAAGGTTCTACCAATTTTCATGGCTTGGTTTTAGATTTTGTGCCCGAGTTTCAGATTTTTTAAGTTTAGTATTTGATACAGCAATTTATTGACTATGCATACAAAAAGGAAATAGAAAATAAGTATTCATAAAATGTAATGGTAGGACTTATTTACCACTGCTGTATGGCATTTTTAGGCATCTATATGGGTACTGACACCATGAAAACAAAACTATAAACTGAGATGGAACAATGACATTGAAAGCGTATAATTCTAAAGATACAATTTCTACAGCTCTTGACAAATTGTTCTTACTTATCATTACTTGTGATATTATGATACAGCAATAAGCATTTGATATTTTATTCTTCCGACATGAAAAATTAAGCAGCATTTTGGGCATGCAAATTTCTCTTTATCGTTTTTGGTTTAATAGCACCAGCTATTATCTTGATATAATTATTGCGCAGCATATTTTAAACTACACGTTACCTCGCAAATACATCCGACATGTCCCACAACATTTTGAGAGTACATATCAAACACTACAAATTTATGTATATAAAGTATACCCTTATAAATATATACTCTTCAAATCACAAAATTTACAACGCAAATATTAGATTAAGGTGAAGAGATAAAATTTTCCAAAAAACCTTTAAACATACCATAAAAAACTTAAATTTTCTAGGTCTTTGAAAAGTACTGAATCTTTCTTCATCAGGCGAAACGCAGACATGCATCTACAATGAGCGGCACGACTCCAACATTTTATTTTAGACATACGTCTTGTTTTCGCCTGACGAAAAAAGAATCAGTTCTTTTGAAAGGCCTAGCGAATTAAGGTTTTTTATTGTGTATTTAAGAGGTTTTGATTGTATCGAACTTTTACACTGTAAAATGATCTTAACAAGTAAAAAAAAAAACATGAATAAAAATTATATTTAATTAAAAAAATATTTTTAACAATAGAATTGGCTATGTAATATAAATACAAACAAAAGCAGCGAGAAAAAACATCCTGCAACACGATGATAACATCAAATACGTTTGTTCATGTTGCAATACAATGCCACATACACAAAAAAAATCTTGACACGTATTAAGGGAAAAAAACTCGGTAAACACATATTAAGGGTAAAAAACTGTGGTTGCAAAAATTATATTTTGTCATAGTTCCTCAGTCTTTTATAACACTTTTAATTCTATTAAGCAAGACCGTTGCCAAATTTTAGAACTGGCACTTGTCCATATGAACCCACAATTTTTAATACCTCTTGCAGTTCTCTGATGCTGGAAGTACGTGTCTTTTGAAATTTAGTTTTTATTTGGTTCTAAGTTTCTTTTTAGAAAAAGAAATTTTAGTTGCCTGGCTCTTCAATTATTGCTATATTGCTATCATGTAACCACTTTTGAACAAGTTTTTTCAAATGAGACGGTGTTGCAAATTCATGAAAAAATAACATCCATGAAGGCAACCAAAATTGCAGTAAGTGGTCTTGAAGAAATTCTAAATATTTATTAAAACGCAAAAAAAACACTTTTGGGATGGAAATATAGTCTAGTATTAGCTATTTTTTACATTAAACATTACAATAACATAAAAACACTTGCGTGCTTCCCAGTTTTAACAGAAAAATTTGTGTCAAGAATGTCGCCATCATTGGAACACCTCTTATTATTCTGAATGAACTTTTATTAGAAAACATTTTTTTTAATCTCTTGTAATCCAATTTAAATATTTCTTACAAAAAATTATCTTTTTTTCATGATATCAATAAGTACGGGGATTTATTCATTCTTTTCATGACATCAATAAGTACGGAAATTTAATCTTTTTTTTCCATGACATCAATTAGTACGGGATTTATTGCTGCCCATCGTACTGCTCGTTTCGAATATTTCTGAATTCTATAGCTGGTAGACTTTACTGTCATATCTATTAGTAAATCTGAATGTTTCCTATTTATGTACGTAATTATGTAAATTTGTAACAACTATAGTCATCATTCACTCCGTATCCGTCTGTCCGCATATAACAGAGCAAAAACTATCCATCGAATAACTTGAAATTCAGAATATAAAATTGTTGAAAAATTTTGTCGAGTCATTTTACATTTTATGAAAATCGGATGAATAGTTCAATTATAGAGACAATCTAAGTCATTCTGTTACATTTCGTCTTATGGAAATAAATAGTTTCAAGTGCATTTTAATGGTGTTATAATCCTTCCAACATAATAAAATTTATATGCTTCATTTGTGAAGAATATATTAAAATATACGTTTTGTACAATGTGTAATTTGCAGAAAATAAGGTAAATGCATCAGTAGTGGGCCACTTAAGGACATTTGTCTAATTATTATTAATATGTTAGTGAATTCCAAAAAACATATATATTTTTAGCCTAGTCTTTACCTTCATGTATCAGAATAAACATTCAAATTTTTAAAATATATTCTTTAGAAACAATGAAAAATAATAAATATTACCTTTCTCTATGCTCCAGTAGTGGGCATAGTAAAATTCTGATTCTCCAGTAGTGGGCCCCCCTGAAGTGGCCACTCCATTCTTGAGTTTAATGTGTACTGTACAGAAGTTAATTTTTTACATTTCTACACTTAAATATACAATAATGAAACCGTATTAATGAAACCGTATTTAGAAGTTTTGATGATTACATAAAATAATTTCAGCTTCTCTTAGGTTTTTTTCTAAGAGTCTGTAATATTTTATAACTTAAAAATATATACCTGCCCTATTTGTTACTTTGCAGTAGTGATAAATAATAAGATATACATAATAAAAAGGGTAATTAAATGCTGAAATGATTGCAAAACTATATGACATTTATAAAAACAAGAAAAAAAGAATAATGTGAGTGGGATTTAAATTTAACTGTATTTATTTTCTTTTACAGTCATTTTCTTACAAAAAGAACACAAAAGTTGAATATCTGTTTGCACGAGTTCTGGTTGTGGTACCACTCCAACTATATCGGAAATATTTATGCTAGAGACATCATTTTCCTGAGACAAAGTCTTTTTTTCCTAATAACAAAGTCTTTTTTATTTCCAGTAGATTTCAATCCTTGAAAAATATTATTATTTCTTTAATTTCTTGAACTACATACAAACATACATATTTTTCTGTATTTCTTTTCCCTCCAATTATTGAGACACGTATAAATTGTCCCTCTTTCACTTCAGATTCTTCTGGGATAAAGTAGTGGCCCACTACTGGAACAACTTGAAATTTAATGACCCAGAAGTGGACCACCCCCCAAACATAATAATATGTTAGTTTTATACATTTAAGCATAAGGAATATAGTATTCATTTATACAGTGTATTAGAAATGTGACATTTTAATATAAAATACAATATACTTTTAAAGAAAAAAATATTGAATGAAAACTTGCCTCTTAAAGAAAGCAGTAAGAATGAGCCACAAAATCCTCATACTTTAAGACTGGAAGAAAAACACCCTTCCAACTCAAAGACTATCAGAGTACTGAAGTTGTCTCTTTGTCTAAGGATAAGGGTTCCAGCCAATCAGAAGTTAGTTTGTTATCTGACAGGGGTGACTAGAAAACTTGTTTTTCAACTTTGAAAACTGGTGGCCCATTATTGGTACATGGCTCACTACTGCTACACTTACCCTATTTGTTATTAATTTAAAGTGCCACACAAAAGTATTCCATTACGTAGTGGTATAGGCTAAAATACTGTTTGGGGAGCGCTTTACTAATATCAAATTGTTTCAAATTTTATGAAATTCATATACAAAGCTGATGTTACTTACAAGTTACCTCCCGTATAATAGAAAGCTAATAATATTTAAAAGGACACGCAAAAGATTTTGGTTGCTCTACTATATTCTACTGTATACTATTGCTTTTAGAACTGATTATTTTTAAAACTTCGTTACTGCACAAACGTACTTAATTTACTACTTTTGATGTGCAATTTCTAACGTGTTACTTTTGCTACGGTATTGTTGATTTTAACAAAACCTTATGTTTTGAAGTGAAGCATGAAGCAATTAGTACAATCTGGCAGTGAAAAACATAAATATCGGATTTGGCGTGAATGTGATAATCCTCTAAAGGTCATTACTACTTTATTTTTAAAAATTATCGAAATAATTTAAAAAATGGCTTTTATACATGTAGCTTATAAAAAATATGAATTAAATTTTTTTTTTGAATTTTTAAATTTTAAGAAATCTGTGGTTTCTTACGGAGAGCAATGAACGGTAAAAGTTCTATTTATCTTTTATAAATAAACAAATTATCTAAAATAAAAACTTAAAGTAAAATAAAATTTAGCAATATAAAACAAATACACTGAAATGATAATATAAACATTTTTTTTTTTTTTTTTTTTTTTTTTTTTTTTACGGAAAATTAAAAAAAAAAAATCATAATTTTTACACTCTTTATTTAAAAAATTTGGATTTTTAACATAGAATTATTTATACATATAAAATTATTTGTATATATAAAAAAAGAAATACATATTTTATCTAAGTTATAACTTATACTTTTGCCAAGAAATGAACATACAAAAGAAATAAAACAATCTTAAAAAATTTAAAAAATGCCATAATAATAAAAGTGATGATTACACGAAAAGCAATATGCAAATATCATAATTAATAGGTGATTTAAAAAATATCTTAATATATAGAGTGTAAAAATTCACGACGTATTTTATCTACATACACAAAAAAATAATAATAAAGCAAATATTATATGTATGCAAAATTGCATAAAATATAAGTAAATTCAAGGATACAAATGATTGTTTTGAGGACTGGTTCAAACGTTAGGCTATAACTAATATTATTTCCAAACCCTATGAAATTTTTTAAAGCATGTGTCTTTATCCTGATTTTAGCAATCATGCAAAAGCCAACGACACATTTAGGGAACATCCAACTTATTCTAAGAGGATAACTAGTTGTGCTGCAATACGCACATCTTCTTGATTTGCATTTATGGGAATGTGACTAACAATTTTCAGTTCTTCTTTTTCTGATTTTTTTTTTTCTATATCTTAGTTCTACAGGCCCCGAACATGATTTGGATGACATTTTGGGTGACGAAATGCGTCTTTCAGCTTGTTTTTGAGGTTCTATCAACAGAAAAGCAATAATTAGATCGAGTCGAAAATTTTTCACATTATTATAATATGTATTATTTCACTATGCATCATAGTGTATAGAATATATGAGCTGACAACTGTCATATCTAGGAAATGAAAAAAACTCTATGCTACTTTTTTTTTGCTCTTCCTATCAATATCATACGTAGATTTCAACTGATTAAAGTAGTCAACAAATCCCATGTTTTTGTTATGTTCTATAATAGCATTCGGACAAGTTATTTTAATTTTTTTCTCCATTTCGTTCTTTTCTTTCAACTTCACAAGATTTTGTGGCCTCATCTAAAGTTGTTAAAATGTACACCGTTCATTTATTCTTCAATTTTACCCAAACATTGTTCTCCTTTCTTTACTAACAGACCAATCAAATTCTCCACGTTTCATTTTTTTTTTTTTTCGTCATCTTTTAAATTTTTTTGCAAATTCTTCCTTGAAATATTTACAGTTCCACAAGCATAGATATTTTGGGGATCAAGTTACTTCAGTAGATCATAGGATGTAAAGTAATTTTTAAAGAAGATTATATGAATTTTCCCTAACAATTTCTGGCTTAGATTTTTAATTACTCTCTCACCAAGATTTCTGTCTACATCATCGGTTTTTCCCGTGTAAATTTGAAATTCGCATGCATTGCCACTTTGATGACACCTCAGCCCCACTTAAGAATAAATAGAAATAACACGTGACTCAGGGTTGCTATAGTTCTTTAACTAAAATATTATTAACCGTGCTTCTATTCTCAGCTACATAAACAAAGCAAAATATACAGGGTGTCCAGCAAATAACACCCTGATTTCAAAATTAAATTTCTGAAAAACAGAGATCGATAGTAGTATGCGGTAAACGTTTTTTTCATTAGGTAACCTGTAAAAATCTTATACAGAAATTACTCAAACAGTGAATATTTTGAAAAGAATGCATTCTGATTGCATAGAATGCTTTCATATGACATTTTTCTTGTTTTAGATTGTCTGCAGATAAATAATTTTCCAGCTTAATTTATTAATATATAGTGCAATATTTTAAAGATTTTTCGAAGTAAATTTTTAGAATTTTTAAATTTCAAAAATTTAATTTAAAAAAACTATGAAATATGGCACTTTAAGCCGAAAAACACATTCTCTGGCAGCAATCTAAAGCAAGAAAAATGTTAAATCAAAGCATTCTTTGCAATCAGAACACTATCTTTTCGAAATATTTACCGTTCGAAACTTTTGTATAAGATTTTTACAGCTTACCTGATAAACAAGCCGTTTACTGCATAATTCTATTGATCTTTGTTTTTGAGAAATTTAATTTTGAAATCAGGGTGTTATTTGCTGGACACCCTGTATTTTCACATGCCACTCTCTCACACGTCGAAATCCCACACTTACTGGAGTTTGATTTCCTGGAGAAACCAATCATTTCCTCTAACATTTTGATTCGTCTATTTTTTTATCTGAATAACTGAGTGTCTTAATTCATAACTAGGAAGGAGTGGAGTATAGCCATAAGCCATAATTTAAATTTAGCTAAAAATTTCACTTTAAAAGAATGGTTGGAATTTATGAAACATAAAGTGACATATATATTTTGTTTCGTTTGAAGTTGAAAGTCTTAGGATTTATTTTAGTGCTCGAATTTAGTCAAAACAGAATGTTTTAAAGTTTCAATTAATCGAAATTCAGTAGAAAAAATACAAAAAATAAGTTTGAAAAAAAATGCTGAATGTGTGATTTCCGTAGAAAACCAATGAACATTGAAGGGTTAAATAATAGTTAGTGTATATCACAATTGCCGATATTATGGTAAATAAAAGTAATTAATTCACAGCAAAAATACTCGGAATAGATTCTACAATGAATGGCAGATACAGAAGTGTTGTTATAAATAATTCTTTAAAAGTAGTAAAAATGTTGGTTTTTCAATTTTCTAAATATAAACAATATTTTTCGATATCGTGTGTAATTTGAAAGAAGTCACTGTATATTTCCGTTTCTATTTATACTCCATTTTAAATATAACAAACATATTTTTGAGTGTAGAATATGATGATTTCTAAAGAAATCTCGAGCAAGTCAGCGAAGAGAGAATCCAGAATCAATTTTGAAGAGCATTTATCAAACCAAAAGATCATTTGCATTCTAAGTATCGGAAATGATCCATTATATTCATAAAATCTATTGCCAGTAGAGTCATTTAATATAAATAATGTAGATGTTTATGGACAGTTTTCAACAGAAATCTTATTAACGTTAACACTCTATAACTTAGATATCGGCAAATATAGCAGTTTCTCCTTATCTTAAGCGAAAATGTAAGATTATTTATGGAATTGTTATTCTTCATTTAAAACGAATATCTTGAAAGTACAAAATTTAGAATATCTGAATGAAGAACTTGAATAAGTTATCGAGATATTACAAAAATCTCAAATGTCACAGTATTAAAAAAAAGAAACCTTTATCTAAGATGATGTTTGGAATTAAATTTACTTGCATTGTTCTTGGTGTTTGCCCAATAATGTAACAAACTGAAGAAAAATTGTAAAAACAAATATAAATAATATTAAAACTGCCCACTCATTCATTCTTTTTAATAGATAAGGATTATTTGACGATATTATGAAACAGTTTGTTATTTTCAGATTTGAGATAATATGGAGAATATTGTAACTATTTTATGTGTAAAAAATATGTTTAAATGATTCGAAAGTTCGCAAGAAAAAAATTTTAACTGTTCAAAAACCAATGTAATTTGATAGGTTTGTACGGAAGTTGTACGGAAAGAAAGAAAATTCCAACAAATACTTTTAGAAGATTAACGACCTTAAAAGCATTATTCTGGAAGTTTCCAACTGTCATTGGAAAAAAAAGCATAACATGGTTATTCAAAAAATTTTAATTAACTAGTATAAGTCATTTTTTATTATTTTGTAAAATGTATAATTTTTTTAAAAATTATTTCATGGTTTTTAACCGTTTTTTAATATTAATTTAGACAAATTACTACAAATATATTTTTTAATTGTATAAATCAGTAGTTTTTACTGCATTAGAATGTTGGGTATTTTTTAACTGCATTAAAATTATCCAATGTTAGCAACATTTGATTTACTGACCATTCGATTTTACGCCATATTTGCCGAGGTCCCATTAATGTCGTTAAATCATCAGTCAACTGTAAAATATTTCGACATAAAGGGAACGTATCGACGGAGCCCAATACCAGGCCATCGCTGCCTCCTAGACTCCTTGCCTACTACATCCTTCACACCTCCTCATATACTCTACCTCACGACCCTGACTTATACGATTTCATATTTAGTTTTTTTCTGTATGTGTATGGTTTTTCTACCCTTTTTCGCTCTCTGCAGTCGTGGACCTGTTTAGATTTTGTAAAAAGCCGTTGTCATGGCTGTTTGCATGAAATCTTATTTTGTTAAACTTCTGAGGCCAGAATCCATTTTACATATATTTTTTTTTAAATATCTGGCCTTAGATACTTTTTTAAATATTACAGGGGATCAGAACGTTTTCTTAATTAAAATCTTGTAAACATATACTTTATAAACCTCGATGCTTGCTTTTTCCACTTCGATCATTATAGTCTATCGAAGTAGTTATGATTTTTAAAAAAGTCATTGGGCCACTGGGGTTATCTTAACATAGGTGTCCTCAACTCAGGAATCTAAATCAGAGAACTTAGGTTCCTTCTATGCTCAACCTAAAATTCCGAATTATTTTTTTCATGGTTATTGGATCTTAAAATTATGTTTTTATTTTACTTTCGATGGGTATTTCAGATGGGTTCCGACCCATTCTAAGTACATCTAAAGCACCCGTAAATTAACGTGAGATGTAATGTGGAACCATTATTAATTGGAGAGAACAGTGATGGAAAAAGAAAGTGCTAAGTGATTTTATTCCTAATTTTATCAACATTTTTGCCAAAAAATCACATTATAATGACCTTATCCTTTACTCGTATTTGCAGTAATCTTGCTAACCTAGCTCGTAGAAAGCGTAATTAAGTCTAATGTATTAAAGGGGTATAAATGTTTATGTATTTATATTCATGCATGTACAGAAAGAAAAATTCTGTAACATATGAATCCCTAGCGACGTAAGCGCTCAACCAATCAAAAAACAAACAAACAACAACAAATATCACGTACTTATATGAAGATCTGTGCTTGAGATCGTGATCATTTAAAACAATAGAACGCATACAGTTACTATTGCAGTGAAAACATTTTCAAATCTTCAAATGGCAACATTAATTTCTTATGCACAAATTCATCATTGCATTCAAAAACCATAAATAGCATTGGTATAATTGACTTACGATAAAAAATGAAGACGTAAAACACTAGAAAAAAACACCATTTCAAAGGACCATTAACAATGTTTTTTAGTAGCTTACTTTGGTTTCCCTTGTGAACTGTGTAATGTAGTAAGATTTGTTTTAAAATGTAATTTGGAGTTTATTTTTGTACACCATAGTGACATAAAAATATAATAATTTGTTTTACAGTGATGAATATCTTATTACACAGGAACTAGTTAGGATTGAGTTCCACGATTTTGCACCGTCAATTTTAGTCATGCGCTAATTGTTCCAATGTACTGAAGAATTTGGGCAGAAAAAAAATATTACTTTTCGAAAATTTCGATATTTTTCACTGTAATCGTAACCGTGAATGCTCTATTGTTTCAAATCATCACGATCTTGAGCATGCTAAATCGATTGTGTTCTGATCTTGAGCATGCTAAATCTGAAATTTCCTTTCGATCAGTTGAGCAATTCGGTCACTAGAGGTACATATATCGAAGAAGTTTGTTTTATGAGCACTCTGCATGTATTTATTGTGATTATTTTTTGTAACACTCAGATGAAAAATTAAGACCATCACAAGTAAATGCTCTCCCTAACTACCTTAGAATATTCTTCGAAACTCATTTAATAATTTCAAATTCTGGAATTTTAACCAAAGCAGTTATACTATTTGTCTAATTGATTAGTACTGGTGTAAATATCTTTAAACGGCTTATTTGCAGTCGCCGTTAGCTGCTGTGGTATGGATTGATTATATTAATGTTTCTTCATTCCATGGAAAATATAACTATCTATTTGGAAATTATTTCCGTTTAAGGAAATCAAGAACACTAAAATCTTTAAATTTTATGCACAAAAAATATTTTGAAAATATTTTTTTTTAATAAAGTTTAATTTATGGTTCTATCTTAAATAGAAAATAAAATATTATTTTTTTCCATTTTGGTTTGTTATTGAAATTCAAACAATGTTTTTCATCGAAATGACATTTTGTGAAAATGCGTTTTTCTCCATGATGTTTTTTCAAACTATCTCATTTAAATTGTTATAAGTCCAGTCCCATTATAGATATTTGCATCAAACTTGGGACATGTCGTTTCTTGTTGTTGTATTTTAATTTTGATTCAGTAATTTTGTAAAAAGGATACCTTTGAAAATATGATTTTTTAAATAAAAGTTACATATTTTTTACCAATTTTTGCTTTAATTATCTTTTTAAGGAATATTTTTGAAAATTCTGAATTAAAATTAAATATTAGATATTTTTGTTTATTTAAATATAAAACAGTTGAAATTCTATGAATAATAATCTGAGTTATAACGACTTTAAATTACATCACATTGTTTAATAAATTAAAAACTTATTTTTTTATTTAAATATGAAAATTTTATCATGTGTACAGTTGATACGTTTAATCATTACAAAAAACCCAAAACTATAAATCAATGAATTTTTTTATGCGTTCCGGATCCTCTTAAATATCTTAGGTCATTTAAGCACAATACAAAGTAAGCAGCCTCTAATTTCTATATAATATTTAGCCACTTTCACTACTAAAATGTTAGTTGTAGTTATGGCATGTTATCATGAACTTTATTTTTTAAAAATATGTTACGATATGGTTCTATGTTTCTAACAGCAGCCGAAGTATTTAAATACAGCTAATAACACGACATTTCTGTGCTGGGTGCTCGAATTTCAAAATTTTAAAATTGAGATATGAAAGGCATTAGGGAAAATAATAATTTGTGGAAATATTTTTCAGAATAGAATTTGAAAGTATATAAAATAGTATTCCTTGAATACACGTGTAAAATAAAACATATCCAGAGTACATAGGGTATCTACATTTATGAGCACCATTTTTCGAAAAGTAATTTTAAAACTAAATATTATGACGATTTTCATTTGAAAGTACAAACCGTTCATTTTAAAGCGTTTCTTTGGCGAACGATGTACGCTGCGCATGTAATTCACTGTTAGTATATGTATTTTAAATGGCAATAAACTGAAATAAACGGAATGAATGGAATATTGTTTGAAATAGAAAATACTTTAATAAACAAGGATTAAAGCACAAGAATTTAAGTCTAGTAATGTATAGAGTAAAGATAAATTCGTTCTTCAAACAATAAGGATTGTGCAAGATACTGTAACAATAATACTGTATCATTTTATTGTATATGGTTATGTGGGCGAGAGTGACGTTTTGAGGTACAAACAACAAAGATGCAATTTGGCTCTTTTATATTTCCAAATTTCTCACTCATACCAGAAATTGCCTATACTATATTCTTTTCTCTTTTTACAACAGACATTTCATGATTGCATAAAGTATAAATTCTATTTTCAATATTTCCGGTATGAAACGAGTGTTGAATAGAAAGAAAAAAAATCTGGCAAATTTGTCAAACCCAAGAAATACACGAATTTGCATTTTTTTTTTTAATTGAAAAATTGTTATTTCATACCGGAAATTTTCAAAAAGAATTTTTTCTTTATATAGTTATGAAATATCTGTCTTAAATTAAAAAAAATAATAATACGTTCGGAACTTTCTTGTATGAATTTAAAATTTTGAAATAAAAAAAAGGAAAATTTACATCTCGGTTGTTTTTATCTCAACGCTCCTTGGACACTTACATATCTATTACAAATTGTTTTTTATAGTTTCTTCCACCAACCACTTAGATTTTTATCACGAATTTAGAATCAGCCTGTATAAATATGTATATTTATTTATTTATTTATTTATTTATTTATTTATACAAATATATAATTGTATACTGTACAATAATTTCTGGAAAAGTCTCAATTAAATGTGGGAGTTGTGAATCTGAAATCAATTTTGAAGAATAAGTAACATAAAAATAGATTATTTGCATTTCTAAATATCGGAAATGATTTGACATATTGATAAAATCTGTCATCAATAAGATCATTTGTTATGAGGAATGTAGATATTTCTGGCTACTTTTCAAGAAAATCCTAATTATCGTGAAAGCATTCATACTTAGATATTGGCAAGGATAAGACTATTTCCCTTTCTTAAACAAAATAGGCTTATATGTTTGCTCTTTATTTAAAATGGATATCGAAAATAATCTTTTTTTTATTTAGCTGAATGCATAATTTAAATACATCATTATAATTGCAAGGCTTTAATTTGATCTTATACACAAAATAATAAATTTTTTTTGCTTAAAAACGTTCTAAAATCATTAAAACTTATATAAAATGATACAGATAGCATGTAAATAATATAGGTTTATATGTTGTATTATCTGTGAATGCGTCGCGTATTATCCCAGTATTTGAATGCATTTACCTTTGGATACTTTTTATACAAAGACTAATCATATTTAATTTTATGTATACATATATATAAATTTAAATGACCAAAGATGACGGTCACTTGTAAATTCAGACGCTTTGTTAAAATCTAAAAAAATACAAAAGGAATTATACTGAAATTCATGGTGCATAAAGAGAAAAATACAGATCACACATTTATGCGATTAGTTTTTCCCAAAATTGCAAAAGGGACGATTAACAAATTGAAAAAAAATCATGATTTTAATAATAATAATAATTGGATAACCCTAGCAAAACAATTGTTGTAAAAGTGTTCAAACTGCAGATTATGATTAAGTGGCTTATTTCAATAAATTGTGATCATTTGTATGAGAATAGCATGTTTACTCGAAGAGAATTCAGATTTTGATAAAAAGAGTTCTAAATTTTGCTTAGTTTTTTGCTTAAAATTCGCAGAGTTCTTAATATAAAAAAATGTTCTTTTTAAAAAAATAGACAAATAACATTATTTATAATTCCCTGTAAATCAGAATTGAAATTACACAATATATTTTGATTGCATTTGCGCATGCGTAATGAAACATTATTTAACAAAACTGCTTATTTTTCATGCAATCTTTATTATTTGCAAATTAAAAGCAAAAAAAAAAAAAAAAAAAAAAAAAAAAAAAATGCCAAAATTCGTGACTGTTTTTAAGAAAATCTTAATATGAATTCTTAATTTTCCTAAAGGTACTTGTTCTTTTTAAATTTCTTGAAGGTTCCCTATGGGCTTTCGGAAAAAAACTCTTCTCCGAAATATACAACCTGTAGTATTCTGTTCACATACTTGGAGTTTCAGAATAATTCCTTTTGTGTTATTTTAGCTATTTAACAGAACGCAAAAAATTTGGAAATTACAGGTTACCTTTGGACATATAGTTTATAAATATAAACTTGCATAAAAGTTAATTTAAGAGTGCAAATACAATGTGTTTTAATCATGTTTTTCAGACGATCCCAAGTTGTAAAATGTTCTTCCACGTGTTATCCCACATGTTATCACAGGTTGTAAAATTCTGTATTTCTATTCAGAAAACAAATATAAATAATTTTCATTTATAAGAAATACAATAATTTTAACATTGCTAAAATATGAATATTGTTTTTTTTTATTCTTTTCATTTATGACTTTATCATAAACGGTTAACAAATTATTTATTTTTTAATTTTTTTTATTATTATTGACTCTGATGAGATAGTTGATTGTTATGGTTTCAGGAATTTTGAATTTTCCTTAAACATTTTTATTTAAACTTCTTTATAATTAATTCCTATGTAATTATATGGAACTTTTTTCTATTTACATAAAAAAAATTCCTTTTCCAAATAATTTCTCCAGACTGCTAAATATGCCTTCATTCGATTAAAATATAACACATGAATATCTGAATTTCTGAAATATAATTTGATAATATAACACAAAAATAACTGAGTTTCCAAAATATAATTCGATAATATAACACAAATCTATACTAAAATTCATTAATAAAATCCTCACTGAAAAAACATTGGTTCTCAAAATTGAGTAAAAAGTACTCAATCTTAAGTACTTGTAATACTGAAAATAGCTCCAATCAAAATGTACTATAAACTGAGAAACGCATGTTTTGATTTCTGATTCCATGATATTTTTCAAGCATAAATTGCTATGAACTGCCCCTGAACTTAAAAATTTCCGTAAAAACGTTTTGGCATTTATTTTTTGCTCAAAGTTATTAACAATAATAGTTTAAAGTTGTTAACAAAAAATCATAATCTTTTTTTTAATGACAGTTGGGGGTTGGTCATGACCAGCTGGGGAGGCCTACCAATTTAGCGGTTTTAGCACAACATGCCCCACCCAATACATATTTTTACGACAAGAAACAAGGAACAAGGAACAAGGAACAAGACACCAACTGTTAGGTTTATGGACTAAATGTCCCCGCGAGAAAAATCCTATCCACAAACCAGCACCACAATCTCTCCCGGGGCAAGCCCAGAACAGCGACATATATTAAAATAAAGAGAACAAAATATTCCTATCTGGAATTAAAATATAATAGCACACAAGAATCGCCTTACATAGAAAACAAAGTAAAGTTACCGGAACTGACGGTTTATAGGTAACCGCCCAATAAGATAAAAACAAGACAAAACAAAAATATTAATAACAATCATAAGATTAAACACCTGTAAATAGAAAATTAACTGTGAACAGTAATCAATACCATTAAAGAAAATTAATAAATATAATACAAAACAGGAGAATAATTAAAAGATGCCAGTGGACAAAAACTACTGACAGAATATAAAATACCACCAGCTAAAGATAACTAATTGAGAAAAAAAGAGAGAGAGAACATAGCTTTAGATAACTAATTGAGAAAAAAAGCACAAATTAAAAATACATTACATTTTCTGATAATCCACAAAGGCACAGATACTCAAGAGTCATATCACAAGTCTATAATTATTATTCAATATGTAGTAGTCTTTAAAGGAATATTTCAGCGTTCAATGTTGAATATATCAAATTCCCCCTAGTGAAATGCTAATATAAAAAATCCTTAAAATTTATATTTTATAAATGAGTACATTTGATTCAGCACATTATATTTATCTTTGAGTTTTTCATAATTATTTGGATCAAAAAGAGTGCGTCTTAAGTTATATCTCACCGATTTATTTTCATCAAAGTTAAAAAAAGTAGGGCATGTATGGACATCTGGCATATATGTAATGTAGCACATTTCCCACTTTTCCACAATCACAGTTAAGATTTGGTCGTTTATTAAACCTTATTAAAAATTTAGGTAAACTACCGTGACCAGTTAGATAATACTGAATGACTTGCTTACAGCAGAGGTATTTAGTGTACACGTTATTTATAATTTCATTGGTATTTCGACCATTCTCACTAGTTTGCCATTCTTTTTGTCAGATATTTATGGTTTTTCACTGCAAGCTCTTTTAGGTAGATTTCGTAAGAAACACTACCTATTGCAATCGCACCAGTTTATATATATATATATATATATCACTTTTTTATGGACACGATAATTTCTATAATTCTTCACCAATCTCCACGAAACTTGTACATAAAATCAATGGGTATAAAATCTTGGCTGAGTTCGTTAATGGGCAAAATCGGACCAAGGGGGTCGGAAAAGTTTTTGTGAAAACCGAAAAAACGCCATAACTTCTTATTTAAAGTAGATATCGAATCGGTTTAAAGTTTATATTACTTCTCAAAAATGGGCCAAAAGTATATACATGACAGAATGTTGATAAATTTAGAAGTGGGCTCAAGGGGCGAAAAAAACAGGGTTTTTGAGAGAAAAAAATTCATAACTTCGTCAATTTTCAAGATATCAAGTCCAACTAAATTTTTTATAAATGTTCTTAAAATTATCTGAAACTTTTGTATTTACAAGTTTTTGATAGGACCAACTTTTACCGATGAAAAAAATTAAAAACTAAAAGAAAAAGGGCGCTGAAAAAAGAGAAAAATCCATAACTCCGTCAATTTTTAAGATATCAAATCTGATTAAATTTATTTTACATCTTCTCAAAAATATCTACAACTTTTATATTGACAAGATTTTCATAGGACCATTTCGTATAGCAAAAATAAATTAAACAAAAATAGGAGTTGGAGAAAAAACCTCAAATCCAAACGGCTTATATTCTGACTCATTTTTAAATTCATTTTTGATTTTAGACGCATCCAAATGGTAGATCCTCTTATTTAGAAACTGTATAAAGTGGCGCATTGGTAAATTTTCTGATAAAGACAGAATATATTTCAAAAAAGGCTACCAAAAAGGGTATTTTGAACAGAATTTCCGAAAGTCATCGGGACTGAAAATTGAAGTAAGTATTCAAATAAGAAATTGCGTTTTTTCTGACTCGTTTAAAATCCATTTTTGTTCTCAAACGCATCCAATTTGCAGATCCTCTTATTTAGGAACTATATAATGTGATGCATTGGTCAGTTTTTTGATAAAGACGGAATATATTTCAAAAAAGGCTACCAAAAAGGGTATTTTGAACAGAATTTTCAGAAATCATCGTGACTGAAAATTTAAGGAAGTGTTCAAATAAGAAATTGCGTTTTTTCTGACTCGTTTTTAAATCCATTTTTCCTCTCAAATGCATCCAATTTACAGATCCTCTTATTTAGGAACTATATAATGTGATGTATTGAACGGTTTTCAGATAAAGACAGAATATATTTTGAAAAAGGCTACCAAAAATGGGTATTTTGAACAGAATTTCCCGAAGTCTTCGAGATTTGAAAATTTAAGGAAGTTTTCACATAGCAAATTGCGTTTTTTATGACTCGTTTTAAAATCTATTTTCGCTCTCAAATGCATCCAATTTACAGATCCTCTTATTTAGGAACTAGTTACTGTGACGCATTGGCCAGTTTTTTGATAAAGATAGAATATATTTTTTAAATGCTGTCAAATTGAGTATTTCGCACAAAATTTTCCAAAGCAATCATGATTAAAGAATTAAGTATGTATTCAAACAACAAATCGGTTATTTTATGACTCATTTTTAAATTCGATTTTTTTCTCAAATGCTTTCAACTGACAGTTTTTTGTTATTTAGGAACTGTATAATGTACTGTTTTGGTCGATTTTTTAATAAATTTAGAATCTATTTCAAAATATGTTGTCATAATGGGCATTTGAGCTGAATTTTTCTTAAGATGATTCTGATAAAACTAGTTTTTGCAGAAAAATGAAATTAAAAATTTTTCATAAACGGCCAAATGAAGTTATTAAACTGGGTTTATCTCTAATCATATATATATTTTGTTGTTGTTGAAATGAGCACTCTTCGAAATCTACCTCCGCCTATAGGCCCAGCCGACAGGGATTTTGATAATTGAAATAGGAATAGGGATACTGTCCACAATATCTGCATTTTTCTCCAAAATAATTGCCTTTCCTAAACCATCGGCTCTTTCATTGCCTAGATGATCCACATGAGCCCTTATTCAGCCTATGGTGATATGTTTGTTCGAATATTGTAATAAAATTTCATAACTTTGCCGAACAATCTCGTTACATTTGGAAATGCTTTCTGTAAAATCATAAATGAGGAAAAGTTTTCTGTATATATTAATGCACGTTGATAAACTGATTCAGTCAGCCAGGTAATCGCATGTTTTATACCGACCAATTATGCCTGATAGATAAAATTTAACGGATGTAAAGCAATTTAAAATCATGGATAAAAATATTATGAAGAGTTACAATATATGCTGCGTCGACACCCTCTGGCTTCTGGGATCCGTCCGTATAGATGATAGGATAATTTGCTTTAGTTATTAACTTAGCTTTTGGATCTATGAAACTAATATTGTTAATTTTATAGTAGTGTGGAAAAGATTACATTAGTAATGGACGCATAATATTCTGCTTCTTAATTCAACATTTTTCAATTTCAATGCTAGATGTCCCGTGAATTATATCATAACATCGTGAGATACTCTGCAGTTTGATACGTAAAGGCAAACCTCCCTTAACAACATAAAGTGCGTCAGTTGTCACCATGCGATAAGTTGAGATTATCATTAATAAACCATGTATTTGACATGAACTTAGTTTCTTAAGAGCAGGAGACTTGAGATCTTGAAACCATAGTTCCGAACAATACGAGATATGTTTTTCAATAACCGACTCATAACTATTTTTTCTAAATGAAGCCTAAAGACCACAGTCCCTCGTACCAGATTTTTGAACATGTGCAGCAACGTTTCTGATGTTTTCTCGTATAGTTTCAAGATGTGCTATCCAATTAAACATGTTGTCTAAGACAAAACCTAAATACTTAATGTTGTCCTTGACTGATATCAATCGGTCATTCAGCTTAATTATTGGACGTCTTTTTCCTAATGTAAATCTACCGAACAACATCGATTTGCATTTCTCAGGGCTAATCTTCAATAAAAATTCAGAGCATAATCCTTCAAAGACGCAAATCGCTCAATTAATTTTTATTTCCAGATCACGACGAGTATCTGAAGCCTCTATGACAATATGATCATCAGCATATATTTATGAAACAATTTATATTTTTTCAGTATAAAGTCTGCTACTATAAGCCACAAAAGTGGGCCAATACAACACCCCTGGGAGCAACCACGGAATAAAGAAAATCATCTGATGCCAGTAGCAAACTTGAAGCCAATCTTCCTGTTCGAAATATAGTTCTTTAGAATAGACTTTAAATAAAGAGGGATTGGTAAATTATCAATTAGTTTTGCCAATATATTCCAGGAAACAGAGTCAAAAAGCCCTTGTATAGCATAATATTTTTTCTGCATAAGCAGGGCCTTTACAATAGCCTTTAATTTGGTAAGTGCTGTTAAGGTGCTTCGTCCTTCGCAAAAGCTAAATTGGTCACCATCCAAAAAACCATCTTTTTCCAATGATGACATATTTTTACGACAAGAGAATTATTTGCAAGCAAATTTAATTTATTTTTAAATACTGTACATAATTTAACATTTACTTTAATAAGCAACTTTTATGTCGCCATGAATGACTAAGTCAGTACAGGGTATAAAATAATCGTTTATGTCGATTTGGTAGAATAAGATGTTTCAAAATTGACAAAGCAATATGCTCGTTTTTGATCAAAACATACTCAATTCGTTATGAGTACGTCGATTTACTCATTTTTAAGAAATTCCTTTTTCGCGAGATGTCACAATAAATTTCCTACAATGTGATGCGTGCGCTATTTATGACATGCATCATCACCGTCATGATCACAATTATCATTATGGAGAATTCTGTTTACTATACGGTGTTTACTATAGTTTCTATATATGTTTACTATATTACTGTAGTTTCTCTATACGGTGTTCAAATTGAATACTTAATAACAGATATATGATCTTGCAAAATAAGCGTAGAACAAACAGCATGAAAAATATCCAAACCGTGGTCGAACCCGGAACCCTTGGAATAACGCACTAAGTTATCTACTATTTAATCAACGAAGACGATGCCCGGTTTGGCATTTCTCAAGTATATATATTGATAAGCGTATAATTCAATAATTTCAAGCTTAATTTAACTGCTGAAAGTTAATTGAAAAAAATTATATCGGTACATATTATAACAAACATCACTTTAAAATATCAAATTATTTA
Organism: Maratus speculifer; assembly: GCA_964019185.1. Classification (NCBI taxonomy): domain Eukaryota; kingdom Metazoa; phylum Arthropoda; class Arachnida; order Araneae; family Salticidae; genus Maratus; species Maratus speculifer. The sequence goes on along the minus strand of OZ025292.1, from coordinate 111,086,163 downwards.
TATATGCTATAAGTGATCAATTAAAATAAAATAAAATAGCAAAAAATACCTTTTCATTTTGCATGTTTCGGGAGCTCTGACGGCAACTTTTTCAAAAACAAAAAAAAAAGCGAATTTTTTTTTTTTTTTTTTTTTTTTTTTTTTTTTGGTTTTGAAGAAGTGTTCGTCAGAGCAATAAAATTAAAAGGTATTTTTTGCCATTTTATTTAATTATAAAGGATTCACTTTTGGTATATATAAATAATTTGATAAATTAATTTAATTTATATCGGTATTACAAATTTTTTTATATTTAATAAATAATTATTTTTACTTAAACTTTTTCTTTTCAATTTCTTAATGAACAATGTTTAATGGTACTACTATATATTGGTCTGTTTCATCTCTGTCGTCTAAATATCTGAAATCGATTTAGAGGGATGTTTATCCAGGTTAGAGATCTTTTGCCGCTAAATAAAGAACATGAGCCGTTATTTTGATAAGATCTAGTAGCAGCAAGGGAGATTATGTTTTTGAAAATGGATTCGTTTTCGATTTTGTCGCAGTAATTACCTTAAATTGATAAAAAGCTAGTAAATCATTAATTAACTAGCCTATTGTAATTCTGTCTGATATAAAAATAATAATAGTGTATTTGTGTAGAAGAAATAAGTTTGTACAAATGAAATTAAAAGATAATTTCTAATTTTTCTCACTAACTTTTTCATTAGAAAAATAATTTTCTAGAAAGATATATTATTTCAAATTTGGGGGAAATGTTTCAGTAATTTATACTTTAATAATGAAAATTATACTTTCTTTAAACATTTTTATTAAAATTACTTTAAATTTTCTTATTGTTAAAAATTTACATAACTGTTTTTTTAATTAAAAAAAAATAAAAATCTTTTTCCTCATAATGTCTCTAGATGTTTAAATATGCCTTTGTTCGATTGAAGCTTAATATATAAATATCTGAGTTTCTGGAATATAATTCAATAATATAACACAAATCTAAACTATAACTTATTAATAAAGTCACGGTAACTTTCCTACAATGTGATGTGTGTGTAATTTAGAATATGCATCATCGCCATCGCAATAGCATGCATCATTACTGATAATTCTTTTTTACAAGATGTTTTGGTCACACGATATTAAAAAAATAGATGAACTAAATCTATATGTATATTTAATAAATTCATCTTTTGTCTTATTTGAACTTTTCTAGTCAATTTCTTAATGGACAATGTTTTAATGGTATTTCTATTTCTAGGTCTGGTTCATATATGTAGTCTGTATCTTTACTGTATCTGTATTTTTATTTAGAGGGGCATTTAGTTTATCGAGCTCAGAGATCTTTTGCCGCTAAATAAAGAAAATGAGCCGTTATCTTCATAATCTCTAATAGTAGCATGGGAAATTATGTGACTGAAAATCGATTCGTTTTCGATTCTGTGACAGTAATTACCTTTTATTGTTGAAAAACTAGTAATGTATTAATTAAATAGCCAATTGTAATTTTTTCTGATATAAGAATAATAATAGTGCAATTGTGTGGATGAAATATGTTTGTACAATTGAAATTACAACATAATTTATAATTTTTCTCGCTAACATTTTTATTATAATTTTTTTTTCTAGAAAGATGTATTATTTTAAAATTGGTGGAGACGTTTCCATTATTTATCCTTTAATAATAAAAATTTCATTTTTCCTTAAACATTTTTATTCAAATTACTTTATACTTTCTTACTATTAAATTTTAATAAAACTGTTTTTATTTCTTATATGAACGGAAATAAAAATCCTTTTTCTTATAATGTCTCTAGACGTTTAAATGTGCCTTTATTCGATTGAAGTATAAAATATAAAATCTGATTTTCTGGAGTGTAATTTGATAATAAAAAAAATCTATACAATGATTTATTAATAACATCCTGCCAGGATAACTTTCCAACAATGTTATATGTGCGTAATTTATGATATGAACCATCGCAATCGCATGCATTATTACTGAGAATTTTTTTTACAAGATGTTTCTGTATACGGTATTAAAAAATTTTAGATGAAGTAAAACTGTATACATATTCAATAACTTCAATTTTTTCTTATTTAAACTTTTCTTTTCAATTTCTTAATGAACAATATTTAATAGCTGGCTAATTCTATGCCTGGTTCTTGTATAATATCTGAAATCGATTTAGAGGGGTGTTTATCCAGCTCAAAAATATTTTGCCGCAAAATAAAAAAAATTATCCGTTATTTTGATAAGATCTAGTAGTAGCAAGGGAAATTATGTAGCTAAAAATGGATTTGTTTTCGATTATGTGACAGTAATTACCTTTTATTGATGAAAAATTAGTTAAAGATTAATTAAATAGCCAATTGTAATTTAGTCTGATATAAAAATAATAAGAGAGCTATTGTATGGATGAAATAAGATTTTACAAATGAAATTATAAATAATTTCTAATTTTTCTCACCAACTTTATTATGACAAAAATATCTTTCTAGAAAGATGCATTATTTTAAATTTGGTGGAGATATTTCAGAAATTTATATTTTAATAATGAAAATTTGATATTTTCAATTAAATATTTTCCTAAAATTACTTTATACTTTCTTCTTATTAATTTTTTATAAAACTGTTTTTTTCTTATATAAATAAAATTAAAAATCCTTTTTCTGATGATGTTTCTAGACAATACGTCTTTATTCAATTGAAGTATGATACATAAATATCTGAATTTCTAGAATATAATTCGGTAATATAGCACAAATCTATGCTATAATTTACTAATAAAATACAGTCACGTTAACTTTCTTACAATCTGATGTGTGCGCAATTTATGATATTCATCGTCGCCATCATAATCGCATGCGTCATTACTGACAATTCTTATTTACAAGATGTTTTCTGTATACCGTATTACACATTTGAGTTGATGTTGTTAATAATCTATTTATGTATAATAAATTGTTTTTTTACTTAAAATTTTCTTTTCAATTTCTTTATGAACAATGTTTTATGCCACGGCTACTTCTAGATCTGGTTCATGTCTGTACTCTAAATATCTGAGATTTAGAGGGGTATTTATCGAGATCAGAGATCTTTTGGCGCTAAATAAAGAAAATGAGCCGTTATTTTGATAAGATCTAATAGTAGCAAGGGAAATTATGTTAATGAAAATGGATTCGTTTTCGATTCTGTGACAATAATTACCTTATATTGATGAAAAACTAGTAATGGATAAATTAAATGCCCAATTGTGATTTCGTCTGATATAAGAATAATAATAGCGCAATTCTGTGGATGAGATAAGTTTGTACAAATGAAATTATAAGATAATTTCTAATTTTTCCCCATAACTTTTTCATAAAAAAAATAATTTTCTAGAAAAATACATTATATAAATTTGGTGAAGATGTTTCTGTAATTTAAACTTTAACTATCAAAATTTGATATTTTCCTTAAACATTTTAATTTAAATTACTTTCTACTTTTTTACTATTAAATTTTTACAAAACTGTTTTTTTCTTATGTAAACAAAAATAAAAATCCTTTTTCTGATAATATATCTAGACGTTTAAATGTGTTTTTATTCGTTTGAAGTATAATTATAAATATCTGAATTTCTGGAGTATAATTCAATACTATAACACAAATCTATACTATAATTTATTAATAAAATCCTGTCACGGTAACTTTCCTACAATCTGATGTGTGCGCAATTTATGATATTCATCGTCACCATCATAATCGCATGCGTCTTTACTGACAGTTCTTATTTGCAAGATGTTTTTTGTATACGGTATTACACATTTGAGTTGATGTATATTTATATATAATAAACTTTTTTTTTACTTAAAATTTTCTTTTCAATTTCTTTATGAACATTGTTTTATGCCACAGCTATTTCTAGGTTTGGTTCATGTCTGTTGTGTAAATATCTGAAATCGATTTAGAAGGGTGTTTATCGAGCACAGAGACCTTTTGCCGCTAAATAAAGAAAATTGGCCGTTATTTTGATAAGATCTAGCAGAGGCATAGGAAATAATGTTACTGGGATTAAAATCCTTTTCGATTTTGAGACATTAATTACCTCATAGTGATGAAAAACTAGAAATGGATAAATTAAATATCCAATTGTGATTTCGTCAGATATAAAAATAATAATAGTGTATTTGTGCTGAAGAAATAAGTTTGTACTAATAGAGTTGTAAGACAATTTATAATTTATCTCATCAATTTTTTAATTATTACATGTTTTTAGAGGGATATATTATTTTAAATTTTATAGAGATGTTTCAGTAATTTATGTTTTAACAATGTACAATTTTAAATTTCGTTAAAAATTTTACTAAAATTAGTTTATAATTTATTAATATATGATTTTTATAAAACCGTCTTTTTTTTTAAATAAAAACAAAATTCAATTCTTTTTTCGAGTAATCTCTCTAATTGTGTAAATATGCCTACATTTGATTAAAATATAACATATAAATATCTGAGTTCTTAAAATATAACTCAATAATACAACACAAATTTGTACTATAATTCATTAATAAAATCCTGTAACCTTCCAACATTGTACTGTATGCATACTTTTTGATACGTATAATCATTGTAACAATGGCATCAATCATTACTGAGAATTCGTTTTCAAGATGTTTTCTGTATACGGTATTAAGAAATTTAGATGAAATAAATCTAGGGGAGACTGGGGTAGAATGGACCACTTTTGTTAACTTTGACTAATTACTCTTAAAATATTCATTTTTTTAAAAATTCACATGCATGCATGTTATCTATACATTATAGTTTAGATTACATATACTCAAAAATAAAAATTATGTATACTTTTTTAATATATATTTTTAAAAAGCAAGTGATAAAATGGACCATTGTACCCATGGCCAGGGTACAATGGTCCACAGCATGGGGCTTTATGGATCATATGATATTCTGAAAAAATATATATATTAGCATAGTACATTTTTTCATAAGAAGAAACATAGAATATATCTTAATTTGTTTATTCATGTCATAACTTCATATATATAATGTAAGTTTAACGATTATTAAGGGTAGCAAATGATACATCAAAAGATATTTGTGTCACTGAAAGCCTGCTGCTTTCTAGTGAAACATTAGAATCCGAAAGAATCACTACAATATCGTAAACATTTATAAGAGATTCATTAACAATATCGGAAAACATAAATATATTTTAGTTTGATTTTCTGCATATGAATCTCACAAAAACAAAATCACCCTCATTTTTTTCTATTACTAAATCAACAAAATGAATGTGCTTTTTTTTGGTCAAATATTTAATCAAAATGTAATTAACAACTTTTATTTCATTACTAAAATTAACATCATTCTGTAGTGAAATTTTATCATCACTGCATTCTGTATCACTATTGAATAGAAAAATTCAAATTTGAAAACATATTATATAGATAATGTTTCAAAAATGCACTACACAACATAAATAATTATTTTATTTACATACAAAAAGTAAAATAATTTATTAATTCTTAATTTCACATATAATTTCTAATTAAAGAATCATAGAATACGTGACTGGTGTACAATGGATCATGATCCATTGTAACCCATATGTGACTCTGACCAAAAAATTGATGAAGTTTTATATTCAATTATTTTACTTACAATAAATATAGTAATACATCGTCTTACCTTTTTATTGTGCTGAGCAATGTTTTCCAAATTACAAATCTTTAACATAAAAAGTAGCGTATGTTTCACTGAAAATATTTACTTTTCAATATTTACTACTGTCTCAAATCAACTATCAAGAATAAAATGACTCAAATGGCAGCTATGCACATGGTTGTAAATTTCTATTCATTATTGCAGAGCTGCCATGTATGTACCAAAATATGAAGCATTCAAAAACAGAAATAATATAAAAAATATGGGGTGGCCCATTGTACCCCGTGGTCCATCTACCTTAGTCTCCCCTATATATATATTCCATAAAATCATATTTTTATTATTGAAAATTTTCTCTTCAATTTTTAATGAAAAATGCATACCGTAACGGTTATTTCTAGGTCTTGTTCATATCTGTAGTCTAAATATCTGGAATCGATTTAGAAAGGTTTTTATGAAACTCGAAGATCTTTTGATACAACATACAAAAATTACCCGTTATTTTGATAAGATCAAATAGCAGCAAGAGAAATTATGTTACTGAAAATGGATTCGTTTTCAATTCTGTGACAGTAATTAACTTACATTGATGAAAAACTAGCAATGGATTAATTAAATAGCCTATTGTAATTTCGTCTGATATAAAAATAATAATAATGCAAGGGTGTGGAAGAAATAATTTTCTACAAATGAAATCATGGATGTTTTCTAATATTTCTCATAAACATATTCATTAAAAATATATTTTTCTAGAGGGATGTATTATTTTAGTTTTGTGAAGATATTTCAGTAATTTATCTTAATAATATATAAATTTATATGTTCCTTAAATATTTTTCCTAAGATTACTAAACAATTTTTAAATATAACTTTTATGAAATTGTTCTTTTCTTATAGAAATAAATTTCTATAAATGTATAAATATGACTTCATTTGATTAAGGCATAATATACGAATATCTGAGTTTCTGGAATATATTTCGATAAAAAGTGGAAATCTATACAGGGAACTAGGGCACATTGATACAAGGGACACATTAATAGACCCCCTCTACTGCTCACAGAGTCATTACAGGCAGTTTCACAACAGCTCCAAAAGGTGATGCTAATGCACTTAAATACATACAGGAAGTCTTTGGATGATTCAGTAGTTTGATGAAATTGGACGGGTTATTTATTGTTTTTGTAGATCAAAAGTAATTTTGAGCTGTACAATTGAAACGGTATTATACATCTGATCCAGTATTTTCAACCGAAAAGAATATTCTCCCTGGCAAGTAAAGCTACTGTTTATCAGTTCCTCATTCTTTATTGTTAGATAAATTATGAAGCGGTTGATTTGAGACTCATTTTCTTCAAAATGGCTGTATGGGGTACATTGATATAGTCTATGTCGGGGCACATTGATACAACCTAAATCCTTTTCTAGTTACTTTTTTCACTACCTTTTGTTATTTTTTTTACCATGCACTCCTTAATCCAACTATTTTCCTATACAACTATAATCCGAAAATTTCTAATATTAGTTTTTATTGAAGTGAAATAGCTCTAATTTTTTTTTTTATTAAAACATTTTATAGTATTTTTGCAAGCAGAAGACATACGAATTTACCCAACATATAGTGCTAGTAGAATTAACAAAAGAAAAGGACAGCAGCTTGATAAATTTCGAATATATATCGATTTTCTTGAGAAAAAAGTTTTTTCGAGATGCGAAATGTCAAGTAAGAAAAACAAGCTGCAGAACAGCAAAGAATAATTACATTACAAACAGAATTTTTTATATAATTATCCTTTATGTTCTGTTTATAAACGATTTATAAACAAAAAATTGGTAGTTTTTTCACCTTTCCTAAGAAAGAAGATAATGCTGGGGTTGAAGTGTCAGATATGACAATGGTACCACAGCTAACAACCAAACAAAGAACAGCCAGAACATCAAGTCATTATTCATTTAATTTGATTGCTTTAATATTACTTACAAATTAATTGTGGGTGATCTGAATTTCTATAAATAAATATAAAATGGCTTGCTAACTACTTTTCTATGAAAAATATGCATTAGTGTTATTTTGTGTCGATTTTTCTCAGACGTACCAAAATGCCCAATGAGGTGTATCAATCTGCCCTGAGGATGTGGCACATTGATACAAATGACTTTTTTTAGTTTTTAAAAATTACACGCAGGGATAATATATAAAAAACGATTGTACATTTTTATAACACACTACACAAGTTTTGCTGACACCACATAGAAAAATAGTTTGAAATTTCTGCTTTCTGGACGCCAAAAAAATACTTTGAAAAAATCTGTATCAATGTGCCCCAGTTCCCCCTACTTAAATTATTAATAAAATACTGTAACGATAACTTTCCTACAATACTGAAATGTGATGAATGCGTAATTTATGATACGCTACACAACAGTCATAATTGCATGCATCATTATTGAGAATTCTTATTTACAAAATGCCTTCTGTATACGTTATTGCAAATTTTAGATTATGTAAATTTATATTACAAATTTCACCCTTTTCTCACTTAAACTGCTGTTTCAATTTCTTACTGAACAATGTTTTAACAGTATTGCTATTTCCAAGTCTGGTTCATGTCTGTAGTCTAAATATCTGAAATCGATTTAGAGGGGTGTTTATCGAACTTAAAGATCTTTTGCCGCTAAATAAAGAAAATGAGCCGTTATTTTGATAAGATCTAACAGCTGCAAGGGGAATTATGTTACTGAAAATGGATTCGTTTTCGATTATGTGACAGTAATTACATTATATTGATGAAAATCTAGTAATGGATTAATTAAATAGCCAATTGTGTTTCAGTCTAATATATAAGTAATAAGATAGTGATTGTGTGGATGAAATAAGTTTATACAAATTAAACTATAAGATAATTTCAAATTTTTATCACCAATGCATTCATTACAAAAATATTTTTTCTAGAAAGATACATTATTTGAAATCATGGCGGAGATGTTTCAATAATTTATAATTTAATAATTAAAATTTGACATTTTCTTTAAACATTTTTATTAAAGTTACTTTGCACTTTCTTACTGTTAAATTAAAAAAAAAAAATTTTTTTCTTATCCAGAAAAAAAAAAAATATTTTTTCTGATAATGTTTTTAGACGTTTAAACATGCCTTTATTCGATTAAAGTAATATAATAAGTATCTGAGATTCTGGAATATAATTCGATAATGTAACACAAATTTATACTATAATTTATTAGTAAAATCTTGTCACGGTACCTTTTCTACAATATGGTCTGTGCGTAATGTATAATATGCATGTTCACCTTCGCAATCACATGCATCGTTACTGAAAATTATTTTTTACAAGATGTTTTCTGTATACGATATTAAAGTTTTTAGATGACATTTTCATATGCAGGATGAGTCATAAATATCGAAACAATAGGATATTTCCTTAAATATTGCCCCTAGATCCATACTGCCAATTGCACAAATTCATAAAAAAGGTGAAATTTTTGATAAGATAAGTTACAACTCCATAGGGGGTCTATTTGAAAAAAATATGAAAATTAATTTTTTTACGGCCCCCGTAGGGCAAAATTCCCAATCAGGAAATTATTCCTTATCCATTCCTAAATTGAACAACAACAAAAAAATATCCATCTCACTATCTAAAAACCGCACTGAGATATTAAGAGCCAAAATTCTTCAAAATTCATGACTTACACCACTTAACCATGCCTGTAAAAGAAGAATTTTCGACTCATTTTGAATCCAAGTAAGGGATCGTCCACAAATTTCCGTTATTAAATGTCTATTTAATACAGTTTCCTTTATTTTTTAAATAAAAAAAGAAGGGCATTGATTTTAAGTTAAACTTATTTTCAAAATGCATTCGTATTGTTCACTAAAAGTCTGCATGGATCGAAATATCTGAATGCGGTCCCAAAACAACATACAGGGAAAGAAAGTTCAGCCTGGCTTGGAAAAAAGTTAAAATAATAATCCGGACCGGCCTGGAAAAAAATGTTAATATTAGCCCGACTGAGTCGTGAATTTCTACATCGTTTTTTACTTTGGTGTGGTGTAAAATTCTTTCGTATAGAGGAGTTCTGACTAAAAATACTTATTATAGTTTTTCGGTTTCTACATTTAGACATTTTGTTATTAAAGAAGCGCCAAAGGCTGTGATATATTTATTTTATCAATGAATCTCTATTTATATGTAAAATTTTCACTCATATTTTAATATCGTTAATCTATATTCTATGCGTTGGAGTCTTTGGAAAATGTTGTATAGTAAAACCTTTTAAGACGGAATCGCATAGGAAAGAAAAAAAACTTTATAGACACTTGCCCTTAACAGGAGATGTAAATGGAGTTTATTTTTCCTCAGGTATTATTATATTTATTTTGCATGGATCAACACATTTTTCGCAAGACAGAATTCCGTCATAGGTAGATTTTTTTTCGCTGGTTTTGTTGTATTTAATTTTTTTAGCTTTTGAATGTATTATTCTTTCAAAAAAATGAATTTTAAAGTTTTTATTTATTCATTTATTTATTTTTTGTTAAATAAAAGCAATTTCAAAATTTATGTGTTTTTTTTTGTAAAAATTTTGATTGAATCAAATTTTAATTATTTTATGCACGTATTAGATCAGTCAGAGACAATGATTTTAATGCGGAATTTTCGAGACCGATATTGAAAATTTCGTCCAGTGCAGACCAAGGAAAAAAGCAGTCCCCTCCGAAATGAAAAATACGTTAGGTCCGGCCAGGCGTAACGTATTACTTCAGAGACATTACTTCAGAAAAAATGTAATGTCTTGGTCCTGGCCCGGTCTGGGCCCAGAATACAGATTTTTTAACTGCCTCTCCAGGAAGTTAACAAGCCTGAAGTTATGAGAGCTAATTTTATAACAAAGACTTAATCTGCATCTTAGAAAAAGCATTGTTCTGACGAACATTTAAACAGTACACTTCGGTGTTTTTTTCATAATGAGTTTTTTCCCACTATTTCTCGTATTTAAATTATTAAATGTTAAGAATTGTTAAAGAAAAAAGTGCTGTATTGAAACATATCATTTTTGATTATTTTATATTAGTTTTCTTTCGGCAAATTTGAAAAAAGTTTTACTATTGAAAATATGATTTTTTTAAAGTTAGATTTTTTTTCAGTATATTTTTAATAGTTCTAATGTTACATTATTTTTCAATAGATATTTTAAATTGTTTTTAAATTAATATTGAAATACAAAAACTCTGGAAAAAAACTAAAATCAGATTTTTATCTTTAATTAAATGGAAAGAAATTGAAATCCGATAAATAATGTTTCGATTTATAACGAATTCAAATTACCCCATTTATCATAATCATACTAATCGTCATGTACTAATCAAACGAAATTTTTATAAATTTTATGATAAATTTTAGGATGTGATTTTCTTAGCAAATTACATGGCTAACCATCACGAAAAAAGAAACAAAATCAAAATCCTTATTTTTTACATGTTTCCTAGAACTGTTAAAATAACATTCTTTTTTTTTTTAATTGCGTGCATTTCAATTTGTGTCTAATCCCTTAAAACGAGGTGAATTATTTAAACGGCTATAACTTTGCGAGTTTCAAAGATATGAAGATGAATTTTTTTGAGTCCTATTCAGGCATGGATAAGGAAAGTTTTTCTAACTTGGATTTTTTATCATACGGGGGCCGTATAAAAATTTAATTTTCGTTTTTGTTTCAAATAGACACCCTAGGGAGTTGCAACTTATCTTATGAAAAATTTCACATTTTTTTATGAATTTTTGCAAATGGTAGTATGAGTCTATGGTAAGGAGATAGCCTATTGTTTTGATATTTATGACTCACCCTGTATACAATATATTGCCATTGATTATGGGACATTTGCGATTTTAGACATTTTACTAAATATCTAGAAAAATACATGAGGAATCATCACGAAACTCTTAGTATATAAATATAATAGTATAAGTCATAAATCACCGTGAAGATTTTTTTCCGAAACTCCAAAGGGGGCCGTCAACAAATTAAAAAAGAATGAATATCTTTTGAATAACCCTGTCAAAACTAATGTAGCAAAAGCCCTCAAACTCTAGATTGTGATTGAATGCCTTATTGTAATAAACCTTGTTCATTTTTATGCAAATAGCATGCATACTCGCAGAGTAATTAAGGTTTTTATAAAAATGATCCCAAATTTTTCCACGTTTTTTTCTTATAATTTTCAGAGTTCTTAATATAAAATATTATTTTTTTCAGAAAATGTGACAAACAACATTGCACACAATACCCTGTAATCAGAGTTGAAAAATAATGAAAATTGTATAAAAAATGAGTTGGTTTACTAAATAATTTTTTACTGCGCATGCGTCAACGATATCAAAATTTCATTTGCATATTATGATAGCTAAATGTATAAAGCAACTTTTGTGAAAGTCACAAAATCATAACTTGAAAATTCTGACAATAATCGTCAATTGAATAAGTCGAAAATCCGTTATTCTCAAAATGAAGCAAAAACAAGAGGGGTTGTACCCATATATTCATTGATTAGTGTCAATATAGAATACACAATATGGGATGTACTACTGCATTTGGATAAAATCCCTCATTTTTTGCTTCATTTTGGAAACAACGGATTTTGTCTTTTTTCTATAGACGATTACTTTCAGAATTTTCAAGCTATGATTTTGAGACTTTTACAAAAGTTGCTCTATACATTTAGCTAACATAGTATGCAAATGAAATTTTGATACCTTTGACGCATGCGCAGTAAAAAATTATTTAGTAAACCTACTCATTTTATTATACAATTTTTTTATTTTTTTATTCTGATTACAGGGTACTGTGTGCAATGTTGTTGGTCATATTTTTTGAAAAAAATATTATTTTATATTAAGAACTCTGAAAATTATAAAGGAAAAACTTAGAAAATTTTGAAACCATTTTTATAAAAACCTGAATTACTCTGCGAGTATGCAAGTTATTTGCATAAAAATGAACACAGTGTATTACAATAAGGCATTCAATCATAATCTAGAGTTTGAGCGCTTTTGCTACATTAGTTTTGACAGGGTTATTCAAAAGATATTCATTTTTAGCTCACAGGCTATCATAGCCTGAGAGCTTATGTGCCCGTCCGTTCTGTATGTATGTGCGTATGTGCGTAACGCGATAACTCATGATAAAAATATCGGATCCACTTGAAATTTTGTATATAGGTATATCCTGATAAGGCGCTTCCCTGATTAGTTTTTGGAGTTCATTCGATATGTATAAGAGGGGGAACGGGGGGCTCATGCCCCCCGTTAGTTGATATAAATGGGATTTTCATGCAGAATTAAGTTTTCAAAATTTAGATTAGGATCATTCTGATGAGGCGATTCCGTGACTGTTATTAGGTGTTCATTGAATAAGTATAAATAGGGGGAACAGGGGTTCTAATCCCCCCCCCGTTAGTTGATATAAATGGGATTTTCATGCAGAATTAAGTTTTCGTTCAAAATTTAGATTAGGATCATTCTGATGAGGCGATTCCGTGGCTGTTATTAGGTGTTCATTGAATAAGTATAAATAGGGGGAACAGGGGTTCTAATGACCCCCCCCCCGTTAGTTGATATAAATGGGATTTTCATGCAGAATTAAGTTTTCGTTCAAAATTTAGATTAGGATCATTCTGATGAGGCGATTCAGTGACTGTTATTAGTTGTTCATTGAATAAGTATAAATAGGGGGAACAGGGGTTCTAATGCCCCCCCCCCGTTAGTTGATATAAATGGGATTTTAATTGAGAATTAAGTTTTCGTTCAAAATTTAGATTAGGATCATTCTGATGAGGCGATTCCGTGACTGTTATTAGGTGTTCATTGAATAAGTATAAATAGGGGGAACAGGGGTTCTAATGCCCCCCCCCCCGTTAGTTGATATAAATGGGATTTTCATGCAGAATTAAGTTTTCGTTCAAAATTTAGATTAGGATCATTCTGATGAGGCGATTCCGTGACTGTTATTAGGTGTTCATTGAATAAGTATAAATAGGGGGAACAGGGGCTCTAATGCCCCCCCCCCGTTAGTTGATATAAATGGGATTTTCATGCAGAATTAATTTTCGTTCAAAATTTAGATTAGGATCATTCTGATGAGGCGATTCCGTGACTGTTATTAGGTGTTCATTGAATAAGTATAAATAAGGGGAACAGGGGTTCTAATGCCCCCCCCTTAATTTATATAAATGGGTTTTTCAAGCAGAATTGTCAGATTTCGTTCAAATCTCTGAATAGTTTTGGAAGTTTAATGGTTAAGTATAAAAGAGGGGGATAACTCCTTTTAAATTATATAAATGCTAAATGGGTTTTTATTAAGAATTATCTAATTTGCTCTGAATTTCGGATATAGATTTTTTATATGATAAAGCATGTCTTTGATAGTATAGGAGGTTCAATGATTAAGTATAAAAAAAAGAGGAAAGGGGAGAGCTGTTTCCCCTTCTTAATTTTTTTTTCGAACGGAATTAACCCTTGAAAATATAAGGCTTTAATGTGCAATTAGTATTTGTAGCCTGTGAGCTCAATGCCATCAGTTTAACTGGGCAGTATTCTTTTTATTTTAATTTGTTGACGGTCCCCTATGGCGTTTCGGTAAAAAATCATCACTGAGATGTATGACGTATACTATTATATTTATATACTAAGAGTTTCGAGATAATTCCTCATGTATTTTTCTAGATATTTAGTAAAAAGTCTAAAATCGCAAGTGTCCCATAATCAATGGCAATATAGTGTATAATATAAAAATTTCAAAATTATTATAAATCTATATACAAGGTATTTCCAATTTTTTTTTTTTTTTTTTTTTTTTTTTTTTTTTTTTTTTTTTTTTACAATAAAAGAGGGGTGATAGTACACATCAAGACAAACAATATTAAAAAGAGACCAAGGGACCCAAACATTTTCCAAAGGAGATAGCCGCCATTAAAGTTTAGGGACCAAAATTTCAAGTAAACATAAAAAACGGAAAAAATCGGTCTATTGATTTGCGGTTTTCAATAAAATTATTCTTTATGTAGGCATTTTCTTGAAATTAAATTATAAAGATAAATTTCAAAAAATGTCGATAGAGGGTGCTTTAGACTTTGGAGTAACGAACAACTATTTTTGCCGATATTTTTTTCATCCCATTAAATGTTTTCGTAAGCTTAGACTCAAACTTAAATTTTGAGCTCAAAATCTGAAAGTAGAAGTGGTTAAGTAGCACAAACTGAACTGTGTTCAGAGGGTTCAAATTTCAAATGATTACGAAAAACGGAAAAATTGGTTCATTGATATTGATTTGCGGTTTTCACTAAAACTATTCTTTATGTCAATATTTTTTTTAAAATAAATTATAAAATTAAATTTTAAAAAAATGTCGAAAGAGGGTGCTTTAAACTTTGGAGTAACGAACAACTATTTTTTGCCGTTATTTTTTGCATCTCATTAAATGTTTTCGGAAGCTTAGACTTAAACTTAAGTTTTGATCTCAAAATCTTAATAGTAGGGAGTAGCTAAGTAGCACAAACCGAACAGTGTTTAAGGGGGGGGGGGGTGTTCAAATTTAAAATATTTATAGAAAGTGGAAAAGTTTGTCGATTTGTTTGCGGTTTAAAATAAAACTATTCTTTAAGTCAGTATCTTCTTAAAAATAAATTTTAAAGATAAATAAAAAAAAAAAACATTAGAGGGCGCCTTAAACTTCAGAGTAACCAACAATTAATTTTAACCATTATTCTTTTTTGTTCTAATTAAATGCTTGCAAAAACTTATTAAATGTTTTCGGAAGCTTAGATTTAAACTTAAATTTTGAGGTCAAAATCTGAATAATTAGGAGTAGTTATGTAGCGCAAATTGAAGTGTCTTCAGGAGTTGAAATTTAATACTCCCCTCTTTCTCGAACACAATTCAATTTTTCGCTACTTAAACACTCCCAACGATTCAGAATTTGAGCCTAAAATTTAAGTTTATGCATTTGAAAGCATTTAATGAGATATAAAAAAATAATAATAACAGTTAAAAATAGTTGTATGCTACTCCAAAGTCTAAGGCGCCCTCTATCGGCATTTTGTGAAATTTATCTTTAAAATTTATTTTCAAGAAAATGCTCATTTAAAAATTAGTTTTAGCAAAAACCGCAAACGAATCGACCAATTTTTCCTTTTTTTATAATCATTTGAAATTTGAACCGTCTGAACACAGTTCAGTTTATCTACTTTACTACTCCCAACTATTCAGATTTCGAGCTCAAAATTTAAGTTTAAGTGTAAGCTTACGAAAGCATTTAATAAGATGCAAAAAATAACGCCAAAAAAGAGTTGTTCGTTACTTCAAAGTCTAAAGCGCCCTCTATCGGCATTTTTTGAAAATTATCTTTATAATTTATTTTTAAGAAACTACCGACATAAAGAATAGTTTTAGTGAAAACCGCAAATCAATGGACTGATTTTTCCGTTTTTTATGTTTATTTGAAATTTTGGTACTTAAAATTTAATGGCGGCTATCTCCTTTGAAAAACGTTTGGGACCCTTGGTCTCCTATTTAATATTGTTTGTCTTGATGTGTACCCCTCTTTCCTCTCACCCCTCTTTTATTGTAAAAAAAATTGGAAACACCCTGTATATATTCAATAAATTCATCTTTTTCTTATTGAAACTTTTCTGTTCAATTTCTTAATTTTTATCATTATACATTTTTCATTTTTTCATTAGAACAATGTAGTACGTCTATTTCTTAGTCTGGTTCATGTCTGTAGTCCAAATATCTGAAATCAATTTAAAGGGGTGTTTATCCAGCTTAGAGCCGCTTTTGCCGCTAAATAAAAAAAAAAAAAAAAAAAAAAAAAAAAAAGGCCGATATTTTGATAAGATCTGGTAGCAGCAAGGGAAATTTTATTACTGAAAATGGATTCGTTTTCGATTCTGTGACAGTAATTATATTATATTGATGAAAAACTAGTAATAAATTAATTAAATAGCCAGTTGTAATTTCGTCTGATATCGAAATAGTAATGGAGTATTTGTTTGGGAGAAATATGATTTTACAAATAAAATTATGAGATAATTTCTAATCTTTATCATCAGCTTTTTCATAACAAATACTTTTTTCTATAGAGATACATTATTTTAAGTTTGTGGAGACGACTCAATAATTCGTATTTTAATAATGCTGCATGTAAATTTTTATATAGACACATTTAATGTTTATATTACTGTTTTATTTTGAATCACATTATGTTTACAAACTTAATCTTCATTTCATTATGTTTGTAGATATTTAAATGGAATATCATCTGTTTAAATGTAATTGTTTGGTTCTATAATGTAATTTGAGAATATTATATTAGAGTTGGTTGGGTTCAATTCCCGTACTGAAAATCGAATTTTTATTCTTCGCCAGTTGGCAATATTCAGTTCGTACTATGGTTTTATATATTAGTTTGGTTTATCTAAAAACTGTAAGATTATGAGAATGTAACTGAAATTTATATCGCTATAAAATGACACAAGTTGTTAAAAAATCACAGTGCAATATTTTTTCTACTTACTAATATGTGCTTAAATACTGATATATGTCGTATATGTAAATTCTCTGCATCCTTATTACCAAATAAGCCGATCCTTTTATAAACCGAGTATATGATTTTTCAGGGAAAATTCTAGACAATCAAAAACTCGTATATAAGTTGAGGTTACAAAAATCTGTACCCAAAATACTAATAGTAACTTTAAATAGAAAAAAAAAGTGTATCTACCAAATTATTATCGTTGCTTCTCTATTTTAGTGCGCAGCCAAATCTGTTTAATTTGATTGGCTGAAAGGTTTTATAAATAAGCTATTTAAAACAAGTTCTGTTCTAAGTTTAATACCTCTGGTTAAAATGTAAAAACTTTCGTCGATTAAATAAGAAGAAAAAACCGGCACTATCTCTAAATTGATAAGAGAATCTTGTCTTGAATTGCCATAAGGAATGATCGATTGAGGCCACCCTAAATCGAGAACAAATGTATGGAATTTCACAAAACTTTAGGTTCAGTTATACATCGATAAGAATGAGATCTGATAAGTTTTATTTTATATATCGCCAAACAGATGGCCCTGTTGTAAAAAATTAATTAAAAAGCTATGATTTATTTTTAATTAAAATGATAATTTAAATAACATGTAATTATCTGCAAGTAATGTTATTTACGTCGCTAAAAATGAACAATTCGTTTTTAATGTTTATATCATGTGAGCTACAACGTATTTTCAAATGTATGTGTGTGTGTGTGTAATTACATCTAATTACTAGAAATCCCTAGTAAAATCAGCTTGTAACAAGCACAATTTTCTTTTTGCAATGTCTATCAATTAAAAGCTTGATTTTTTGTTGTTGTTGTTGTTTTGAAGAAACTTTATGTTTCTCAAAAGAAAAAACTTGATTACGTTTAGTGTGATGCAAGTCGCTGGACTTAAAATCTGAAATCGATTTAAAAAGCTGTTTATTGCATGAAAAGAGATTTAACCGAGTAAATTCCAGTAATATCAGTTACGCTGATAATATCTGGCAGGAGTGAACGTCATTGTGCTTTGAAGAATGAATGCTGTTAGGATATACCGACTGCAATTTCCTTTATATATAATTAAGAAGTTTGTATAAATTGCAAGAGGGTTTTCTTGTAATTCATACGTGAACATCAGGTATAAGTATAACACGTGTCTAATTTGTATCTTCTCAAACTTAACGGGGGTCCGGGATACCTATTACAATAACTTTCATGTATCGAGTTAAAAACAATTTAGGATGATTAACCATATCTTTTGTAAAAAAAATCACACGATGAAACTTCTCATCTATATATTTTTTTATTTAAAAAATTAAAGAAGTGGAGCAATTAGAAATCGTTATAACGCAAATTATTTATTGAATTTCTAGTTTTTTACACTTAAATAAGCAAAAAATATCTAAATTGTAATTTTGATTAAGAATTTTTAAAAACATTAATTTTTAAAGGTCAAAATTTTGAACGTATAAACTTTGAGAAATGTTATCTATATGTGAAAAACTTATTTATTCGTATTATAAAATGTGAAGTGTCTAAAATTTAATTAGAAATCTTAGTTTTTTTTTCTTAAAATGTTCAGTTTAAATTACATAATACTGTTTACAAGTAATAATAATCACGTTGTTTAAAATGAACGATCCGTTTTTAATGTTTACACAGTAGTTGCAACCACGCATATTCATACAAACACGCACACACAGAGCGTTTGGTGTGATGCAAGTCACTGGATTAAAAATGTGAAATCGATTCTCAAAAAAGACGATTTAACCGAATAAATTTCATTAATAGCAGCTACGCCGATGAAATCTGGCAGAAGTGAACGCAGTTGTGTTTTGGTGAATGACTACTCTAAGGATATATTGACTGCAATTTACTTTATGTATAATTAAGTCATCTCTATAAAATACAAGTGGATCTTGTTGCATTTTATAGGTAATCATCATGTATAAATATAACACTCTTCTTCTTTGTGTCCTTTCATATTTAAAAGTTTAAAAATATACATAAATTTAACAAAAAATGGAGGGGGGGGGGGAGAAACGTAACGTATTTCTTTTGTGGTCTTTATAAATCATAATGAATAGTTATAAGTCATTTTTATTTTTCAATATTTGACATATTGTGTCTGTATGAGAAGAATTTATTTATTTGCATTATAATATGTGAAATTCCTTAAAACAATAATAAAAAATAAGATTTATTAAGTTGTTTTTCTCAAAATGAATAATTTAAATTACGTGTAATTATCTACAAGTAATAAAAGTCATATAATTTAGAATAAACATTTTTTTTCTATTTCTTTACTATATTTGTCACCACACATCTTCAAATACATCTATATATTTAGCAGGCATTAACAAGCACTTTTTTTTACTGTTTCTATCATTTAATCAGACTTTTTAAGATTCCTTTTATTTTATAAAACTTGTATCATTTTTTAATAAAAAAAAAACTTTGTTTTTCAAGAAGAAATACTTGATTGCGTTTAATTTGATTCTAGTCCCTGGATTTAAAATCTGAAATCGATTTAGATGGTTGTTTATCGGACGAAAAAAGATTAAACCGAGTAAATTCCGGTAATAGCAGTTATACTGATAAAATCTAGCTGGAGTGAACGCCATTGTTCTTTAGAGATTGAATGCTGTTAGGATATATTGACTGCAGTTTCCTTTATATACAATTAAGACGTCTATATAAAATGGAAGTGAGTATTTGTTTTAATTTATACACAAAGATCAGGTAAAAAATATAGCATGTGTCTAATTTCTATTTTCTTATACTTAAAGGAGTCAAGGACTCCTTTTAAAATATTTTTTATTTATTGAGTTGTGATTTTGAAAACTTTTGGGTTAACTATATCATTTGTAAACATAATCGCATGATAAAACTTCTTATAATTTTTATTTTATTTAAAGCTTTAAAATCTATTTTAAAAATGGCGAAATTAAAAATAGTTATATTTTAAAATAATATTTGTAGAATGTGTAGAAATTCAATTTTTTTACATTTAATTAAACAAAAATACCTAAATTTTAATTTTGATTCAGCATTTAATACAAATATTAATATTTAAAGACCGAAGTTTTGAACGCATAAACTTTGAGAAAGATTGTCCGTATGTGAAAAACTTATTTATTTGCATTATAAAATGTCTAAAAAATTAATTAAAGTTTTGATTTGCTTTTATCATACAATTAACAGCTTATATTGCATACATTTATCTACAAGTAATATTAATTACGTAGTTTAAATTGAGCAGTCTGTTATAATGTTTAAACTATACTTTCGACCACGCATCTTCATACATTTATATATATGTATTATTACACAAAACTCTATGAATTCACTAATTAAACCAGATTGTAACAAGGAAATTTTCGTTTACAATGTGTATCATTCAATGAGACTTTTTAAGATTCTTCCTATATTATAAACCTTTTTTAAAAAAGAAACTGCATGTTTCTGCAAAAGAAAAACTTGATTGCGTTTAGTGTGATGCAAGTTGCAGAGCTAAAAATCTGAAATCGATTTAGAAGATTGTTTATCGTATGAAAACAGATTTAGCCGAGTAAATTCCAGTAATAGTAGTTACGTTGATAAAATCTAGCAGGAGTGAAAGCCATTGTGCTTTGGTAAATGAATGCTGTTAGGATACATCTACTGCAATTTCCTTCATATATAATTAAGTCATCTCTATAAAATGCAAGTGGATTTAGTTATATTTCAAAAGTAAATATCAGGTTTAAATATAACAATTTGCTCCTTTGTGTTCTCCCATAATTAAAAAGTTTGTATTTTTATAAACATATATAATTAAAGAATAAAAATGGGGGTAATTTACTAATACATGCCTTTTTAATGATCTTCATAAGTCATGATGAATAGTTATAAACTATTTTTTATTTTTTAATATTTGTTGCATAATGTATATTATCAGGGAAGCAATCGTTAAAAATAGAATGGGTATAAGCTTAAGGCGGGTGGTATACCCTAGAATGAATATAACATAGCGTTTTTAAGAAAAAGCGGGTATACGGTTCACAAAAATAAAAATAAATAAAAAAATGAATAAAAAATGTAAAAAAAATTTGTAATCCTACATATGAAAAGTTGCCGAAATCTGTATGATTACTAACTTTTTACCTGTGCACCTTACAAGGAAAGATGTAAATGTACAGAATTAATTTTTGTAAAGCTGCAGAAGTCTGTAACTTTACAAACGAATCTACTAAAATTACTGTAACCTTACTAAAATTTTATCTGTAATATGAGTTGTAGTTGTATAAAATATTCTTGGAACCCACGTTTCCTAAAAAATTCTTAGTAACCTTACAGATTTTTTTATTTTCAGTGCAAATCTGTATCTGTTACATGCACTTTTGCTGTTGCCATTAAATAAAAGAAAGTTCTAGGAATCTCAGTTTCCTATAAAAGGATTAGTAATTTCACATATTTTTTTTACAGCATACATTTAGGAAAAGACGATCTTCTGAGAAAAAAAAATATATGTAAATCTATATTATCCGCAATGATCATCGAAAAAAATTCAAATTCTCAATTATTATAGACGTCTAGGGACCGTGAGTTTTTCACACTTGTTTATCTTGTATTTCTCTTGAAAACTCCTTTATTTAAATTTCTTTACACATGTACACATACATATAATATAAATACTATTAATAATAACAATTTATGACCTATACCGTTACACTGAAACAAAATAAGGAATATTCTGAAAAGTACTTTTTTTTATACTTTAGACCGAGGTTACATTATCTTACGTCATAACTTTACATTTGTGACCTTACATCATTCGTAGCTTGACAGTCCTGCTGCCTTATTAGCTTTGTCTAAAGTTTTTCGTTTTCTGAAATGTGCTTATCTTTTTGAACAATTTAACTTTTTTTACATTAAATTTTTAATGTACTTATGTATATATTTTTTTCATTTTCAAAACTTATAGTTTTAATTATAATGTTATCTTATTTAAAACCACCTATTCAAAGTGAATTTTTCAATTTTTAACTTTCATTTCAATATAAAGACTTATGCAGTTTATATACTACATCTACTCTTTTATCTCATAAAGGCTCAATAACAAGACAATCATATATGGATTGGGCATAAAGTGGAATACAACTCATAATTCCCTTCAATTGTCTAGACTGTTATCTTGCACTCTAGAGCTGTTTCTGTATGTGTGTACCTAGCGAAAAGTCGTCATCTGAGAATAAGATGGTTCTATCTGACCAAAAACCAATTTCGAGTTAGAACACTTAGAAAATCACCGTGCTCTGTATGTGCAGCTTTTAAAGTTTGCAAAAAACTGTTGCCATTAATAGGTTCGTATGTAGCTATAGACAATAATTCTATAAAATTGAAATTTGTAATTTCATTAATTTTTTTACATTTAAAAAATTGACAGAGCCACATTAATCTCACACGTTGTGTTTTCCTTAGAATAAGATGGTTCTATCATAAAAAAAACGACAAAGTGAAATTTCTTTGATTAATTCGAATAAACATCAGTGGATAGTAAAAAATTTATTACGAACAATATTGTAGAACAATAACAGCAAATTACGGCTTCCATTTATTCATACTAATTGAAAACATCTTTACAAAACGAATGAATATACATAAGTTAAATATATTTTTACCTGAACACAAGTTAGCTTAAACTCTACATCTTTCTTTCTTTAGCGTGCTATTTCAGCTGGGCAGTATGAAAATTAAGATAAAAGAATTGTGATTATATTGAAGTTAAATGAAATATTTCGTATTACAGTTAGATATTATGTTGATCAAAAGAAAAGACTTTATATCCCTAAGGAAAATAGGAAAACTTTTTAAAATTGCAAAATAAGTTTGTAACACTTTTGTTAGTCGGAATGTTTTGGAATGTTTCATATACCATACTTTATTTTTTATTACTGTTAGCCTAATTTCTCTTTAACATATTTTGAAAGCACAACTTAGCTCTCGGAAACTATTTAGAATGCTGTGCAGGTCTTTGTCTCACAGATTTGTGTGCTCATGTGTGTGCTTTCATCTTGTGCTGAAGTTGCAGTCTTACCAGCATATGACAGAGAATGCCAAGCTGGGCACCGACCTCCTAGCGTAAATGGTACAGTATTTGGAGCACTATTCCAAGGGTCCGGGTTGAATCCCCGGCTGGAACATCTACATTCTATTGGTTCTATGCTTATATAGCAAGGTGACAATGACTTATTAAATATTCATTAATTCACTAATTTCATCATCAATTTAATTAATTTATATATACACTATATTGCCATTGATTATGGGACACTTGCAATTTTAGACATTTTACTAAATATCTAGAAAAATACATGAGGAATCATCTCGAAACTCTTAGTGTATAAATTTAATAGTATACGTCATACATCTCCGTGAAGATTTTTTACCGAAACTCCATAGGGGGCCGTCAACAAATTAAAAAAGAATAAATATCTTTTGAATAATCCTGTCAAAACTAATGTAGCAAAAGCGCTCAAACTCTGGATTATGATTGAATGCCTTATTGTAATACACTGTGTTCATTTTTATGCAAATAGAATGCATACTCGCAGAGTAATTAAGGTTTTTATAAAAATGGTCCCAAAATTTTCCAAGTTTTTTCCTTATAATTTTCAGAGTTCTTAATATAAAATAATATTTTTTTTCAGAAAATATGACAAACAACATTGCACACAGTACAATGTAATCAGAATTAAAAAATAATTAAAATTGTATACAAAATGAGTTGGTTTACTAAATAATTTTTTACTGCGCATGCGTCAAAGATATCAAAATTTCATTTGCATATTATGTTAGCTAAATGTATAGAGCAACTTTTGTAAAAGTCTCAAAATTATAGCTCGAAAATTCTGAAAGTAATCGTCTATAGAAAAAGGACAAAATCCGTTGTTTCCAAAATGAAGCAAAAAAATGAGGGATTTTATCCAAAAGTAGTCGTAACATCCCGTATTGTGTATTCGATATTGACACTAATCAATGAATATATGGATACAACCCCTCTTGTTTTTGCTTCATTTTGAAAATAACGGATTTTCAACTTATTCAATTGACGATTATTTTCAGAATTTTCAAGTTGTGATTTTGTGACTTTTACAAAAGTTGCTCTATACATTTAACTAACATAATATGCAAATGAAAAATTGATATCGTTGACGCATGCGCAGTAAAAAATTATTTAGTAAACCAACTCATTTTGTATACAATTTTCATTATTTTTTAATTCTGATTACATTGTACTGTGTGCAATGTTGTTTGTCATATTTTCTGAAAAAAATATTATTTTATATTAAGAACTCTGAAAATTATAAGGAAAAAACTTGGAAAATTTTGGGACCATTTTTATAAAAACCTTAATTACTCTGCGAGTATGCATGCTATTTGCATAAAAATGAACACAGTGTATTACAATAAGGCATTCAATCATAATCTAGAGTTTGAGTGCTTTTGCTACATTAGTTTTGACAGGGTTATTCAAAAGATATTCATTCTTTTTTAATTTGTTGACGGTCCCCTATGGAGTTTCGGTAAAAAAATCTTCACGGAGATGTATGACATATACTATTATATTTATACACTAAGAGTTTCGAGATGATTCCTCATGTATTTTTCCAGATATTTAGTAAAATGTCTAAAATCGCAAGTGTCCCATAATCAATGGCAATATAGTGTATATGTTAATGATATTCAAAGTCAAGGTTTAAGAGAAAATTTAGTTAAGTAGAAAACTTCATTAAAAAGGGATTCATTTATTGTCATTATATTGGAAATAGACAAGAAAGTGCTGACACTTCAAGCTGCGGTCAAAGAGTTTTTCAGAGGATCCATTTTTTTATTTACCTTTGTTGTTGTATTGCCATATTCTCAACTAATGTAATGTTATTAATAAAATCTTTAAATATTAAAATAGCTAGCGGATATAATAAATTATTTCTATTTATTTGTAGTTCTTAATAAGATGAAACATAAATTTGTATTTATATGTCAGTTTAAAAAGAATAAAGCATTTATATTTAGGAGGAGAATGTAGACAATGTTCAAATCTGATATTTTTAAAATCCTTTGGGTAACAATGTATAAGATCTACTTATTCGCATTATATAAAACATATAATTAAAAAAACAATTTTAAATGTGCTTTTAAATATATATTAGTATAATAACGTATTTATTCCTTTTAATGTTTGTAGTAATCTAGTAAAAAATAAAATAACATTTCATTTTTTACTTAGTAATTTAATTTACGAATTTTTATTTAAGTAACAATCCTTTAACGCTAAAGAAATAACATATTAAAATTAATAAATAGACTAACTATTTTTTAAGTGTTTATGCTAAAAAGTAAAAGCTTTTAAATATTGCATATAAATAAAAAATAACTGATTGAATAATGATATCATAAGTATGAAAATAGAGAAAGTATCAACGTTGCTTATATATATGAATGTTGCACACCTGGCTGTCACCAACCGAATGAATTGACTTTTGTTACAGGAAAGCATTTATTTTCACGATGTTGGAAATAGAAAAGACAGTGATGACACATCAAGCTGCGGTGAAAGAATGTTTCAGAGGAACTATTCTATAATTCGTCTTTGTTGGTGTATTGACGCAGTCTCAACTGATACCATGCTATTAGAATTAAAATTTAAGTATTAAAATAACTAGTGGATACAAGAAATTATATCACTATCAATATTTCAGAATCAGATCAGATATAGCTTTCTATTTATACACCTGTTTAAAGTGCCTAAAGTATTTACATTTAGGAGGAAATATAGACATATTTTAAAACTATTATTTTTAAAATGATTAGAAAAATAGGTTATATGATCTATTTATTCGTTTTTTAAATCCAGTAACTATCAAAATAATTAAAAATTTGCTTTTAAATATGTAATAGTAAAATGAAAAATTCATTCAATTTAATTTTTATAGTATTTTAGGGAAAAGAAAAAACATTTCATTTTTTACTTATTAGTTTACCTTACATACCTCTGTCTAAGTAAAAAATGCTTTTAAGCTAAAGGAAGTAACACATTAAATTTAATAACTTGATTAAATATTTTTTTATATATTTACGAAAAAATGTAAAAGCTTTTTAAATATTGCATATAAACAACGCATATTTGATTGAATAATGATACTACAAGTATGAGAGGAGAAAGTTTTCGCGATAGATTTATACATGTTGCACAACTGGTGTCACAACTGAATTTATAGCTTATTGTTAGAGGAAAGCATTTATTGTCATATTGTTCAAAATAGACAAGAGAGTGCTGATATTTCAAGCTGCGGTCAATGAGTGTTTCAGAGGATCTATCGTTTAATTTGACTTTGTTCTTGTATTGACATACACTCAACTTAGATAATGTTATTAGTATAAACTTTAAGTATTAAAGTAGCTAGCGGATGTAATAAATTATAAGCCTATTTACTAGTAATAATTCTTAATGTGATGAAATATAACCTTCTATTTCGTTAAAGAGAAGTTCCACTCCATAATAAAAAGCTCTATCATTTTCAGGAATTAGAAAGTAATGAAAAGCATTTTTAACTTAGCAGGATATAATTACAATTTTCAAAATTAATATTTAAAAAATAATAGCAGGTTATAAGATCTATTTATTTGTATCATCTAAGGCATATAATTAGAAACGTAATGGCATATCTTTTTAGATATGTATTGGTAAAATAATTTGTCAATTTAATTTTTGTAGCAATTTATAGAAAATGAATAAAATTTCATTTTTTACTTATTAATTTACTTTACATGCTTCGATTCTATCTAAGTAACAATCAATTTACGCTAAAAGAAATAGTATATTAAATTTCGAAAAGTCTTTAAATATTGCAGATAAAGAGAAAATATTTAACTGAATAATGATGTTATAAGTATGAGAATAGAAAAAGTCTCCACGGTAGATCTATGCGCATGTTACGCAACTGGCGGTCACAATTAAGTGAATGGTCTTTTGTTAGAGGATAACATTTACTGTCATTATGTTGAAAATAGACAAGAAAGAGCTGAAACTTCAAGCTGCGGTCAAAAAGTGTTTCAGAGGAACTATTGTTTAATTTGCCCTTGGTGTTGTATTAATATTTTTACAATTTATGTTATTTTATTAGTATAAACTTAAAATATTAAAATAGCTAGCGGATAGAAGAAATTATAAACATATTTATTATAATTCTGAATATTATGAAATATAACATTCTATTTCGTTAAATAAGGATTTTGTTAAAGAGAAGTTATACTGTATTATAAAATAATATCTATTTCATGAATTAGAAAGTAATGAAAGGCATTTTTAATCTGGGGGGATCTAAATACAATTTTTAAAACAGATATTATTAAAAAGATTAGAATGTCTGATTATAAGATCTAATTATTCGTTATATCCAAATTGTACATTTAGGAAAATAAATACATAACTGATTTTAAATATGTATTAGTAAAATAACTTGTTACTCCAGTTTAATTTTTAACTAATTTATAAGAAAATAAATAACATTTCATTTTGTATTCATTAATTTATCTTACGTACTTCTATCTAAGTAACAATCCCTTTACGCTAAAAGAAATAGCATGCTAATTTTAGAAGTTATTAAATATTACATATAAAAAAGTATTTGATTGAATAATGGTATTATAAGTATAAAAAAATAAACTTTCCAAGGTAGATTTAGGCATTTTGCACAACTGGTGGTCAGAATTGAATGAATATTCTTTTGTTAGAGGATAGCATTTACTGTCATTATGTTGAAAATAGACAAGAAAGTGCTGAAACTTCAAGCTGCGGTCAAAAAGTGTTTCAGAGGAACTATTGTTTAATTTGCCCTTGGTGTTGTATTAATATTTTTACCATTTACGTTATTTTATTAGTATAAACTTAAAATATTAAAATAGCTAGCGGATAGAAGAAATTATAAACATATTTATTATAATTCTGAATATTATGAAATATAACATTCTACTTCGTTAAATAAGGATTTTGTTAAAGAGAAGTTATACTGTATTATAAAATAATATCTATTTCATGAATTAGAAAGTAATGAAAGGCATTTTTAATCTGGGGGGATCTAAATACAATTTTTAAAACAGATATTATTAAAAGGATTAGAATGTCTGATTATAAGATCTAATTATTCGTTATATCCAAATTGTACATTTTGGAAAATAAATACATAACTGATTTTAAATATGTATTAGTAAAATAACTTGTTAATCCAGTTTAATTTTTAACTAATTTATAAGAAAATAAATAACATTTCATGTTGTATTCATTAATTCATCTTACGTACTTCTATCTAAGTAACAATCCCTTTACGCTAAAAGAAATAGCATGCTAAATTTAGAAGTTATTAAATATTACATATAAAAAAGTAATTGATTGAATAATGGTATTATAAGTATAAAAAGATAAACTTTCCAAGGTAGATTTAGGCATTTTGTACAACTGGTGGTCACAATTGAATGAATATTCTTTTGTTAGAGGAAAGCATTTATTGTCATGATGTTAAAAATAGACAAGAAAGTGCTGACACTTCAGGCTGCGGCCAAAGATTTTTTCAGAGGAACCATTGTTTAATTTGCCTTCGTTGTTGCTTTGACATCTTCTCAACTGATGCGATGTTATTAATATAAACTTTAAGTATTAAAATATCTAGCGAATACAAAAAATTATAATCCTATTTATAATTAATTCAGAATAAGATCAGATATATCGTTCTACTCATACGCAAGTTTAAAGTGCAGAAATATATATATTCATGGAAAAATAGAGACAATATTGATATAACAAGGTATGAGACAATATTCGACTGATATTTTAAAATTAATTAAGGTAGCAGGTTATAAGATCTACTTATTGCATTATCTAAGTGATATAATTAGGAAAATAATTACAAATTTGCTTTTAGATATACACTAGTATATTACTCTGTTTATTCAATTAAATTTTTGTAGTAATTTAAGCAAAAATAAAAAGATTTCATTTTTTACTTATTAATTTACCTTACATTCCTCTGTCTAAATAACATTCCCTTAAGGCCAAAAGAAACAACATAAATTTAATAAATAGAATAGTTTTTTAAAAAGATTTATGAAAAAATAAAATTTTTAAATATTGCATATAAAGAAATGATATTTGACTGCATAGGAATATTATAATTATGAAAACAGAGAAAGTATCAACGTTGGATATATGAATGTTGCACACCTGGCTGTCACCAATCGAATGAATTGACTTTTGTTAGAGGAAAGAATTTATTTTCATGATGTTGGAAATAGAAAAGAAAGTGATGACACTTCAAGCTGCGGTGAAAGAGTGTTTCAGAGGAACTATTCTTTAATTCGTCTTTGTTGGTGTATTGACGCATTCTCAACTGATACCATGCTATTAGAATTAAAATTTAAGTATTAAAATAACTAGTGGATACAAGAAATTATATCACTATCAATATTTCAGAATAAGATCAGATATAACTTTCTATTTATACACCTGTTTAAAGTGCCTAAAGTATTTACATTTAGGAGGAAATCTAGACATATTTCAAAACTATTATTTTTAAAATGATTAGAAAAATAGGTTATATGAACTATTTATTCGTTTTTAAAATCCTGTAACTATCAATATAATTAAAAATTTGCTTTTAAATAAGTAATAGTAAAATAAAAAATTCATTCAATTTAATTTTTATAGTATTTTAGGGAAAAGAGAAAACATTTCATTTTTTACTTATTAGTTTACCTTACATACCTCTGTCTAAGTAAAAAATCCTTTTAAGCTAAAGGAAGTACCACATTAAATTTAATAACTTGATTAAGTATTTTTTTATATATATTTACGAAAAAATGTAAAAGCTTTTTAAATATTGCATATAAACAACGCATATTTGATACTATAAGTATGAGAGGAGAAAGTTTTCGCATTAGATTTATACATGTTGCACAACTGGTGTCACAACTGAATTAATAGCTTTTTGTTAGAGGAAAGCATTAATTGTCATATTGTTGAAAATAGACAAGAAAGTGCTGACATTTCAAGCTGCGATCAATGAGTGTTTCAGAGGATGTATTGCTTAATTTGACTTTGTTCTTGTATTGACATACACTCAACTTAGGTAATGTTATTAGTATAAACTTTAAGTATTAAAATAGCTAGCGGATGAAATAAATTATAAGCCTATTTACTAGTAATAATTCTTAATATGATGAAATATAACCCTCTATTTCGTTAAAGGGAAGTTCCAATTCATAATAAAAAGCAATATCATTTTCAGGAATTAGAAAGTAATGAAAAGCATTTTTAAATTAGCAAGATATAGTTACAATTTTCAAAATTAATATTTAAAAAATGATAGCAGGTTATAAGATCTATTTATTTGTATCATCTAAGGCATATAATTAAAAAAATAATGACATATATCTTTTTTAGATATGTATTGGTAAAATAATTTGTCAATTTAAATTTTGTAGTAATTTATGGAAAATGAATAACATTAAATACATAATACATAGTACTTAATACATAAATAACATAACCCGGGAGTCCGGGATACCTATTACAATAACTTTCATGCATCGAGTTAAAAACAATTTAGGATGATTAACCATATCTTTTGTAAAAAAAAATCACATGATGAAACTTCTCATCTATATATTTTTTTATTTAAAAAATTAAGGAAGTGGAGCAATTAGAAATCGTTATAATGCAAATTATTTATTGAATTTCTAATTTTTTACACTTAAATAAGCAAAAAATATCTAAATTTTAATTTTGATTAAGAATTTTTTTAAATTTTAATTTTTAAAGGTCAAAATTTTGAACGTATAAACTTTGAGAAATGTTATCTATATGTGAAAAACTTATTTATTCGTATTATAAAATGTGAAGTATCTAAAATTTAATTAGAAATCTTATTTTTTTTTTCTTAAAAAGTTCAGTTTAAATTGCATAATACTGTTTACAAGTAATAGTAATCACGTTGTTTAAAATGAACGATCCGTTTTTAATGTTTACACAGTAGTTGCAACCACGCATATTCATACATACACACACACACACACACACATATATATATATATATATATATATGTATATATATATATATATTGTTAGAGTTATTTGTAATTCATCTTTGAAATGTGGCATCACATAAGTGTAACTATAGAAACGAAAATCGTCTGTGTTTTTAGTTTGTTGTTGTTTTGATTTTGCTAAGAGTAAGCAACGCTTTCGCTATATCTTAAAATAAAGGATACAGTCTACTAAAGTATGTGAGTTTATTAATTAAGTTAATACGCATCGCCGCATCACACATCTGGTCACGTCTCCCGGAGTCTATATATATTTTTTTCTTCACTTCGAAAAGAAAAGTTCGAAAATAATGAACTGTTTTCATCCTTGAATTTTATTAGAACACTAGCTGACCCGCCCGGCGTTGCCCGGGTCCGTATTAATAGTATTAAACGAACTTGAAATTTGTATGATTTTATCATTAACTGGAAACATGCAGAAATGCATTGTCTGAAATACCTCGCAGCTGACTTTGTGAAAAATCGCTTTTAAAAACAATAACTAATATTAAGCTCTAAAAATACTCAAAATGAGCAATGAGAAACACGGGAGGGAACATGTATCCAACGATTGCGTTAGTTTCGTGTTAAAGTGTTGATATTTACCCGTAAAAATCACTTTTAAATCACGGAACTAATTATTTTTTTCGCATAGAAATCCGAAGTGAAATATTTTGAATTTCAAACTAATTATATCATTCTTAAATCCGACTACACCGTGAATGAAATCGATACGCGGTGATAAAAGATTGGTATATAGTATTATAATTTCAGAGCCATTTAACAAAAGTAAGTGCATATTTTTAATCAAAGCATGCATAATGTTCACTCTGTGGACAAATTCCTAACCGTAAACTTTTGTACCATAACCATAATCTGTCTGTAACCTAACTGCGACTTCACAGTACCCTACCGTAACTTAAATATAACATAAATGTAACCTAGCCGTCACTTTGAAATATCAATATAGAAGCATCATTTAAGATTTTGCTTGAAAAGTTAACATTCTTTCGTTAATGTCTTAAAATCGTCTGCACTCTGAAATCTAGATTTTAGACTAATATTTGTTATTTAAGTTTTCGCGCATCATTTTAAAAGAATGTTTTCATAAATATATTTTATACATTGACATAGAGTTATTAATATGTTGTTAAATTATAAACATTTTTTCATCTACGTTATAAAATATTAAAAAGTTCTGAAAAAAAAAAGAAAACTTTTAGTAATACAATTTTTAGTTCAAATCAAATGCTTTCAATATTTTATTTAATTTTATTTTGACATTTAATTGTTTCGAATTTATCAATTTCAATTATTTTAAAAGCAAACATTAAAAAAAAATAATATTATAGAAAAAAGACCATTTTAAAAAATTACTATTTCTTCGTAAAATATGCTTCAGCTGTAATTCATTTCTTTCAATTCGTCTTATTAATACAAAATCCCTTCCACATGCTTTTGTTTGGGACATTAAAATTTGAGCGATAAATGGTTTAATATTGCAACCCTTTTTTCGGTTTACTTCACCACCACCTATCTTTTTCCTCCATGGTTTACAACCGCTGTGATAAAAAATCATCATTTAAACTGACAGTTTTACAGTCTATGAATTTTAAAGGTCTGTTCCAGCTTTTAAAATTATTTATGCAAAAATTTTATGCAACCAACCAACCATAACTAAATGAAAGGAAAAAAAGAAGAAAAAAGGCTATTTTTTATGAGAGTGATCTTTGGAATTTAATTAATTACTCAGTTAATAAATAGAATTTCGAAATTCTGAAGCTCAGGTGCATCAGGAGAGATATTGGGCTACTTTCATAAAAATTTTGAGCTTCGTACGTCCCATAGATTTTGCTAGCCATCGCAGACACACACACACACACACACACACACACACACGCAGACAGAGCGATTTGTTATTTTATTAGTATAGATTATTTTACAAGCTGGACTGGTGAAAAAAAAGAAAGAAAGAAAATCGTCTGCCGCAGCAATCAAGGTAATGAATTATTTATTATTCATTTTGCTCTTACTATAAGTTTTTGAACATGGAAAACATTGATAAATTAAAAAAGAAGCGTGCAACATTACGCACTTCAATTACGAAGTTAATTAGTAAATT